>CM068956.1:94560996-94575037 GCA_035128595.1 Eptatretus atami | reverse complement strand
AAGACAAGGGTCCAAACTTTTAAATGCAACTTCATGGATAATGTCATCGTGAATGTGATCACAACTATACGCAGTCCATTCGATAATTCGGCACAGGTACAATCATTAATGCGAATCTATAAGATGTTCCGCCACCGTTCTCACAGTCTTTGTAGTTTGTATTCCCACCCCCTGCAGGTTCAAGACCTCAATCAGACTCGTACATGTGCAGGAACCAAATTTCTAAGGAAAGGGGCTGGATCCGGAAACCCATGGGCTGTCCCCTCACTATCTGGTCGGAGAATCCTCGTTGCCAACAAATGTCCAAGTAGTCCATGTTTGATAAGCAATGAACAATTTATTAAAGGCTTTTCATTTCTTAAACCGTACTGCACGATGACACATAGACTTTCCTTTACAGAGTAATACCGTGCGGCTCTTTATTGCATAGACTGCAACTGTACACTTTACTTACTTCGGACTAAATGTATATGTCCTATCTCATCACCTTTGTTGCCAGATGTGGCTTCGCAATTAGTGGAATGGTTGTGTATAATGTGGAAAAAGAACAAGGTTTCTTCCAACATTCGTTTATCCCCTCTTGTGAATGTTGGTGCCATGGCTATGTTACAGCGTTGATCACAGAAGGGGTTCTCATCACCACAATATAACCTCCACTGGATAGTTTTGGCAAGCACCCGTGGAATTGAGCTCACAGTGCCCTCCAGATACTGCTGACCGAATGCGGTTTCCAATCAGTGATGTTCTACTTATACATGAGGGGTACAAATCGTACTATCATTTTATGGTCGGTCACCATCCAGAATGCTTCTATCTGCTGCTCTCCTTCGCATCAGTCCGTCTCCAATTATAATCAGTGTACGCGGCATCTTACAAAAACTTTCAATTGTCTGTTATTTCTCTTTACAGGGTCCGTCTAGCTGGCCTTCGATGTTATCACGACTATATACCATTCAATCCACAACATCTTTTGAAACTTGGAAGATACCATATCACTTTATTGATCTGTTCCGTAAGTTTCTGTAACTGACATCCCTCTCCATCCCAGTTCTTTCCCCTTGGTTACACTTCTCCGCTCTGCGCCCGCTGCATGTTCGCCCGATAGTGCCCTACTTCTCTATAGCGCCCTATATCTGGTCGCTGTCTCTCTCGCCCTCCGTTCTATCCTGGCGTCTTGCGGTCTCGCGCGCCGCTTGTTGTGGTCCGTGTACTT
Organism: Eptatretus atami; assembly: GCA_035128595.1. Classification (NCBI taxonomy): domain Eukaryota; kingdom Metazoa; phylum Chordata; class Myxini; order Myxiniformes; family Myxinidae; genus Eptatretus; species Eptatretus atami. The sequence continues at coordinate 94,573,824 of CM068956.1, read as the reverse complement.
CACATCTTTAATGTGCCATAATTATGCTACGTCTGATCCCTATCTCTGCGAATCCTTTTCATAAGTGTTAAACACACTGAGGGCGCTCATTAAGCTTTGATCCGCTCTGCTGAGGCTACCTATATATATATGGTATAATTTGACTCATATGATAACTATACAGTACATAATTATACTGTTCATATGCTAATATCTGATTGGTTGAATTCGCCGGCGACTCCGCCGGCGTGCGCAACGCACCGCTTGTTCAATCCCAATAGCGGCCGCTTCGCCCCACCGAACGTCGCAATTGACTCGAGGACCCGCTCGGTAAGCCATACGCCGCGGAGCTAAGTCACGGGTTTGGGGTTTACGCTCACCACAACTCAGTCGCATTCTACCCGCGCGAAAAGGGTCTTACAGGCCTGGTGTGGTCGGGATCTTACCCTCTACGTAAGCTTGGGGTCCGGATCCCGATCGCCGAATGCGCTCGACTCTCACTTAATTACCCGCGCGGATAGGCGTACGAGAGTTCTACCGGCCGCAACAGGTGAACTCCGGACGAGCGGTCGCGTGCTGAACCGAACCGGCTTAAGCCGGCTCGTTCCGTTGCTACAGGGCATAACGAGCGAGTTATCGTCGACGTTTGACCGGTTTCAGATTATTTCACCGGGCGTCTTTAAACCCACTACCAATCCGCTTACCGTGATGTAAGATAGCGCAATTCAATAAAGAGAAAAGACTGAAGCACAAACGGGGAACAATCGGACACAGCACCACTTTACATAGCGGAAGCACGGAAGGCACGTATATTACAGTCACGGGGATACAATAAAAGCAATACACGTTTATTTATCAACTCCACCGATAAGAAACACACAAGCAAAGAACCAACACAGAAGCTACTAACCGCCAATAAGCAATTCACACCGCGCACACTTAAAACAGTCTCTACTTCTCAGACTGTGCCATCCACAGAACATTTACTCTTTTTTTTTTTTTTTTTTTTTCTCTTTTTTTTTTTTTTTCACAAAACCTCCAAAGAAAGGAGTCGCGACTTCCCTGGAGCGCGATCGTCGCAGCCCTGTGCGACCGCAACTCCCGAGTACCGCTCCGGCTGTGGTCTCCCACTGCGGCTCGTGCCTCGTCGCCTGCACGTTCGGCCGCCCAACAGGAAATCACTAGGGACCATGGTTCGACGACCCGTGGCAATTCGACGAACCTGGCGCCAATTTCGACGACCTTCATCCGACTCACACCAGACCCGAACGAACCGAACAGGAACCTCACCCTCTTCCTTCGAAACCGAACGAACCATAAGCAGGGACTCTCCAACAACCTCTCGAAATTCCTCTTCCCAGGACAAGGACACAGGGACAGCGACCCAGGGGGACCACCCGACACACCTCTCATACAATTCTCGTTCAGGACCAGAACCAGGGACTCGTCAACAACTCTCGACAATTCTCCTTCAGGGACAAGCGAGAAACCGGGACTCTCTGATGCCCATCGGCCTTTGTTTAGGCGTCGGCTCCGTCCCTTTGCTCCGCCCGCGCCCCGCCCCGTTCTTGGCTCCTGCCCTTCCTTCCGTAGACGCTTCCAGAAATGCCTTAAAGGGGCGGCGTTCCTCTCTCCGCGCCGCGTCACACCGCGCATCCGCCCAATCGCGCGAGAGGACGCGCCACCCCCTCCCCCTTTCTCACTCTACGGACGACGAGGAAGGAAGATTCGGGCGGAATATTTGCCCGCGCCCGGCGTTTTGGGCGGGACGCATCTTGGCGGGAGGATATGTAAGGCCGGGAGTTTTCGGTGGAGATCCCTTCTGCCACCTTGTTGCTGCTGCCACTCCGCTCCTTTCATCCGTCCCGCGGAGATCGTGACGTCACGGTGCTCATGCGAATTGGCGACGTGGCGAAGAGCGGTTGTAGCGTAGTTTGGCAACGGGCTGGTGCGTCGTGGTGTGAACTGGCGTGATTGTTGGCGTTGTGTAGTGCATGGCGTATCGTTGAGATGTTGGTTGTGGCCGATGCCTCTCGCTTGTCTGTTTTCTTGCACCACAGATAACGACAGGCGCACACAAAGTAAACAACGGCTCAAACTGAAGAATCGCCACGCCCGACCGATATGCGAGTCACATACTATTCCCCTCTTCAGCTACACCCCGGTGGTTGCGCCGCTAACGACACGACCTGGACTTACCGAATATCTCACCTGAGGACCCTTTATTGGTGGTAATGCGACATTTTGCACAGCCGCTACACATACCATATATATGTTATATATACTATATATATATATATATATATATATCATATAATAATATAATTGTTTTTGCGATTCGCGCCCGCCGCCGCGTGCCGACACGCCACGACTCGAATCGCGGCACGTCTCGCCACCGGACGGACCAATCTCTGTCGTGACCCTCTCGCGACTAACGCGGAAGCCAGTCACGGTGGTGCCTTTTCGGCCTCACCCACGATCGTGCCAATCGGCCACCCGCGTGGATAGGGGTTGTTCGCCAAACTCGACCTACCTAAGCTACCCACGCTGGATGGTAAGGCGATCCGCACCTCGCCGGCAGGCTCGAACTTCGACACGAAACCGCGTTAAAGCGGTCCGTTCCGCTGCTATCGGGTATAACGAGCGGTGTTATCGTCGGCGCTCGACGGTGCCAATTAAGTATCGGCGTATCACGCCCACCTCGAACCCTTTACGTGAAGCAAGATGAGCACCCACACAAAGGAAAAGGACGCAGCGAAAACGCGGGAACAATTCAACAGCAAGCACTTTATTTACACGACACACGTGAGAGCCACACATATAACACAGAATGCACATATATCAGCTGAAACCAAAGCACCAACCGACGCCAGCTCTACAAGCCGACTACGCGCACACACGCATCACTTACAGTTCTACTTCAGCAGGACACGGCGCCACAACACGCCATTCCACCTCAAAACCGCAAAGAAAGACCCCCTCAAAGGCAGGGAGTCAGACTGGGCCCGTGGCGCCTAATGCGCGTGGAACCTGGTATGAGCGGCCAGGTCCCACGAGGACCGAAGGGTATCCTACTCCGCGCCCGCGATTGGCGCGATGACGCGCCAAGCCGCAATGTCAGGTGTAGCTGCGCCCCTGCTTCGTGCCCTGCGTGCGTCGGCGAGCTCTCTCGGCAACGCTCCCGTCTAGCCTTTCCCGTCGCCTTCGAGCTCCGTCTCCCGACTCGACTGCCCTGCGGACACTGCAGACTTGACTCTCGGCCGACATACCTCGCCACCGCTCCACTTGACTTCCTCCTTTGTACTGCACCGCTTTCCACTTGACTTCCTCTCCGACGTACTTGACAACTTGACGTCCTCTTTCCTTCCCGCCCCGAGCTCGCGCCTATTATAGCCCGGGGGAGGGGCGTATATCGTAAATTCTGGATCACAGCGCGGTCGGGAGGCGGGCGCTATCACTCACCGATGCTCGGTCATTGGATGGATGAAAAGGGGCGTGAAGCATTCCTGATCCGCTTTTCGGGGCGAAAGGGAACGCACTTCACAGCGCATCGGCCACGACGGGTGGTAAGAAAGGCAGAGGTGCGTGGGTTTGCGTTGTTGGTGGGCCGTCGTTCTGAGAAATGGCGGTTTGAAGCGATGTTTGGGGTGAGTTTGGGGGCCGGTAAGTGAGCGCGAAGGTGGGGGTGTGAGTTGTTGGGGATTATTGGTCCCAAAAAACGATAGAGAAAAGAAAAGGACTAACTCAAAGGATCACGCCCTGTGAACACGAAATTCCCTCTAAAACAACGGCGTTTGGGCTAACTATACACTGTACTCAGAAATACCTTCACCTACGGGGACTGCGAATGGTGGTTGCGAATTTCCAACAAGCCGTAACAAATATATATATATATATATACATAGATATATATATATATATATACTATATATATATATATATTATATAATATATATTATATATTACAGTGCCTATAGGAAAGCACACCCCCTCCAAAATTTTACCTTTGTTCCCTTTCGCTGGAATTAGAATTACATGAAATCGGACTTGTCCACCTATATTTTACAATCGATTGTCACCCGCAACTTCCAAGTGAAAAAACAAATTTCTCAACTGTCAGAAAATTAATTAGAAATACAAAACTAAGAATGTTTGCTCAGATAAATGTCCACACCCTGACATTAATACTTTGTGGAAGCACCTTTGACACGCAATACAGCCTTGAGTCTGTGAGATGGTCTCCCACCAACTCTGACACCTGACATGCGGCAATATCTTGCCGCATTCTTCTGCTACAACAACTGCTTCAACTCAGTCAAGTTGCATGGGGAGCATTGATGGACAGCAATCTTCAAGTCATGCCACGATTTTCGATGGATTGAGTTTGGGGTTCTGACTGAGCACTCAAGCGACATTTAATCCTTTGTTCTCTTAGCAACGCGTCCAGTGCAGCTTTGGGCTGTGTGCTTCAGAGTCGTCAGGCTGAAAGGTGAACTTCGTCCAAAATGTTCAGCTTTCTTGCAGAGAGCAGCAGGTTTTCTCTCGGATTTTTCGTATTGTGCTCCATCCATTTTTCCCTTCTCTCCTGATGAGTGCCTCAGTCCGATGCTGACGAGACATCTTCATAACTCTGCCATTCCTGTAAGCATCTCATCGCATCCTTTCCACAGCAATTGTGGCCCCCACCAATCTTTATCAACTTACCACCCACTCTTGTTTCTATTACATTGGCCCACAACACTTTCACCTCCTCAGCCCAACCACACCCTCACGCTAACAAAAATTCCCCATATCCTCTTACCTGCTGTTGCATTTGGATCCGCTACAAGAGCTCTCTGGATCCGATTTTCCTCATTTGTGGAGGAGGGGGGACTGGTGGTGGACGGGGAAAGCTTCTACCAATGCTTATCAACTCAACCTCCACCCCCGACTTGCTTCTTTCATCCCTACTCACTTTCCGCCGTAAAACACCAGCTTGTGCACGTCCCCATTTCCCGTGCACATTAATCTCCTCAGAGAAAATAGTTCCTTGGAAATTTCAAGCGTTCTTTCTCCCGACACCATGATATAACTCTACAACTCTGTACCTCAAATCACCGACAACCCTCTCCCTCCCCGCATGGTAGAGAGGGCATCATTTAGATGATTTAGCACTTCCAATTATTTTATTTTGAAAGAAAAGAAACTTTAGCTCGCGCCCTACCACCATCCGTCGTGGTTGCGGCGCGGGCGGGCGCGCGAAGGTTTGAAAATCCCACTCCGACACCTGGTCTGCTCACTTTGTCCATAATGGATCTTCCAATAATCCCACTCTGATTAACAGTTGTGTTCATGCGCAGTAGTTTATATCCCACTCCCTGACCCAGTTGTTAGTGTTTTGGTCAGGTTAACACCGACTGGAAGGAACCAAACGCGTTTCTACCTTGGAGGCAAACAAAGCTGACGGTCACAGGAAATTAGACAGCACATGCGGGATGGAAACGGGAAGCCGGTGTGTCACCAGGGTAGCACACGGGTTGATCCTCGAACCCACAACAAATAGACAAACACTATAATTTAACAAATGAAGGGTTAATGGACATAAATCAATGAGCAATATGGAAATTAATCAACGTGTGATAAGTGAAAATAAATCAAAGCATGAGGTAATTGAAACGTGAGGGAAACTAAAACCTAATTTTGAGATGTTCCACTCGGTCACAAAAAACAGACGAGGAAACAGGAAACGGAAAGGAAAGTCCTCCCTTATTCTGGTGACTTACCTGTGTGTCAGAGATGACCGTTTGGCAGCCTGGTGACTCGCAAACCACAGAGCCACCGCCATGGGAAAACGCACCCAAAATGGCGTCAAGGTCGTTCTCTGCGTCACGTATTGTGAGCGTGATTCACACAGCTAGTCTTTCCTGTTGTTCGGGCCACAAAACCGCCACCAGTTTCTTCTCATGATCGAGATTGCCACACCACTCCTCTGTCAGGCAACAGGCCCACTCACAGCAAAGGGCCCGCCGCCTTCCTTGAAAATACAACGGGACGATGCTGTGGCTCCGAATTAAAGCCAAAAGAGACGTGCACTGCTTCTCTTTCGTCTTCTCCTCAGAAACGCTACAAACTTCATCCCAGCCGAACAGTCAATGGCTGGCGTCTTATTTCAATATTTGACAAATTTCACACCAGCACAAACAACGAGAATCGCGCTGCCGTTCTTGACCGTGTCGAGGAGAAGCAGCAGAGGTCCGTATCTGTTCTATCGCCCATCTCCACACTATCATCCTCCCTTTTATCGCTCTTGCCCTTCTTGGCGCTCTTGCCCTTCTTGTCACTCTTTGCCCTTCGTGTCACTGTCCTTCGTGTGCACTCGTGTCCTTCGGGTCACTCTTGCCTTCTGTCACTCTTGGCCTTCGTTGTCGCTCTTGTCTCTTGTCCCTCTTGCCCTTTTCCCTCTCTAACTTTCTGCAAAGCATATAACTCATGACTCAGCTGAAAATAATGGCCAAAAAAAAACTGTCCGTTCCAGCATGTGAGCAAATTCAAACAGCACAACAAACAAGAATCGCGCAGCCTTCTGTGGGACCATAGCGAGGAGAGCCAGAGAGTCCTATCTTTTCTAACCACATCTCCACACTATCATCCTCCCTCTTACTCACACCGACCAATCGTCAACCTCGGGAGGAGGGGGGTGGCCTGCTTTACAAGCTGAAGGTGGGGTTTTTGCCTGCCTTGGAAAACGTTTGGCTCCCGTCGGCAAGCTGGGTCGCGCCATTGTTGTAGTTGTTTTGTAAACGTGGTCTTTTTATGGGCCAGCTTTGTAACATTCAAAAATGTAGGAAAAGTCATGGGCAATCACAAACTGGAGAAGATAGCCTAAAACCCTTCGAGTTAACACAGCACCACCCCCATGTGGTACACGTAACAAACTTAAGCTCACAGTTTCCCTACGTTGATTTACATGAGAGCGTCACCTGCTCGTCCAGGGACATGCTATTTTGCTATAACAATCGTATCTTTACTCTGAAATTCCTCCATCTTCCCCCCAAAACAACAACATTCTGTCGTTTGATTTTAATTAATGTTCTGAAATTTGTAGAAATTTTTTTCAGTGGAAGTGTGGGTTACGATGTGCTAAATAAAGGGGAAGAAGTCTGATTTAATGCAATATGATTTACAGGCTAATAGCAACAAAAGGTAAAAAATTTGGTAAAGGCACTGTATATTGATATAACATATACATGTAACATGTACATGTACATGTACATATCACAGTATACATATAATGAACTCTTGTGCATTTCATCCACATGGGTATATGCATTTCTTAATTATTTAATCCAGAAAGGTTCTCTATGCTTGAAACTAATCTACTGTGATTGCTCTCATCCATGCGTCCTTTTCTGGCCATTAGCACTTTTTATTTCAACTGCGGACCTTCTGGAGGCGCAATTTATATTCAATTTCCATCTCAAATTGTCGATCATTCATCATTCATCAGGCAGAAATTTTTGATAATTCACCTCTTGTAGATTGCCCAGAAAACACTTTTCAAACTCACTAACAACGAATATCACTAAATATGAATGTCACCTATAGCCTGGTGTTGGCTTAATGGTTCGGGTGTGGGCTTGGGATCTAGGATCCTGAATTCCAAATCCCACTCGGCTGTGAATTAATACAGGTGGTTGACTCTTGCCTGTCATCCTTCTTGAGGTCGGGCCAACAATGAGTGCCAAGCTGCGGTATCTTTGTGTGCGGTGGCGACCCGTCCAGGATTGTTGCCTGATAGCCAAAGGAGACTGCTTAGGCAGCACCAAACGCTCTGTACAGAGTATTGTCCAATGCGATGATGGATGATGGATGGATGTCACCAATGAAGAGCAATAATGCAAATGCCATTGCCTTTTTGAGGCTAATTTCAATTTCCTCCAGTGATTCCCTTGAGCGGCATTAAGAGCCACTACAATGTGAGGACTGGGCATTCACATGTGGACCATCACGTGTGGCGATTGCGCATTATAGCCAGGAAAGCAGATTATTCCTTCAATGACAGTCATCAATGAATCAGTCTGGGTTTTTACTGCGTACCAGATAGTGACATGATAATTATAAAACAAGCGTTAAATTGTTGCATTTGATGTTCATTATTATTTGCCTTATGAAGCAGGCAAAACTCCACTGACATCCCATAGCTTGAGGAAGGTAAAATGCAAAAGTAATATCTCTTCGTACATTGTTGGGTATGACCTCTTCATTTACAGGGATGTTGCATGTTTTGTATCAGATTCATCCCAGCAAATAAGCATAACAACCAAAACGTAGTGTCATGTCGAAACGATATTTATATTTTACACATATTAATTACGAATACTTGAACTTAAATCATATAAAATCCTGCCATACGTTGCCTTCAATCACAGTCAAAAGCTCGAGGGGCTTTCCACAGGTGCATGGTAATAAGCACCACCTGGACATGAATACAAATTTTGGTGAAAGAATCCCTGGCCAATTAAATGATTCCCTGTGTTTTATGTTATTAATGCATGTCTTGATCGTATCTGTTTTCTTGATATCTGGATGCTGATTGTGTGTGTCATCCTTCGGGGGAAAATTTATTTTGACGTAACATATATGTGGCAGATACCCCACCTGACATTCCAGATGTATGGTCATGAGGTCACATTGAATGAGAGGAGGGAAGGTTGATTTTCCTCTCTGGCATATGGATAAAAAAGTTGCATTTTATCTTTTTTAACAGTCATTAGTCATTTCACATTGTTTGGGACATTTTGATTGTCTTTTGTTGCAATGCTTGCTGTTTTTCCTATCGTGTGTACAGGCTTATGCATGGGGTGCATCGGTCCAGAAAAATGAAACACCAGCGGTGACATTTTTGTAGCTCGGCAACAATTTTAACAAGATTAGATAGGCGTCAAGGCTAGTTTATATACCTCTAAGCTTGTGCCATACTATATTTGAAACATGCACGAGTGGGCGTAGGAACCTACCCTCCCCCCTTTTTTTATGATATATGTATAAATATCATGTGGCAATGCTACATCTTTTATGTGTAACCATTGTGATATTTTGTATGTCAAACAAGAACTTATAGAGAATTAAACAGTTGTTAGATGAGAGGCCACAGGTCCCATGGCCGTTCCATGGTTTCTCCAAACTTTCTCCCCTCCCTTATCATGCACATGCCTGCATGGCCAGGGCCCTGGGGTTGCAGGACTGCATTGTCTTAAGGTATGGAACCAGCAGACATTGTGGTTCACCATGGAGGTGTGCTTTGCCCCGGGACCTTGAAGCAGCACGAGGGGCGGGATGGAGCTGGTGTGGTGAGTGGTGGACGACATGTGAGTGGATGGCTGTGCAGGTGTGGAGCAAACTGAGCTTGAGATTGGAAACCTAAGCCGCGGTAGTAATTAAAGCTACAGTAAGAGCTCCGCACATGAAGAACAGCATGGTGGAGTTTCCTGCACAAAGGCCTGCATCATTTCTGTTCAGCTCACGTGCCATCTGATCGAGTGACACGGCCCACCATCCTCCCAACATCACTGGAGACTTGCCTGTGATTCACCCCGTTATTCTTCCCCATCACATTATTTATCCTGCCATCCTCTGCTTTCTTTCTCAGTACTTGAATCCATGGCCAAGATCGTGGTAAGAGAAATTTGTTTTGTTTTGTCTTGATTTGGCTCTGTCTCGGGTTGTGCCCACTGCTTTCAGAATTCATAAACATTTCAGTTATTATCCGACGCTTTCGAAGAAAAGCGGGAAATATTGGAGTTATCTCGCGGTCCGTTCCGTCTGTCCGTCCGTCCTACGCCGTCTGTCTTACCCTGTAACTCTCCTACACCGTATGAAATAGGAACGTTTTGAAACTTTGGGACATAGTAGATATATGTATGGAAATGCCACAACACTTTCGGATTTTTGCATATGACCCCCGAGGGGCCGCCAGAGGGTGGGGTCGATGGGGTCGATTAAAAAAAAGAATTGTTCTTATAGCTTTTTTTTTTTAAAGTGTATTTACCATTTACATGGCAAATTCTTATAAAGAAACTTACTTATGTGTCCCCCATGAGTGAAAAACAGTCACAGTTGTACTGTATTTATCGTAATTGATTATGAATAATTATTAATTAATATTTATACATCAGTCATTCCTATGATTAAATTGGGATGCACAGTTCTATATTGCTGGACAGTGTTAATATGCAATGTTTCATGAAATGTTGACATGCTTGCAATGACTTCTATTTAGTAAACATAGTAAGTCTTTGGTCAGTAAAGCACATCAAATAAAAGAATATCAATCCATTTGCAATATTAAAATTTCACCTAGCCCGTTAATGGACAAACCAGTGCGCGCGCGGAATTGCGGATGGTGTGCCATCTTACAACGTAGTTCTAGTTATTTGTGTGTGATTGCTTTTTATTTTAATTTACTTTTAATTTATTATTTAATTGCCTTTACATAAATTGTGCATTGCATTCGTGCTCTGCCATTTTGGTGGAAATGCATTTGAGTAACAAAAAGCATTGGTAGGGGCGGTGGGGGGGGGGGGGGGGAACCAGGCCCAACCCTATAGCTTTAAAATTGGCCCAATTGGATCGCCCTCAGTTCATCCGTAGGCCTCATGCCCTAATGGGCCTGATGGATCTGCTACAGTATATAACAGGCCAATATAACTGACCCGCATTTCACGGGTTTAGGCCCATTTGTTTTCTGAACAACCCGCAAACCCCGTTTTGTATTGCCAAAAAACCCGGATGGTTGGAAAGTATAATCGATTTTTAAAACGCAATGTTTCCCTCTCCATTTCATTAGCAGGATGACACACAAACTGATAGACCCGTTATAGCCATGTGGCAAGTACTCACTCTAGGCACACACTTATGTAGCTAATGTGCAAGGCATCAACCAGGTTAAAATTGCTTTGTGACAATCATGAACTTCCTCACCGAAGGCCACGTCACCACCCTCCAGGATCTGCGAGCAGTATCACTTCACTTCCGATTACGTTCCAATGAAAAAAAACATCAAATGAAAAACCCACGTGAAATCCACCAACCCGTTTTTCGTCACCTCCAACTTCCACAGATGTAACAGCAACAGGCTAGTGCATACTGTATGTTAAAAATAACAGACAATACCAAATGGCATGTTTACTTGAATATGAAGAACAAATCTGACACAATATACAACAATCAACACAGTATGTGGGATGGTGCACTGGGTCACAACAGCCCAGCGGAAAATTGAATCACAAAATGGAAGTGGCCAAATAGGTCAGCCTGTGTTTTTTGTATGGTGCTTGTACAGTCAAATGTTGTTGTAGAGGGATTATGAAATGTTGGGGCCGGGGGTCGGTGCTGGAGAACGGACCGTTAAGTGGCGGAAGTTTACGCCGTCTCCACCAGACTCCCCAGAATTATAGGCCGTCGCTCCGGATACTCCGAAGCCGGCGGGTCGATTAACGACCGTGAAACGCCAATATCTCGACCGCCATGGCGTAGGGTAATTGTCGAGATCCCAATATACCTAAATAACCACGCAGTCTTGGCTACCGGGATTCACGCCCTCGGCACGTCTTTCTCGACCGGGTCCACCTACCGACTGCGGTGGAGTTCCAACTAGCGACTACCCAACTCCGGCCCGGTTGCGCCGAGCAGAAACATGCAAAGCCGTTGCCGGCTAGATTAACGGAATTTATTGGGGATGAAAACCCCGTCTGAACTCAGACCCGGCCATGCTGGACCAATAAAGAAAGGACGGAAACGAGCTGGAACCATTTCTAATAATTTACTTACAATAAAATCAAAGAAACAGAAGGGCTAGACTTATCGCGAATATGCAATGCAGTATTTACAATGATTGAAATAAACACTTAAACAATTCTACTTATAGACGGACCACTACGCAGACACACACACAAAAAGAAAAAGCAAACCCTGGAGTTCTTATTGGACCTCCAGCCATGAGAGAGAGAGACGAGCTGGTGGTCAGAGTTCGGATGGCGTATTTCTGGCCACGGCAGAAAGGGGGTACTCCGTGCCGGGCGCACCTGCCAATGGTCGTCGGCTGGTCCAGTCGCACGTGGGGACTCGTGGTTCGCTGGCGGAGCTCGGGTGGTGAATGGTCGGGCGTCCACAGAAACTCCTCTCCCCGTAACAGCCACCGTGGATGAACTGCCCACTCCAGATCCAGTACTTCTTCTCAGAGCGTGCCGGGGATTCTTAGCCGCTCCTCGTGGAAACACCACACACTCTCGCACTGCTCTGCTCTGGCACTGCTCTGCCTCTTCAGACACCACCAGCGCAACCGCCAATGACACCCTCGAGTCTCCGAGAGTTATATATCTCCTCCCACACGGGGAGGGGCCTTGGCGAGAATCAATCTTGCTGTCCGTCCCTCATTGGCCCACGGCCGCACCCCACCGGGGCGGAGCCATGACCCCTGTTCGGGAACCCCACATTCTCCATGTGGCTCCGCTCATAGAAGAGTAACAGTATCCATGTATGCGTTGCGGCAAGAGTTAAAACGTTTGTGCGAAGGAGCGTTGGTGGGAGTGGCAAGGAACGCGCCAAGACCCTGCCTGCCCTGGCAAGTCAGAGTGCTTGTAGACAGCGGGTGGGTAGTGGATCGTGATGGGGGATGGATCATGCCGATGGGATGGTTTATTTGATGGCTCGTTGGATATAATAACCAAACTAAAGACGTCACAACGCACGTTTTCGAGCCTCCCACTAAACAAAAAGGAAAGGGATCTGACTACACATGTTACTTACCGGCATAACTAACTTTGGGACCTGAATGTTGAGTGCGCATGGTTTCCAGATTCGTAACAATAC
>CM068956.1:94540348-94559172 GCA_035128595.1 Eptatretus atami | reverse complement strand
GATTTTTACACAAATATATCCGGATACATGTGGATAGTTGACTTTGACTTTGGGTTATGTCTTAAAGTAAGAATATACATGTATATGATTTTGAAATTACCTTTTATTTTTAGGCAAACAAATATTAACTTTGTTAAGGATGCAATGTTTCTACATTATGTTCAATCTTCGTCATCATCGTCGTGATTAGCAGCTACTGCCCTTGTCTGTTCATTACAACAATCTGATCAGCATTACAACTGCAAAACATCGAACATGACATCTGTGCTGCCACACAACCAGACCTCCCGTGGAACATGGCTGGCTGGTTGGAGCATCCACACTTGATCAGCTGCAGAATGGTGATGGTGCAGCAGACACATCAGGTGGAAGTGTGGTTGGACACAACGTCACACCATCCTCACCTTCTTGCCATCCATACTTGATGGATTCAAGTTCGGAGGTCTGACTGAGTGGCCGATTTCCATAAATGACTTGATGATGAGCGCGATGTACATGTTGAACAAAGGCATTGTGCGATGGGGCAACGACTTCAATTTCGGAGCAGAGGTAATCTTGGAGTGGCCATCTTAGACTTCCACAACTGATACCGGTGTGTGACATATTACCTTTGACTTTGGAATCATAACAGCAGCAATGAAGGTAGTTGCCTCAGATATCATCTTTTTCTCGTCTGCTTCAGCTGACCAAGTAAGGTGGGATGATGTCGCCCATTAGTCCCTTCAGCGCTGTGGCCTTTCCAATGCCAAACAAATACGACACAGTATCACATCCGGTCAGAGCATGTTCAGCAGGCAGTTATTTGGCGATGCTTTTGTGTTTCAGTGCTGTTTGGCGAATGTCTACGTGCTCTTCCAGCACACGGACTCTCCATGCTGACATCCAGTCATCTTTTCCTCGAGGTAGAAATGAATCAACAGGACAAAGACATCTGTATCGTCGCAGACCACTTGATGTGTGAGTCACCACTGACACAATTCTAACTAAGTGAAGGATGATGATGACATCTGCTTCTTCATGGTGTTTTCAGATCCTGTCTCTGGAGAGTGGAATGTTCCATACTTGTATGTGTAGGATCTTTTCCAGTGATCACCAGTTTGGTCTGGTTGTCCACAATGTGGGTCATCAGATACTGACAGATCAAATCGATCAGTTGTACTTTGTTGTAGGCTACATTTAGGACAACTTTTTGCGCTGGAAGGTGTTGTGTAAGTTGAGTTGATTTTCGACTTGAATCATGACCTGCGTGACTGGATCTCGTCATTTTTTCGTGCTGATTTTGATGTACCTGTCGAAAATCAGGTTATCGTCACAACACTCACTGCAGGTGGTATTTATGGTTTCCAAAGTTGATCACATAATCCTCAACTGTACCATTTGTGGGTCAATGTACAGACCATAACATGGCGCATCCATCGATGATGACAGCATCTGGAACACCTTGGATTCGACTTGATTGCTCAACTTGGAGTTTCGTCTTCAGGATTGCTTTCGACTGAGCCCGCATCGTACCACTCTCATCAAACAAGGAGGCTGGGACAGGGACAGTTCGTAAGAGAGGACATTCTTGATATCAATATCCCTGTATTGTTGGAGACATATGACTCGGGTGTAGATCAATTCGGTATCATATACTGGCCTTCCATCCAGCTTGATGCTCTTTTTGGTCGAAGTCATCAGGGTCACTTTCTGGTAGTGTCTTGTTGAAGCTTGATGGCCATCCAGATTCAAATTCTGCCATCTGTTGTCATCCAATCTTGACAGAATCATCAACGTTTACCTTGTCTGTTGCATGAAAAATAGTAGTAGACACCAAAATTGTGGTGTAAGTGCATTAGAAGTGAAGATATAGCCCAAAACAGAATTATCGAAAGTCGGTGGTGGCCATTTTGTTTTTCGCCTCTAAAAAAAATTCCTCAAGGTGCGAGTCTGGCACCTGGCTGATTCTGATTCAAGACAGCTCAGAGATGATGAATCAACCAAAAAATTCATAATGACGCTAAAGCATGCTTTGCCCGAGAATGGCTGTTTGGCATCTAGACTACCAGGGATATGTGGCATCCATGCTGAACTTCTCAAGGCTGGTGAAATGCTGCACTCATGTCATTGCACACAGTTCTGTGCTCTGCCTGGAGCATAGGCATCATCCCAACTGACTGGAAGAGGGGCCTTGTTGTCCCTCTCTGGAAAGGGAAGGGTGATCGCCAAGACTGCAACAACTACCGAGGGGTGATGCTGCTCTCAGTGCCGGGCAAGGTCTTTGCTTGGATAATTCTGGATAGGGTTCGCCACCATCTGCATGAGCACCAGTGTCCAGAGCAGTCATGCTTTACACCAAAGAGGTCAACGATTGACCGTATCCTTGCTCTTCGGTCCTCATCAAATGCAAACGAGTTTCGGTAGGGGTGCTTGCAGCCTATATTGATCTCTGTAAAGCGTTTGATTCAGTGAATTGGGATGCCCTCTGTAGGATTCTTGGTCTTCGTGAGGTGCCACCAAAATTGATCGATCTGATGTCTGAACTATACTCTGGTACTGAGGGTGCTGTGAGATGTGGTGATACCATATCTGACTTATTTCCAGTTGTTACTGAGGATGATCAGGGGTGTGTACTGGCCCCCACACTTTTCAGCACTTGTGTGGACTGGATTCTGGGGATGTCAGAGAGATCAAGCTGCGTTGCATCGTTTGGGAATGTCAAGATCTCTGACCTTGATTTCGCAGATGATGCAGTCATCTTTGTGGAGACAGTAGATATCTTTATGGGGCCCACGAGGTGCTGAAGGAGGAGTCGGAGCCACTGGGATTACGGGTTTCCTGGGTCAAAACTAAGA
Organism: Eptatretus atami; assembly: GCA_035128595.1. Classification (NCBI taxonomy): domain Eukaryota; kingdom Metazoa; phylum Chordata; class Myxini; order Myxiniformes; family Myxinidae; genus Eptatretus; species Eptatretus atami. Next base: position 94,556,338 of record CM068956.1, on the reverse strand, counting down.
TCCAGGCTTTCAATGACATCTTGGATGCTGCTATCCTGTCTGTACCTGTTTGTGGTGAGGATGTTGAGGTCGTGGAGAGATTCATTTTCCTTGGCAGTGATGTTCATGTCTCTGCTGGCTATGAGCCAGAGGTCAACAGACCTCTGAGTCGGGCCGGGGAGTCATGGATTCACTGAATCATGGGTGTGGCACTGTTGGTACCTGTGCTGGAGGACGAAAGTCCGAGTCTTCAGGTCCTTGGTGCTTCCAGTCTTGCTCTATGGATGTGAGACTTGGACTCTGATCTGGGATCTGAGATGGACACTTCCATTGTACCAGGTCTCTTCGGAGAATCGTTGGCTATTGCTGGTTGGACTTTGTGTTAACGAGCGATTGCTGAGAGAGACTCAAATGAGATTTTTTACCTGCATAGTCATGTGTTGTATGGACATGTGGCTCGTTGTCCTGATGCTGATCCTGCTCACCAGATTCTCTCAGCGAGGGAGCCTCGTGAGTGGAGGAGGCCAATGGGCCGACCACGTTCCTCGTGTTGCAGCAGGTTGATCACATCTCAAGGAGATGGGGATGAGCCAGGCATCTGCTTGGGGATGGCCAGACGAAGCCCCGGAGTACCGGTAGAAAGTGACGCAGCGACGTGCTGCACTGGGCATCTCCCAACCTGACCTGACCTATATCTTGCCCTTGCTCCCTAAACAATCAACCTTGGAGATCTCAGTATCCTGTCCCAGGACTTAAAAGTAATGGAGCAACAGTTCATCTACTGGCACCTCCGCCCAAACCCAACAAAGACAACAGTTACCACTTTCCATGTCAGCAACTGACTGGCTAACAGCAAATCCAAGGTTTCCTTTTGTGGCAAGCCAGTCAAGAACGAACCGTTCCCCAAGTATATTGGAGTCACCCTTGATCACAGCCTCATGTTTCGTGAACACATAAAACTGGTCACAGAAAATATCAATACCAGGGTAAACATCATTAAGAAACGAGCGGGCACCAGCTGGGGGTTCGAGTGCATGCACTCTTCGCGCTGCTAGTCTTGCTGTTGTATACTCTTCAACGGAATACTATTCTCCTGTTTGGGCAGAGAGCAGCCATACAAAACATTTGGACACTGTCCTGAAAACACTGATACGGATAATCAGCGGTACACTTAAATCAACACCCTTGCAGTGGCTCCAAATCCTGTCTAACATCCCACCCCCTGATGTGTGCTGGAAGGCAGGAATGCTGGGAGAGTTTGACTGCATCAAAGCCCACTCAGAACTTCCAATCCATGAAGGCCTGCAGAATCTACCAACTATGCGACTCAAGTCACGTAAACCTTTCTGGGGCTCTGCAAATGTTTTGAGTGATGCTAGGTTTAACACAAAATGCAAGTGGCACAATCTCTGGACAGACAACAACATTGCTGATAAAGAACTGGTCAATGATCTGACAGAAGAACCTCCAGGTTTCGACCTCTCCTGGAAAGATCAGAATGGATAGCTCAAAAGTGAGTTTAAATACCTTTCAGCGATCTGATCTCATAGCTGCGCAATATGTTCATCCATAAAAGGCGTAACCATTCAGCCACACCACAAACGACAAATTAAACGACACACTGGGGTATACTGTTGGTTTTGAAGCATGAATAGGCAGCCATAAATAAAGCATGGTGGGTGCGGGCATGTAAATTGAGAAACATAATGAGGAAAAAGAAGGAAGGAAAGTGGGGAGGAGGAGGAGGTGAGACAAAAGGGAAAGGAGGTAGAGAGGAGAGGAAGGTGAGGGAAGGGGATAGGTATATGGGACATAAAGTAGGAGCATGGTTGTTTTCCATGTCTAATGTTCCCGAAAACACCATAATGATAATTATAGGCTTTGCAAAACTAAGTGAGAAAAAAAAATGTGAAAAAAACAATTATCTTTACTTTTGAAAAGTGTTGTTAAGAGATAACGTTTTTATATAATAAGACAGAAACCTAGTGAATCACCTGCCAGTCAAGCGTGAATACATGAATGGATGTATAAAGGAACAGGCAGATGTTACACGGTTTTGAAAAGCAATAATTTATGGAGTTCTGCTCTCTTGACATGTAGAATATGACTGCACAATATACCTTCAACATGGGCCTTTAAAATGTTATTGGAATGAGATGCATTGTCCAAGAAATGCCAACATTGTGTGTGTGTGTGTGTGTGTGTGTCTGGAAGTATATCCTATATATATTGTTACGGCTGTGGAAATTCGCAAACATCATAAAGGTCCCGTAGGTGAGATATATTTCTTAATACATGTGTAGTTAGCCCAAACCCATTGTATAGAGGGAATTAATGTGATTCATTCGGGCTGCGTCCTTTGAGTTAGGCGTTTTTCTGTTCTACCTTTGTTTTGAGCCACCCACGCCAACAACAACAACAACGCCAGCAGCAAAAACCTACCTTCACCATCGCTACCGCACAACCTCACATTACCGCCATTCCAGGCAGCTCCATGGCCATCGGACACCGCCGAACCCTCCACATTCTCCTACGGCCATTCCCGCACCACCTGTGGGCGCCGAGCGTCGAGCTGTCTGCGGACGCGAGACGCGAGTGCAGATGGGGTGTTGTGGCGAGAATTCGGATCAGGAATGATGCACGCGCCACATCTGATCCACCCAATCAGGAAGCGCGGGCGGCTAGGCCCCGCCTCCAGACGCGCCTGACGAAAATCGGCATATGTCAAATTTGTCAGGAATGATACACGCCCCCCTTTTCCCCGTCCAATCGGCGAGCGTGGCTCCCGCCCTGAGGTCGTTTGGATCCGATATTTGCATATGGTGGATTCGCCAAAGCGGGAGCTCAGTGAGGAGCTCGAGCAGATCGGTGGAGAGTATCGTGGAGAGTGTCGGTGGAGAAGTCAATCGAGCAGTGTCGTGGGCGAAGTGAGTTGAGGCATCGAGCAGTTGTGGCGGTGAGTTGAGCAGCATCGAGCAGTGTCGTGGGGCGGTGGGTTGAGCAGCATCGAGCAGGATCGTGGGCGAAGTCAGTATCGAGCAGAGTGTCGGTGGAGGAGCAGATCGGGAGAGTATCGAGCAGTATCGAGCAGAGGGTCGTTGGAGCGGGTCGAGGAGATCGGGTGAGGCGAGATCGGTGGGGCAGACGGCTGCGGAGGCGAACGGCTGAGGTGGACTGGAGGCTCGCGTCGCGGGATCCAAGAAGCCAGCCATACTCCCTCCCCAGAGCATCAACAATTCCCCCTTTTCCCCCGCGGTGGAGTGCGACAAGGGCCCCGTTCCCACTCACACCAGCAGGTGCCCACGGAACCGCCGTGCAGCGACTTCGCGGCTGCCCACGAGGCGCGGGTTGGACCCTTCGGTCTCTGGGCCTGGCCGCTCATCCAGGTCCACGCGCATTAGGCCCACGGGCCCAGTCTGACTCCCTTGCCTTTGAGGGGGTCTTTTCTTTGCTTCGGTGTGAATGCGTGTTTGTGCGCCGTGTCTTGTAAGGTGTAACTGTTATAAGTGGTCCGTGTGTCGTGTAGTCGGTTCTTATATGTGCATTTCTTTTGTTCAATGTGATATATGTGCGATCGCTTATTGTGATGTAAATACATGCTGTTTGCTTTACGTGTGCTATAGGTGTGCTCCGTGTGCCGGAAATAATGTGCATTGTGTGAACTGTTTTTCGTTTTTCCCGTTTCTTTAATTTTGAACCTCCATCCTGCTTCACGTAAAGGGTTCGTAGTGGTGCAAAACGCCCGGTAAATAATCTGAACCGTCGAGGTCGACGATAACACCGCTCTTATCCCGATAGTACGGAACGGCCCGCCCAGCGGCCGTGTCCGGAGTCGACCTGCGGCGAGGTACGATCGCCCGGTTTCCATCCGCGTGGGTACTTAGGTAGGTCGAATTTGGCGAACAACCCTATCCTACGCGGGTGGCCGATTGGCACGATTGTGGTGAGGCGAAAGGCCCACCGTGACTGGATCCCGCGTTAGCCGGGAGGGTCACGACTGAATTGTCCGTCCGGTGGCGAGGCGGTCGCGGTTCGAGTCGCGTGGGCGATCGCACGCCGACGGGCGCGAATTCGCAACACTGGTGTACAGGAGTGTGATTCTAACCTCCCGTCCGAAAACATCTGGAATCGGTCCAGGGGTGAGGGGAGCGACCCCCGATTCCCTCTAAATTACGAGCGATTAAATTAACCCCTTACGTGGAATAAGATTGTCTAAGGAGCGGGGGTAGTAGAGATGTATATGTGTAGTGATGTAGAATCCATGGTCCAGGATGTCGACGCCGAGCAGGACATTGGTGTGCAGGAACAGTTTCCCCCCCAAACGAATCCAGGGCCCGAAATGGGTGCGGCGGCGGCAGAGCCGCGGTGTATAACACCTCCCCTCCCCTCTCCACCAAGACCCCCGATCCTGGCCGCATCGGCTCAGCTGAGTGCACCGACGTGGCCCGGCTATTCGCCATGCTGGAACAAATGAAAAACGAAATGAACGAAAAAATGGATGGAAACGCACTCAAAATGGAAACAAACAAAACGAAATGAACGGCAAAATGGATGGAATGAACGAAAATGGATGGAAACGCACTCAAAATGGAAACAAACAAAAACGAAATGAAGGAAGAAATTAAAAATGCGGGGTGAAACGCAGCAAATAGGCCAATGCCTGCAGGCGGCATGAAGAGAAGTGCGTAATGGCGACCCACGTGTGGGAGCGAACGAGCTGGGAGGGGTGCAACGGTTGTCAGGCCCACGGGTGGCGGTGAGGAAAAAATAATTCGGGAGACGTGTTGGGCGAGAAGTGTGGAGGTGACGGAAAAAGTGACGGTAACGAGAGGGAAAAATTTTGGGGTGACGGAGACGTGCACGAAGGAAATAAAAATAGTGGAGTGTGAGAAAAGACTTCAAGACATGACGAAGAGAGTTGATAAGCGGGACGGGAGGTAAAAAGAGACGGAGACTGGAGGACTGATAGACAAACACAAGGGCAAGATGGAAGAACAGTTAGAAGCCAAAGCAAGGTCGGAGTGTGCGGAGATGAGAAAGAATTGGAAAGAAAACTGAGTTACAGAAACACCAGAACGAAGAGACGGAATTACAAAACGAGTTGAGGATGGTGAGAGAGGAAAGAACGAGAACGGAGAATGAAACGTTAAGGAACCACACTGAGCAGATTGAAAAATTAGAAGCCAAAGCAAAGTTGGAGTGTGCGGAGATGAGAAGGAATTGGAAAAGAAAGCTTCTGAGTTACAAAACGAGCTGAGGATGTTGAGAGAGGAAAGAACGAGAACGGAGAATGAAACGTTAAGGAACCACACTGTACAAATCGAACAGCTGGAGCGAAGGCCAGATTAAAGAATGAGATGCAAGAAAGAGTAGTGAGAAGAACGAATGAGACAGAAGAGAATCGATCAATGGAAGGAAACCACGAGATTGCAGAATGAGGAACAAGAAAGAGTACTGGAAGAACAAGGAATGAGACAGGAGAAGAAATCTGTCGGTTGGAAGAAATAATGAGATTGCAGAACGAGGAACAAGAAAGACAGTGAATAGAAAACTGAAAGAGTATGAATTTGAAACTGAACGACAAAAGGAAAAAAATAGGCTGGAATACGAGGAGAAGTTGAAGAAGCAGGAAGGGAAATCAGGAGATTGAAGGACACAACGAGTTGGAGAGGGAAGAACGAGAGGAACAATGGGATAGAAAACAAAAGGAACATGAAGCCGAGGTTGACCAATTGAAAGAAAAAGCAAAGCTGGAGTGCGAAGAGGTAGACAAAGAACAGCGAATGAAACACAAAAAGAAATTAACCACATGAAGAAAACCATGAAACTGCAGAAGGAAGACAGGAGAAGAAACAAGGAAGAGTAATGAGACAGCAGCAAATGAAACACAAGAAAGAGATTAACCAAATGAAGCAAACCATGAAACTGGAGAAGGAAGGACAGGAGAGGGAAGCAAGGAAGGTAATGAGAAAACAGCGAATGAAGCACAGAAAGGAAATGGGCCAATTGAAAGAAACGTGAGATTGGAAAATGAGGAGCATGAGGAAGAGTGGAGAGAAAACAAAAACTATACGAGTTTGAAATTAATGAACTGAAGGAGAGAATGAAATTGAAATCCAGAGAGATGGAAAAACTCCAGAAAGAAACAGAAACTATAGATGTATAGAGACCAGGGAGATAGAGAAAATAGAGAGAGACTGCATGATAATGACGGGGTTAAAGGAACAGAACACACACACACAAGTAGTGGAGGATAATGGGGTGAGCTCGCGGACTGGGTAGGGACCCGGTGTGAGCAGCTGGATGGCTGCCTCCAGGAACGAGGGGAGGGAGTATGCCCCCTTGAGGCGAATCACGACCAGGTGGGTTCGGTCGTGCCAAGCGGAGTTGAAGGGACGAGTGCTGTGGATAGGTGCACGTGCAGCTTGGGGGTATAGAGGCCCGGGAACCCTTGTGACACGAATCCCAGTGTGGTTGTGCAGGGGGTGTGTTTGCGAGTGTGCGGAGATGCGTGCTTTCCAGCACGCATGGTGTGAGTGAGACCCCTGTGCAAGTGGAAGGTTGGGTGTGAGTGAGAGGGTCCGTGTGAGGGGAACCGTGTGCGTAAGGTCTCTGTATGTAAGGGAGATGTCGGTCGGCATGCGTGAGCATGCACGCGTCTCGCCGTGTGAATGTGAGTGTGTTGGAGTGGAGTCTGTGCGTCGTAACACGCAGGTGTGCGTGGTGGAACGGAGACGACGCGACAGAGGACAGAAGCCGGGTACGGCCGTAGCTGTTGTGGGACCGTGCCGGTTCACCAGCAGCGAGCGCGAGGTCCGTGCTGTGCAGCGCACGAGACCCCCACGTGCTCGCTTGCGGGAGTGAAGCCCGGTCCGGAAACGCCACGGTGGATTTGCCGATCCCGCGACGGACAAAGTTTAGGCAGGACAACGGATTTGGACCGACGGGTTCTCCACGCGAGCATGTGTTAAGCTCCAACGGGCAGAGCACAGGTGTTCGCGTGGGGGAGCCCCTCGGAGTGCAGGGTTGTTTTTGGGGTGCGGAGGGTGACGTCATGGCTGCACGTGGGGTTGGAATCGGCAGGAGGGGTATCCCTGCCGGATGGTACCGTCCAAGAGGACGAGGTACACGTGCAGCTGCATGACGTCACGGGAAAGGTGCAAGAGCGCAGGCTGTGAGTTGCCGCGCTGGTGCTGCGCGTATTTGGCAATACAAAATTAACGAAAGCAAGCCTCGCTTTCCGTGAACAGGATTCCCAGTAAGGGGTGAAAGACCCCCTTCCTGGCACAGGATGGAACTAGTTAGGGGAAGGTTAGCTTAGCTAGACCGACTTCATGGGGCGGGGGTAAGTCCTCATGGAGTCCGTGGAATGGATTAGTTAGAGGGATTTAGATGAGATTTAGGTTGGAAAATGGATGATGATTTGAGGACAGTGACAGACTGTGAGTGTGTAGAGGGACGTAGCTTAGCTACGTAGTGTTAAAAGGAACGTGCTGTAGTTTAAGGGATGACGTGGGAGCACGAGTTAGTTAGGGGAGGTAGTTAGAAGGATGCAGGATTCAGCGATGTGTGTTGGTGAGTTGCGTGAGTACGTGTTGTGTGAGTGAGCCAGCGGGTCTGTGTGTTTGGGCGAATGTGGAATGCATGGTGCGATGAGTGATTGGGGGGGAGTGACTCCCGCCCAAGGGACCCCGGGGTCAGTGTAGAGTGAGTTAGCTGGGTTAGTCAAATTGACAAAATGGAGGTCGTTTTGCTGTTGGTGGGAGTGTAGGCTCGAAAACTGTTTGGAGGTGCAGGAGCCCTGTTGACGGGCTGGGAGCGTGGCTGCGACGGTGAGTATCGCTGAGTGGGTACCCCGGGCACCGGGCTAGTCGGCCGTGGTAGGCCAAGGGCCCATGGGGGCCGGGTTAGCGTAGTGGGCACGGGTGCGCCCGCTTGGTGCGGGGGCCCGGAGCGCCGTTAGCCGCGTGGGCAGTGTCGTGGGCACGGGTGACCTCGGAAAGGGGCCCGGGGCGCCAGCCTGCCACTGTGTGCGTTTCAGGGGAGTTGCCATGGGGGCACTCCCGTGTTTAGGGAGCTGGTAGGCTCGGAGGCAGTGTAGTGCCCGGGGTGCCATCGTAGGGGAATCGGCAGAGGGTCGTGCCTGCCAAAGGGAGCCACGCGTCCCAGCACGAAACCGTGCAAGGGCACGAGGGAAAATTAGAGGGCGAGGCCCGAAATTTGAGTGGACACCAACACAGGCGACGGGAATCTGGTTTTAGAACCAATAGATTAAGCGAGAGGCGCTTGTTGAAAGCCCCGGGGTAGTTTAAAGGTTAACGGTTAGGGTAGATAGGAAGTGTACCCCTCCGCACCATCCATCCCTTCGCTTTCGTTGTGGGCCGCTGGACCCACTTTGGGTTAGATCGCTGAAATCTGGGGAGGCATCCTGAGGCTTCGTTGGGCCTCGGCACAGGACGCTAGCTCTCCCTTATTCCCCTCCGGGAAGGGAACGTAGGGGTGGGAGTAGGCTAGTGACGAAATAGGTTAGCCGAACAAGGACGATAAAGGGGGTAGGGACGATTTATAGTGGGGAAGAGGGTGAAATAAAAACAACAAAAAAAAAACAAAAAATAAGTGGGGCTAAATTGGTTTTTACAAATTAAGGGAGTGGGTAGGTACAGTGACAGGCAAAGGCGATAGGTGGGAGGGAGACAGGTAGGGTAGGTCCGAGTCCACCTTCTGTGTGGCCAACACCACCGCACTCCCTCCACCAACCTCCACTGCAAGGCAAAGGCTGGCCAACTTCATCGTCTGCGGCTGTGTGCTGCGGGGCCTGTGCCGGCCAACTTCATCGGCTGGTTGTTTTCTGCAAGGCCTGTGCGGCCGGATCGTCTGCTTGTTTTGCTGCAAGGCCTGTGCCGGCCGATCGTCCGACGGCTGTTTTTACTGCAAGGCCTGTGCCGGCCAGTTCGTCTGCCGCTGTGTTTGCCTGCAACGGCCTTTTCTGCAGGCTATTGCCTTTACCTTTGCCATTCATGCCACTGCCCCTGTTCACCAGCCCCGTTCAATTTTGCTTTGCCCCCCCCTTGTTCAATTCCATGTGCGCCAGGATCCGCAAGCAACAGTTTGCAAGCTGCAGAACTGTCCTGTTGGCAGCTGCAACACGGCCTGCAGTGGCGGCCCGTGCACCGTTCTCTGTTGACTCTTCTCCTTTTTCCTGCAGAGTCCATTGATCCTGGCCATGGTTTAGTGTAAAATTTGTAAGTTAGGTGTTAAGTTGTATTGTAAAAATGAGTGCGCCCCCGGCATGTATGTGTTAGCGCCGGCAATTTTATTTAAGTCGTCCGTGTGAGTGAGTTTGTTTAGTTAGTTACTCAGCCCTCAGGTTATTTATTTTGGGACACGAATACCATGAATGTCGCACTCAGGGATCCGTAGGTAAAACGTACTAGGGGAGAACTACACATGATGGCACACGATAATTTGACGACTCGGGACGAGTCTGTAAAAAGGGAGGGGGTAGTGTTACGGCTGTGGAAATTCGCAAACATCATAAAGTCCCGTAGGTGAGATATATTTCTTAAGTACATGTGTAGTTAGCCCAAACCCATTGTATAGAGGGAATTAATGTGATTCATTCGGGCTGCGATCCTTGAGTTAGGCGTTTTTCTGTTCTACCTTTGTTTTGAGCACCACGCCAACAACACAACAACGCCAGCAGCAAAAACCTACCTTCACCACTCGCTACCGCAAACCTCACATCACCCCATTCCAGCAGCTCCATGGCCATCGGACACCGCCGAAAACCCTCCACCACCTTCTTCTACGGCCATTCCCGCACCACCTGTGGGCGCCGAGCGTCGAGCTGTCTTCAGCGAGACACGCGAGACGCGAGTGCAGATGCGGGTTTTCTGAGGAGAATTCGGATCAGGAATGATGCACGCCCACATCTGATCCACCCAATCAGGAAGCGCGGGGCGCTAGGCCCCGCCTCCAGACGCGCCTGACGAAAATCGGCATATGCAAATTTGAGGATCAGGAATGATACACGCCCCCCTTTTTCCCCGTCCAATCGGCGAGCGTGGCTCCGCCCTGAGGTCGTTTGGATCGATAATTTGCATATGGTGGATCCCGAAGCCGATAAAAAGGCGAGCTCAGTGAGGAGCTCGAGCAGATCGGTGGAGAGTATCGTGGAGAGTGTCGGTGGAGAAGTCAATCGAGCAGTGTCGTGGGGCGAAGTGAGTTGAGCAGCATCGGAGCAGTCGTTGGGGCGAAGTGAGTTGAGCAGCATCGAGCAGTGTCGTGGGGCGAAGTGAGTTGAGCAGCATCGAGCAGGATCGTGGGGCGAAGTCAGTATCGAGCAGAGTGTCGGTGGAGGAGCAGATCGGTGAGAGTATCGAGCAGTATCGAGCAGAGGTCGTTGGAGACGGAGCTCGAGGAGATCGGTGAGGCGAGATCGGTGGGGCAGACGGCTGCGGAGGCGAACGGCTGAGGTGGACCTGGAGGCTCGCGTCGCGGGATCCAAGCAAGCCAGCCATACTCCCTCCCCAGAGCATCAACAATTCCCCCTTTTTCCCCCGCGCTGAGAGAGTGCGACAAGGGGCCCCGTTCCCACTCACACCAGCAGGTGCCCACGGAACCGCCGTGCAGCGACATTCTGCGGCTCGCCACGAGGCGCGGGTAGGACCCTTCGTCTCGTGGGCCTGGCCGCTCATCCAGGTTCCACGCGCATTAGGCCCACGGCCCAGTCTGACTCCCTGCCTCTTGAGGGGTCTTTTCTTTGCTTCGGTGTGAATGCGTGTTGTGGCGCCGTGTCTTGTAAGGTAGTAACTGTATAAGTGGTCCGTGTGTCGTGTAGTCGGTTTTAACTTCTCTTATATGTGCATTTCTTTGTTCAATGTGAATATATGTGCGATCGCTTATTGTGATGTAAATACATGCTGTTTGCTTTACGTGTGCTATAGGTGTGCTCCGTGTGCCGGAAATAAATGTGCATTGTGTGAACTGTTTTCCCGTTTCGCTTCGTCTTTTCTTAATTTGAACCTCCATCCTGCTTCACGTAAAGGGTCGTAGTGGGTGCAAAACGCCCGGTAATAATCTGAACCGTCGAGGTCGACGATAACACCGCTCGGTTATCCCGATAGTACGGAACGGCCCGCCCCAGCGGCCGTGTCCGGAGTCGACCTGCGGCGAGGTACGATCGCCCGGTTTACCATCCGCGTGGGTACTTGGTAGGTCGAATTTGGCGAACAACCCTATCCTACGCGGGTGGCCGATTGGCACGATTGTGGTGAGGTCGAAAGGCCCACCCGTGACTGGATCCCGGCGTTAGCCGGGAGGTCACGACTGGATTGTCCGTCCGGTGGGCGAGGCGGTCGCGGTTCGAGTCGCGTGGCCGATCGCACGCCGACGGGCGCGAATTCGCAACAATATATATATGATGCATTTATCAGAATTCTTAGCCTTAGAAGTCATTTCTCAATGTATGTATGTGTATGTGTGTATATATATATATAATTATATATATATACATATATATATATAAATATATGCTACATACATACATAGAGATATACACATGTTGATATTATATTTACAAGGGTATACTGTTGGTTTTGAAGCATGAATAGGCAGCCATAAATACAGCATGGTGGGTGTGGGCATGTAAATTGAGATATATATATTATTTATATATTATATTATATATATATATAATTATATTATATATATATATAAATATACACACACTAATAAATGCCAATGTGCATTTCAATAAATAGACTTATCAAAGCTTTTCGACTTACACTCTCAGGATAAAACCGCAAGCTGAAGAAGCACCAAATTATCATTTATAAAGTTACAATGTAACATCCTCAACGTTAATTGTTGAGAGAAAAAAAGGACAGGATTACCTGATTGGTGGAACCATAAATCATCATGAATAATCAATCCATCCATTGGGACCATACTCTGTGCAGAGCGTTGGTGCTGCCCAAGCAGTCTCATTGGCTATTGCGTACATTCCTGGATGGGTCACCACTCCGACACAGGATGCCAGCAAGCTGGCATCATTTTTGCCGACCTCGGAAGGATGACAGGCAGAGTCAACCCCACCTGGTATTAATTTAACAGCTGAGTGGGATTTGAACACATGATCCTGGGATCCCATGCCCACCAAACTAACCATTAAGCCAACACCAGGCATATCATGAATAATGAGTCGGCGGAAATGAACTCTCATGAATAATGATTAGGTAGAGATGAATCATCAAAGTATTGGTGGAAACGAAATGCTAATTATCTGAGGCTAGTGGTGGGGTGGGGGAGGGGTGGTGGTTTTCATGACGACTCAACGTTGACTGTGGTACAGTTGTCAAACATTTAAGCCATCATAGTCAAACTAGATATAAAGTTTGGACATATTCTTTCTGTAGACAAAGAATAAGGTTGGTTGAACTGATGAACGTGGCCTCCATTGCACGAAGATGAGCTAAACTGCGTCCTCCACTCAGGATTTTAAACCAGCCATTACGATATTGCTCTGCACACTGAGGATTATTTAGTAAATGGTGACCAATTGCAGAGGCACAGGGATTAGTTGTCGTCCTGTGTACATTCTTACAAGCCTGAGTTGGTTGTCTCTGTTCAGTTGACTGACCCCGTGTGATCCCCAAAAGAACGTGTTGTTCAATGCAATCCTTCAATCTCAAAGATGTGTGGCCCACATACATACCATCACACTGACACTGAAATTCGTAAATAATCTTTCTTGTATGAAAGGCGGGCAGAACAAAGACTCAGAAAGATAGTGTTCCTCTATAGCCGATCCTTTCAATGACTGGCTATGCACAGCATGAACTCGCCAGATGGTTATGTGAACGATTGCAGCCAGCAATGGGCAGTGTCTCAGAACATGTAATTGCGGATTCCTTAATCTTTGCCGATGCCATACGGTCCATCACACACCGAAACGAGAATACCACAATGTGCTTATATGATATATCCAGTCTATTCACGAATGCCCACTGACAAGTGATCAAAATTTGTGCGCAACTTCTATATCATAGTAACTTGACTCCTCCACCGATCTCTGACTCTGTCTTCGTTGAATTAATGAATATGGCGACCCGTTCTGTCGAGTTCAGTTTCAATGATTCACTGTATACTCAGATCGATGAAGTCGCGATGGGATACCCTCTAGGCCTCGTCTTGGCAAACATCTTTGTAGGTTACTGTGAAAAACGTACCTTAGCAGATCCACATCCTGGAGTTCAACCCCCTTCCATCTATTATCCGTACGTGGATGACATCTTTGCTATCTTTGAGTCAACCTCAGCATGTAAAGACTTCTTGGCATACCTGAACTCTCTCCATCCATCCCGAGAGGTCACTTTAGAGATGGAACGCTCCGGCATACTTCCCTTCTTGGATGTCTTAGTTGAGAAATCGGCCGACGCTTATAAAACACACACATGACTATAATATACCGTAAGTCTACTTTTACCGGACAGTAAACTAGGTGGGACTCTTTACAATTCCTCTAGATACAATATCGAATTGATTGGTATCTTGGTCAATAGAGCAGGAAAAATCTGCTCCACAGATAAACTCCATGCTGAAATTGAGACCATCAAGACTATTCTTCTCGACAATGGGTATCTTGAACAGATCATATATTCATATATATATATATATGATATATACATTATACATATATATGTATACAAATTTCCGAACCCACCAAATAATTCTAAAATCGGACCTGGTAAATGTCCTGTATACCTACGTCTACCTCGGAAAGGCAAAGTGTCTCAACAGTTTGAAAACCAGATCAAACAGACAGTGTCCCATTCTAACTGTGCTCTTCAACCACGAGTGATTCTCACAACCCGCCGGTTGCTTCCGTCAGTCCAAAAAATGTTCTGCCCGCCTCTCATATAAATACGATTATTTACGAATTTCAGTGTCGGTGTGATGCTAGGTATGTAGGCCGCAAATCTTTGAGATTGAAGGATCGTGTTGAACAACACGTCCCTTTCGGGATCAGATGGAGTCAGTCAACTGAACAGAGACAACCAACTCTGGCTTGTAAGAAAGTACACATTACGACAACTATTCCCTGTGCCTCTACAATTTGTCACCATTTACTGAATAATCCTCAGTGTGCAGAGCAATATTGTATTGGCTGGTTTAAAATCCTGAGTAGAGGATGCAGTTTAGCTCACCTTCGTGCAATGGAGGCCACATTAATCAGGTCAACCAATCGTGTGTGTGTGTGTGTGTGTGTGTGTGTGTGTGTGTGTGTGTGTTGTGTGTGAGTGTGTCTCCTCCATAAACTCCAAAACCATTAAACGAGCACCTAAAACTTTGCATGCATAGTAAAAACTCCAAGGAAGTGCAAGAGTGAAAATTGGGTGTTTGGGTTAATTAAGACACCCCTTTGAAGATAATTAACAGCCTTATTTAATTATACTCTTCATCAGGCGATCCTTGACTTGGAACTGGCCACACCAATTTCATAACGATAATGTTTTTAGATCCTCGTGGAGGATCTCTAAGTCTTACTCACATTGTTGTTCTTGTGGACTTTTTTGTTTCACAGCCTACAGTTTTCATCGAAACTTCTTGAAAGTTGGCGTATATATGTAAAAATACCCTGCGTAGACAGTAACGATCTCCGATTTTGAAAATTCCTCCTAGAAAAAAAGTTATGACGTCAAAATATCTCCGCTAATGGAAATCGCCTAAAAAATTATCTCAAACTAGCAAGCTTTTGAATTCTGTTTGCGGGAATCGAGCAGGGCATTAAGCAGAGATGAATTACCACACATATGATACATCAATCACTATGACGTCATATCAATTTTATGACGTCATTCCTATTTTTTGTTTTTTGTTTCATTGTTTCACAGCCTACTTTTTTCATCGAAACTTCCTGAAACTTGGCGTATATATGTAAAAATCCCTGTGCAGACAGTAACCATCTCCGATTTTGAAAATTCCTCCTAGAAAAAAAGTTATGACGTCAAAATATCTCCGCTAATGGAAATCGCCTAAAAAATTATCTCAAACTAGGCAAGCTTTTTGAATTTTGTTTGGGAATCGAACAGGGCATTGGCAGAGATGAATTACCGCACATATGATACATCACTATGACGTCATACTCAATTTTTATGACGTCATTCCTATTTTTTGACATTTTTGTTTCACAACCCAGAGTTTTCATCGGATCTTCGTGAAACTTGCTATGTATATGCAGAAAGCCCGCGCGCAGGCAGTAACCATCTCCGATTTTGGAAATTCTTCCTAGAAAAAAAGTTGACGTCATAATATCGCCGCTAATGGAAATCGCCTATACCATTATCTCCGAAACTAGGCAAGCTGTTTGAATTTGTTTGCGGGAATCAAGCCGGCATTAGCACAGATAATTTTCGCAAACCCTGAATAGCATCAACAATGACGTCATATTCGTTTTTATGACGTCATGATTAAGAGGATGAGGATCTTAGCTCATTCGAGCTTGTTTTTTCACTTTGCTCACTCATATTATCAAATGCCTGTTCAACATAGATACAAATCGCTGTGTACATTGCTTTTGTAAGTCCCACAGTTTTCAAATTAGTAGAAATATTATTTCGGTTTTGAGGATTGGATATCGTCCGGACAAAATAAGTGTCGAAATCTGTTGTGAAATCTGACAATTTAAAGAAAGAAGGAGTCTTTTTACTAAGCAGATGTACATATGTAATTTCAGCAAGCTAGGCGATATTCCCTCCTTCTCCATGGATACACAAGAAAATGTGAAATTTTCAAACCAAAAAACTTATCTTTTTCTCCTATTTCGAGAATTATATTGTGAACAAAACATTTAGGAACGTGACAAAATTAACTATATGATTTAATGCATTAACTGCTAGACCTCATGCCCTGTCCCCCAGAGGGACTGCCTTTCCATAGTGTCTGCCAGATCTGTGTATATTTTTGGAGGTTTCACGAGGTGCTCTATGGGGAATCAAAGCAAATCTGGTA
>CM068956.1:94505838-94522462 GCA_035128595.1 Eptatretus atami | reverse complement strand
CAAGGAGGGAGATAGGTTGTCTCTGGGACGTGTCCCAAAATGGAGTTTGGTTCTCAGACAGCTTGGCATGGCGCATTGGTGCCCCGGTGTTTTTCTTTGACGTTGGCTGCTGGACGTGTCTGGTGATGTTTGTCTTCAAACGCTGTTGACGGGTGTTCATATGCTGGACGGGAGTTTGTCTCCGGATGTCTCCGGGCGGTGTTTGTCTTTGGGTCGTATTTATAGTGTGTCCGGTAGAAAATGGATTTCAGACATTATTTTGTTTCCATCTTCACTGTTATTATGCAGAAGCATTTTGATGAGACAATATGAATCGTAATTAACACTCCACCACACATCTGCCTTCTTTTCCTCTCACTGCCTTCCCTTCCCACACCCCTCCTCACTTTCCCTCCATCCTCACTCCCCCACCCCTTCTCGCTCCCCACCCTCTCCCTCTCTCCTCTCCTCCCCTTCTCAGTCTTCCCATCAGTGAAGCGACAGGTGCTATTTGTAGTGTATTACACCACCCAGACTGTTCATCGCAGCATGCTTGCAAAAGATTTTCAGATTTTACGGCAAATTTTTTTTTATCTCAACAAAAATTCAAAGCACTTCTCTTATATATGTTTTTGTTTTGTTGAATGAATCTACTGCGACTGCGACCAAAATATTTGGAGGCCTGGCAAGTGGAAGAAGCAACAGTATATTTTTGGCCAAGTGTGCAAACTGGATTATGCAGGTACACTCCAACTTTTTTGAAAGTTTGATCTTGGGCCTTATTTATTTGTTGTCATGCCAAATAAGAGCTGTACTGTACTGCCAAAACAATGCCCGGACATGTTCCCAAAACAACGGAAAGGACTCATCTATGGGCTGTATTACAATGCTGGGAATTATCACCGTTTTGTGTGTTTCTGCAGTTGTTACCTGCAGTATTCATTCATTCATGATGACTGGGTGACCCTTCCATATTTTCACACTATTCAGCTTGACTCTGCCTGAAAATGAAATTACGTGCAAAAATCCTTCATTTATTAAATTAATTGCTCATCCATTTATTTGGGTGGTGTATTGGAACGACTGCTGCCTCAATCACTACCGAAAATAAAGAAATAGGACCAATGGACCTGTATGTTATCTGGACCCTGGCTTAATGTTGTAACCCAAATTTGGTCGCATTCTGACTGGTGCAACTGGAGAAGATTTTTGAAGGAATTTACATGATTTTCCCCAAAATTGACTAAGTCAGCCATTTTGACACTTCTGGTTATGCGATCGGCATGACCTCCGCAATTTAACATCCCAACCCAGGCTTAATGTTGTAACCCAAACTTTGTAGCATTCTGACTCGTGGATCAGGAGAAGAAGATTTTAGAAGGAATTTGCATGACCACCTTTTTCACACACTTCTGGTTGCATGATCAACATGGCCTCTGCAATTTAACATCAGGACGGTGTTCTAATGTTGTAACCCAAATTTGGTATCATTTGGAGAAGAAGAATTTTGAAGGAATTTACGTGATTTCCCCCAAAATTGATGAAGTCGGCCATTTTGACACACTTTTGGGAATGTGATTGGCATGACTTCTGCAATTTATCATCCCTACCCGGATCTAATGTTGTCACCCAAATTTGGTAGGAGTCTGACTGGTGAATCAGAAGATTTTGCAATGAATTTACGTGATTTTCCCCAAAATTGATGAAGTCGGCCATTTTGACACACTTTTGGGCATGTGATTGGCATGACTTCTGCAATTTATCATCCCTACCCGGATCTAATGCTGTCACCCAAATTTGGTAGGAGTCTGACTGGTGAATCAGAAGATTTTGCAATGAATTTACGTGGCTGCCATTTTGACACACTTCTGGTCATGTGATCGGCATGACCTTCACAATTTAACATCCCTATCCTGGTTTAATGTTGTAACCCAAATTTGGCAGCATTTTGACTGGTGGCTCTGGAGAAGAAGATTTTTGAAGAAATTTACTGTCGACCATTTTGACCTACTCAGTCATATGACCGGAACAAGCTTTGCAATTCCTATTACCAGTCAGGAGAGGAACGTTGCTGCCAAATTTCAGCTGGATCAGCATAGCGGTTTGGCTGGAGAAGTGGAAAAAGGAGATGGATGGATGGTGCACAATGACAATACCTTTATCTGGATCGGCCTAGCGGTTTGGCTGGAGAAGTGGAAAAAGGAGATGGATGGATGGTGCAAAATGACAATACCTTTATCTGGAATGTAAATTCCAGATGAGCTAATAATACAATTCCTTTTGCACTGTAAGGTGCATTGGGCTGCTGAGGCAATTTCATTGGCAAGGAGTACAGACCTGGATAGGTTGCTTTTCCAATACAGATTACCCTGAATGGTTATTTCCCCAGTAAGGTGTTACTCATTTTGCTGACCTCAGAGGGGGTGACAGGCTGAGTCAACTGTACCTGGTGTTAATTTGTTGGCCTGATGGCTTGAACTGCTTGAATTCAGGATCCTAGGATCTTAAGTCAGCCAACTTACCCATTAAGCCAACACCAGGCTTCCCTTCTCCCTCATTCCCCCAATGAAATCAAGTTATTTTGATGGATTAATTTAATCTGGTGTTGGTGTGGCGCAGGCATGATGGGCTGAATGGCCTCATCATGCGTCTAATTTCCTTATTATTAACTGCTTGTGACAGTCTGGGTGCTGGTGATGTCATCTTGTGACATTGTTTTTCTCTCTGCAGTCAGTGTGGGAATTAAGGAGAAACTTACCTCCCTTCAGAATCCCCCTACCCTTCTCCATGGAATACCATCCCATGGGGGTTGTCCATGCTCTATCATTAAATGCTGAGTGTCCGGCAAGGAAGCGGCACATGCCATTTTCAAAATCTTTGCTATGACTTGGCCACAGTCAGACTCGAACTGCCAACCTCCAAGACTTAGAATGGACACTGAAAACACAATGCCACTGACTAGTCATATATATTTTATATTGTTGATATATTTTCTCACTTGTCAGCATTAAATGTCATGTTCCAGGATGTGCATGAAGATATATATACATATATATATATATATATATATATATATATATATGTATATTGAAATCAACAGTGATCTGTATATTATTGACGTGAGGTGGAATCATACTCAAAAGAGGTACAGAGTGATTACACTGCAGCAGGAATGGCCACAGTGGGTAACGGCAGTAAAATAGACTAGTTATTCCATTAATAATTGTCCAGTGTAAGTGTTTGGTTTCTGTGTAGAATCGTAGTGTGTTTTAGTAGTGGACTAAAGGTGCCCCCCACCCTTCTGTAATGTGTCTAGAGTCCCCAGTATCGAAAGCCCCAACACATAATCCCCTAAATCGTTTCCCATTGGTAACCTGTCTGCATGTTTCATTGCAAATGGTTAAAACAGCTGCATGGTGAAAACCACGGACCCCCAGAGGAGGCGAGAGTGCAGCACCTCAGTGACTGTGCGGAAAGTAAGGGACAAACCTGAGGGGAGTTTAAATGTCCCTGAAGAAATGAAGCCTCAAGAAGCACGACGTGTGGGCCATTCAGCACGCCTGGCTAGGCACAGTCACGGGAAATTATGAAAACCGTGCTGGGGGAGTAGATCGGGTGGAAGCTGAGGAAAGGAGACATGCGGGGAGAAACACATCAACCCCACAGTGAGCAACAAGCATTGAAGCTGCTCACAGAATTGAAAATGTGACAGAAGCAGAGTATGACAGCAGCAGAACACAAAAGAGAGTTGAGGGTGTGGAGCCAATAAAGCCTAGACAAACCCACAGTCTGTCCCGTCAGAGCCGCCGCCATTCCTAGCAACACCACCCCATGCAAACATTGCATGTGGGAAGGTTCTTCTGGCTTGTGATTGTTCTCCTGTCTTAGTGCATGTGAGTATGTGGGCTACAAGTTATATCGCATAAGACGTCGACATTATCGTGGCCGCAGAGACTATAAACCATGCATTGAGAATTCTCATTCCTTGGGTAATTGTTCCTTTGCTTCCTCCCGCCCCACTTCATTAATATACCCCATTTCTGTCTACAACGAAAGTGTCGGTCTGTTGGACGGTCTGGAATTCAGAACAATATTCAACGGTGCAAGTAAAGCTGCGACCATTAGAAATTGGCAAAAAAAAAAACCACTTCATAGGAGGGTCCAAACACTGGACCCTCCTAACCCTCAAAGAACCACAAACACGGTGGTTCTTCAAGGGTTTTGCTCGGCCCCAATCCTTTCAAACTGATGAATGCATCACAGGTGACAGACTCATTGAAGTTTCTGTAAGTTGAAAACCAAAGTAGATTTACTTTCTACTTTCCCGGTATACAGTGTACAGCCCCAAGGACATCCGTCGTTAGATTGGTGACTGTCTGAGTGGGAGATTTGACCTTGTGTCCAGCCGGTCCACCATGAGATTCAGACGCCAGTTCGAACGTCACCATTACAATACAATACACAATATACAATTACAATACAATACATGTCACCGTTGCAATACAATGAAGGGGATCAAAAAGTTTTGCGCTAAAATAAGAGTTATATTGCACTGCTATTGGTAAATTAACTGAGTGCTGGGAAAATAAATGTGTGGCACTGGCTACACGGGAAGGTACATAACAAAATACTAACATATGTGCAAGTTACATTAGCACAGGACCATTCCTTCATAGTTGGGGAAGCATGTTTTGACTCTCCCTTGTAAGTGTGTAAAATGTCATGGGAGGGCTAACTACCAGATGAAGGAATGATGTCAAACTGACAGAGGGGATTACAACAATGAGGAATGGGTGAGATTGAGGGAAACAGAAAAGGCTGTGATGGATACAGGAAAGGAGCTGTGAAAAGGCTGTGATGACATAAAATCCCTCTCTCTTGACCTTTTGAAGGTCTGAAATAAATAATAGGATTGGATTGATATGAAAAGGTGATTCCAGAACTTTGAGAGATGGGGAATAAATTTGTAGAGCTGTGCAGTTATCCTTGACTTGGGTAGGTCATCGGATGCTGGTTGGTCATTGCATGTATGCCAGCTGCTTGGAGCTGGGATGCACAGAAGGAAGAGAAGCTGTGGTGGTAAGACCAGAGGTTTCTTTAAGCAAATTTTGAAAGGTACATCGAACATTCCCTTGGGAAATACTAGCCTCAACTGGAATCGGGGTGGAGAAAACACCATCCAAGGTGCCATATTCTGCTTGGTGTGCTGAGAAAGCTTCCAACCAGATGTAGGGAATATAAGACCTGGATGCTATTCACAGAGAACTTCACAAGAAAATCTGATTGCCAGACTATTTTTAAAACACAAAGATAAGTGCAAGATGACGGTCCTGGCCTCTTGCACAAGCATTTGGCCCCTACATATATATTGTTACGGTTGTGGAAATTCACAGAACACCATTCAGGTTCCCCAGAGATCAGTTATGTCATAATGCGTGTCCAGGTTAGATTTCCCCACCGATGTATAAAGAGATTATTCGTGTGCCGGGCTGTGCATCTTTGAGTTAGCCGTTATTCTGTTCTATCTTTTATTTCAAACAAACAGCATCTCAACAACCACGCCATCCCCACCACAGCGCCAACCACACTACAACCACGCCACCTCCACCACCAAAACAGCATCTCAACAACCATGCCTCCCCACCACAGCGCCAACCACACTACAACCACGCCACCTCCACCACCAGAAACAGCATCTCAACAACAATCCCGCCCCGATATCCCTCAGAACGGGTAAACAGAAGTGACGGTTGGGGCGGGTCCCTCAGAACGGCGTAAACAAGAATGACGGTTATTACAAAAACAACCGGACCACTTCTAGGATTTTTCCCCCGCGCCGGGAAGGGAGGGGCGAACACCCCGGACCCAATAAAAGGGCCGCGTTGGAATGCCGAGAAGGCGGTTGGCGAGTTGGTGAGAGAGTCGAGTTGGTGAGAGAGTTGGCGAGTTGGTGAGAGAGTCGGTTGGCGGTTGGAGGGCAGCTCGTCGGAGAGTCGGGAGACGGCCGTGGAAAGTCGGCGCGCTGCTAGCCCTGGACCAACCAAGCCGCCATTACAACAGCTGCCGCATTGACCATAGAGACATACGGAGGGTTGCCGACCAAAGGACCCATCGAGTCACCACGAAGGTGGCGAGGTAACCTGCACGGTCTCTCGGAGCCCCTGCGGTCATCCCGGCTCCGAGCAATTATAAAGGCTTACGAGCCCGGTGCTTTCATTTCTTTCTTTTCTGGGGTTTTTGCATGAAAGTCTGTGTGCCTTGTCTACTAAGTAGTGAACTGACTAAGTGCATGTAGATAATAAATAGACATCGGCTGTAGGTCTTTTTGCTCATGTCTTGTCCCCTACCCCCATTCATTGCCTTGCTTGCATATGTGCATTGAAAATAATGTCCCTTTGTTTGAATATTCACCTGCTCGTTGCGTCCCTTCCTCCATTGAACTGCCGTAATTGCGTTCAGAATATTAGTGTTTTTAACACCGATAAGATAATCGGGTCTGACGGGGCTTGGCGATATAAACCCGCTCGGCAATCGCAAACGGAACGAGCTGCTTTAAGCGGCTCGTTTTCGTGAAGGCTCCGTTGAGGTGTAGATCCCCGGCATTTCTGTCTGCGCGAATAATTAGGTACATCGACAATTCGGCGATCAACCCTGTAGCGCGTGGACAGAAGAGTTGGCTGATCTATGGTGTGATTAACAACACCCGTAGCTGGGTTCGGCGTTAATCCGAAAAGCTGCGACTGGGATTTCCACTTCGGGGGCACGCGCGGTCGCAAATTGGGCGGAGGCGGTCATCCGCACGCCGGAGTGGCGAGAATCCACAACAATATATGGCTGAAGCATCTAATTCAGCACTGAGTGATTGTTCATGACAAACTGGGTATTTATGATCAGAGGACTGCTGTAACAAAATAATAAAGAAAAGAATTCTACTGGAAGCAACTATCAATTATTTGACTTTACTTCTGGTGGAAAAGAGTTAATGGTTTGTAATTAAGCATATCAGCCTTCGAAATCCATCTTATGAATTGAGGTGATGCTGACGATCTTGCATGCAAGTTTAAGATTACCCAAACTGAAGTAACTGTGGAAGAGGATAGAGAGAGGGGGTGATGTCAGTTCAATGAAGCAGAACTTGAGGACCCAAGCTATGATGCCATACGGTTCCATTACAGAGGAGGTGTCATGGTCTATCTTTTTTTTTTCTACAAGAGTAAGCCTCATGAAAGAGCATGTGAGGCTAATCTCTTCCACCTTTTCTCTTGAGAAAATCACAGTAATCAACAAACAGGATATGATTGGGAGAGGGCTCATGGGGAAATAAAAGAATGGTAAAAAGACATGTATCTTACAGGTGAAGACTGAATTTGATGACTTTTTCATGTCCTGTCCTTTTTCCATTATGACACCATCCTTGTTGATGGATCGGATGAGTTCAACATTTCATTTCTCAGGTGTGAAAGATGTTTTCACCTGGCTTGCTTTAGAATTGATAATTTCCCCAGAATCATTTCACAGTTCGCATCTGATTCGAGCCCAACGTGTGATGTAATATATTGTATTTATAGTGGAAGGTGTGATGTATACGGTTTTGCTTTTAATTTCCTTTTAATTCATGAAAAAAGGCAGGCCAGCTTTGACATTGTCGGGCCATGTCATTAAAATTATGGGGCAAGATGCCTCATCTGGAAAGGGGAGCATCTTACCCCTATCTTCCAGCCATAGATATACATCCTCTTTGGTTCTTTTTTTCAGAATGCTGAATATTTTTCATTTGAAATAGCCCGCTACACTGTCAGCTAGAGAGGCCTTTGGTGTGGACAATTAGGATGCTGAGCATGTAAGCAGTCCAAGATCTAAGAGGTTATACAGATTGGGGGGAAGAGGAGGGAGGAGGGGGTGGCAGTTCTTGTCTGACCTTTCTTGATGGGCCCATCTCCCAACCTTATTCTACGACGTACTTTTTTGCATTTTGTAATTGGCTGATTGATAAAATTTAGGCCAATGAGAAATTCAAACCGAATGATAATGAAGTCAGCTGTGACTCTTGTCATTGGTTTATAATTATATTCATTCAATGCAATGCAAACTGCTCAGTGAGCAAGTGGATTATTTATACGGGTGTCATATCAACCTGGATAATTAAATTGGCTGCAGTGTGTTCTTGTATTAATTGAACAGTGTTAGAGATACTGACAGCAAAACAGGATGCAATTTGTATGTTTTCATTCACATAAGGCACATACTCTGTGGAGAGCCCAGTGTCGGGCATCGAGTGAGTGAACGGCAGCAATGGTCAATGCTTTTTATGAATGAAATATGCAAATTAAAGTAATAAAACACATTAGCCAAGGCTACCATACCAATGTTTAGTTGAATGAGCTTAGAGACCTATGACATTGAACCAAAGACAATACTTGTTGCATGACTAAATTAGGTGGACTGCCAACAGATTATCTTGGAGGTTGTTGTTCTTTCCTTTGAGCTTTATTTTGAGCTCGTCCAACTCTAAACTTTGATCCTGGTGTCTCCCAGTCATGGTGTTGCTTGGAAGATTACATCATACTTCAGAGGGGGAAGTAAGCCAGCTATTCCACATACAGCATTCACTTGTGGATGATAAAGATGCCAAGGTAACTTTTCAAAAAAGTGGGCCATTTTGTGCTGGTATCCTGGCCAAGTTATAAATTGTTGCTCTAAACGACAGACAGATCAGTGACATAGCCACGATAGCAATGACGCAACCGGTAGAAAAAAAAATTGGACTTCAATACTTGTCAATTATGCATTTCTTCAGTGGACAGTGAACTACCATCTCGATGTAATGCTTACTTCTGGTCTTCATGGTAGCTTATGACCCTTATGAGGTATGCAGTATGACCCTTATACAGGTTTACTGCGATGTACATTTTTAACAATATGTATTCCAATACTTAACATACCAGTATGTTGTGTTTTAGTAATTAATGAATGTTTTGGTTACAATTTGGCATGTTGAAACTAACGGGTGATAAGAAAATGTAACTATGAAACTACGCTAGCTGTGCTTGAATGTGTTCCTGGAAGGTGACATCATATATCTGACAGCCATGTGTAATAATTCTTGCAACAGTCAAGATTGCGGACGACTATATAGTCGTAAACGATGTGAGAGAGGCTGACATGTATCGTAGTTTTGGGTTTTAGAAGAAACACAAAAACGATACCGGTAATGAAATTGGAGAGAACGTTGCAGTTTGTTGCTATTGTAATCCCTTATTGTAGTCGCTGTTGCAACAAATTTTACGCCGGAGGGACAATCAATTTGATGACTTAAATCCGTCGACAGCATCCACCAGCTGTTACATTCACAGTCCCTTCACCAAGGAGGAGAGAAACGACGATAGAAGCCATTTGAGTCGACACGCGTGGTCAAAGGTTCCACCCCGCAGCCTACTTTAGGAGGTGTGTTTACCTCATCAAATAAATACCTAGGTTGTTCACCAAAGGCACAGCAAACTACACACAAAATTGCCATGTTTATCATCATCGGATGAAGACCATACAGCATAGTCAACTCCAAGGTATTCAGAGATCTTGTCAATTGCTTGGACCCAAAATACAGAATACCATCGAGAAAGCAGTTTTCTGAGATGATGATCCCAAAATTGTGCAATGAAGTAAAGCAGGAATCGCAAGTGGAGCTGCAGAATGCAGAACAAGAAAGTAAATAAACAACTCGGCTGAAAAGTTATTTTTGAAAAAAAAATCATGATTGTAATATACCATGGTATGTATCACAGTACAGGCCTCTGTATTACAGTCTACGGTAATACAAAAACATGGCAATACCCATCTGTAGTGGCTTATAAGATACCACTTTTGTCTTTTTTATTGTTTGCTGCTAAGATTGGGTATAGGATATTATGTATTTTCTCTGATAAGTATTTAACAGTACATTATATCTTCCACATAATTTGGGCCTTGCAAAATGTTTTTCAGAATCAAAGTGAACCCCTAAGAAGTAAAACGGGCTATCCCACATCTAGGACAAAATCAAGTTTTATACAAGGGTCTAGGTTCATGATGGAGATCTAAAGGGCAACAGGTTTGCAAACAACCAATGGGTATGAGGGGAATGGACGTATGCGAGTAACAATGGCCCAGAGAGGAAAATAATGGGGAAAAATGAGCGTGTAGAAGATATCATGGATGCGCATGGGTCATAATAGCAAATAATAATAATACATCACGTACTATGAATGATTATAGTAAGTACAGGGCACAAGTACAAAATAGAGGTACATGAGAAACATTTAAGTAGGGACGTCAGGTAACCATATCGTTGGCCAATGTTCTGAGAGTCTGTATTGCTGAGATCTGATCAGTGGAGTCACGATCCAACAAGAGCCTATCAAGATAAGTCCTGGTGTGTCCCTGACCACGACACAACCACTGTGTGGGATGTCAGGTCAACACTTGTTGGATTGGTTGAATGGAATACCCTTCATATCGAATAATATGTCCAGCTAGTCACAGTCATGTGCTTGTAACACTTGGCACACTGGTAAAGCTTCTCATTAGTGATCCGCGTCGGCCAATATATCTTGAAGGCCTAAGAAGGTGTGAGTTTGTCGCATCAATTTCCTGCTGAAAGGTCTCGGTCAATATCCAAGTGTCCGCATTGTATAACAATACTGTTTCTACGGTTGCATGAAATGGGTGAATGCATGAATGATGGGTAGCACATTTGAAAGACTGAGGTAAGGTGAATGAGCCAACAAAACAGGGAGATGATTCCACAGTCAGGAGACTAAAGGGACAGAATGAATGCAGGTGGGCAACCAGTCTGGATTTTGGGAGGGTGGCCAGGTGAGGGTTCATGCACTGAAGTAATCTTTCAAGGTTAGTGTACCTTTGGTGTTAATGCCAGTTTTCAACTAAATGTTTGAAGCTGATTTTTGTTCAATGGGAGTTTAATGGGATTTGGAATGGGAGTCTGAACTTGAACTTGCATCAAGTTGGATAACCCAGTTTGTTTCTTAATGACGCAATTGTAAGTTGGGAAAAAAACGAGTGAAAAATGCCATCGCCTGCCAGCACCACAACACACTTCAACTTCCTTTGCCTTGAATCCCATCCTTGCCCACCGCATCAACCTTTAAAACCACTCCAATACCTTTCCTGCTAAATCGGCTGAACATTGAACACATGTCAGGTTGTCCATGAATGCAAACATTGCTGGCAAGCTCTGACCTGGGGCCAGCTCCACTTCTTTGCCAAATCCACTTGCAACATGCATCAGAAACTCCATAACCAAAACAAGTAAGATGGGGAGATGGCACTTCCCCATCAAAATTCCCACCTTCAACCTTTGTCATTCTTGTGTATATGACTGTGTCATAAAGCACATCTAAACCTGATTATAATACACCATTGGAAAATCCCTGGATATTCCCAGCACCAAAAATAATTCCATGGCATATCTGATCAGGGCATGTGGCACTAACCCAAATGCATTATATGGGCCAGTGCTTCTTGCCACATCTTTCCTGACAGACGCATCTCCCAAACTTATTCTATGCCCTGTATTTAATTGCATTTTGTAATTGGTTGATAGATTGACAAAATCTTGACCAACAACAAATATAGACCAAATGATAATGAAGTGAGCTGTGAAGTTTTGTTATGAAACATCATCATTTCTTTATATAGCTGCCTCCACTGTCATTGGTTTATAATGATATTCATATGATGCAGTGCAAGCCATTCAATGAGAAAGTCGATAATTTATCCGAGTATCATAATAACCTGGATAAATAAATTGGCTGCAGTGTGTTTTTATTATTACTAACCTTTTAAAATACCTTAAATGGTAGTTGATCTGCCATCAGTAAAAGAGGAGTTGACGTTTTGGGCTTTACCATTCAGTGGAATAGGGAAAGAGAGGATATAGGATATTGTTTGGACTTTAGAACAATGTTCTGATGAAAGGTAATACAACCCACCAAAATAGGTATTTGCTGAAACTTTGGTTCATTGGTACATTTTGCCGATGCTGTCCCACGTTGACTTCCTCCTCGGTATCATTATTCTACCAGGTGAGTGCCCAGGGGTATTGCCGTTATTTTTAATCTTCACATGCAGGTTTCAGAAGGTTTCACATGCAGGTTTCTTCACATGCAGGTTGACTTCCGGTTCTGGGTTGTGGAAGGCGTCAGTCTCTTTCTGGGCTCTCTGCTGACGATCTCAAAGTTAAGTTTCCGGTCGTTATCTGTCCCGTTTTAACTGTTTATTTTCTCACCTACATTTTACTGTGTATTCCTAGTTCGGTTTTGTTTCAAAAGTCATGCTATTTTGTGAGATTTTATCGACCTTGTCTTACCGGGTGCTTGAGGCCTACCATTGAGGCTTGAGGCCTACCAGTTCCCCTCGGTGTACGATCGTGTTTATTTGTTTTTCTCCCCATTACCTTCAATTTCTATCTTTCCCACTTTCCTAACGTCCCCCATCCCTCCCAACTAATCACTCTATTTCTTATCTTAATAAAAAAAAAAAACGCAACCTTTCTCCGATTCTTCTTCTTCTTCTTCTCCGATCTTCTTCTTCTTCTCCGATTCTTCTTCTCCTCTTCTTCTTCCTCGATTTTTCTACAACATCCATGACCTAATCTGTTGAAAACTCTCTCAAACATTAATAATAATAACAAAAACGATCTCTATAATGCTTCATCTTCCTCTTTCACACATGTGGTACTCTTTACTATATCATAATGCACTACTCTTCTGCTATTTAAACAGACTGCTCTCAATTCGACCTTTCCTTCATACCTTGCCTAAAAAATCCAACTGTTACAGCGTTTCTTCTCTCCATTCTCTGAATTCGCCTTTATTTGCATCCATCAAGAATTGTGTTTAAATCACATCTCTGACCTAAAACTTAAAAAAACCCCAGTTTGCTATGAATGTTCGCTTTCCATAAACCATTTCTTTTTCCAACTTCAGTGCCAACTCACCCCTCTCACCCCTCCTCTCAAAGCAACCATCCCACTTTTCTCCCTCCAAGCCTCCCTCTCACCTCTCTCAAAAACTCCCCCCTCACCTTTCTCCCACCATTCATCCCCCTCACTCATCCTTCTCAAAGTTGCCCCCCCTCCCATCCACAAAGCTGCCTCCTTCCACTGCCCTCTCACCTCCATCTCTTCACTCCACCTCCTCAAATCCTCAACTGCCTTTTCCACCCTCTCTTGTCCCCCCTCTCCCCCAGCACCACAGAGCCTTTTCTCCTCCTCATTCGGCCCCCTCCCTAGCTATTCTGCAATCCCCACACTCTTTCAACAACCCTCCTTACCTCACCCCCTCGTCCCTTGTCCTACCCTCCCCCTCCCCCCCATCTCCTGCACCCAAACCTCCTCCCCTACCTCTTCATTTAAAATGTGGACCTCAAATATCCGAGGCCTTCGCTCAAACCTTTCAGATCTTTCCATACAGGAAACCAGACAAACTGACAAACCAGACATAATCTACCTAACAGAAACTTTCCTCCCCCAAGACGTGTCTGACTCCCAAGTATCTCTCCCTGGTTACTCCCTCCTCGCGTTTGACAGACCTGAGCCTCGTCCTGGTGGAGGAGTTGCTCTCTTCATCAAAGACTCTATTCCTCACTCTCCATGCACTGCCCTCACTCCCCCACACCCCAGGAATACCTCTGGCTACGGCTTCCCCTCCACTCCCACCTCATGTTTATATGTGTACTGTACCGTCCACCTAACAGTGATGACTCCATCTACACCTCACTATCCAAAAACATGGACCAACTTCTATCTTCTCATCCAAACTCTCTCTTCCTCATATGTGGCGACTTCAATTGTCATCATGCCAGTTGGCTAGGTGTGGGTACCTCTCTCACCTGTCATGGCACCTCAGCAAAAGCTTTCTGCGACTCATTGGGACTGACTCAATTGGTCAACTTCCCGACCCGGATCTCAACCAATGGTACTCCATCTCTTCTGGATCTGATTTTGACAAATTTCCCTGCAATATCTGCTGCTCTTCCTCCGCTCCAATCGGTTCTTCGACCACATCCTTGTCAAAGTGACATCTCTCTGGCTATTATCAGAGAACCACCTCACCGTCGTCGAGTCTGGCATTTCACTCAAGCTGACTGCAGGGTCTCCAAGCAGCCATCAAACTTATAGATTAGTCTCCTATCGCTACTTTCTCCAACATCAACTCATCCTGGGAATTCTTTTCAAAGAAACTTGCTCTCCCTCATGCACAGATTTATCCCCTCTCGTCTTCAGTTGTCCTACCCTTCCTCCCGCCCTTGGTTCACTGAAGCTTGTGGTAGGCAGTTGTCCTGAAACAACTTGACTTTGCCTCATGGAAAGCAAACCCAACTGAGGGCAATCTCAGTTCCTTCCATAAAGCTCGGAACAAGTGTGTATCTACCTCAGGAGAGCCAGAAAACAACATCTTTCTAATCTCAAGTCTGAACTCTCAAAACTCTCTCCCTCCTCAAAATCCTGGTGGGTCTAATCAAATCTGTTTCTGGTTTATGTTCGCCCTCCATCCCCTCCCTTACCTGAAATGGCCGCACTGCTGATACCGCACGGAAAAAGCTGAATGCCTAAACTCGGTGTTTGCAGCTAAATCTTGTGTCCAAAACCCATCACTTTCTCTACCCACCTTACCCAGTCGCACCCAACTGTCCCTGGACTCTGTGTCCTTTTCTCCTGACAAGGTGGAGAGCTTTCTGTCCAACCTGACTCAGATTCTGCAACCGGTCCAGACGGCATCAGTCCATGTGTCCTCAAAGCCTGCTCTTCTGCTCTTGCTCACCCTCTCTCTGTTCTATTCACCCTCTCATTTGCTAAAGTCATCTGCCATCTGCTTGGAAATCAGCAAACATCACTGCCCTGCATAAAAAAGGTGCAAAAACAGATCCCTGCAACGACAGACCAATCAGCCTTCTCCCATTCATCAGCAAGGTTATGGAATCCATCATCGCTTCAGACATGAAATCCTTCCTCTTCTCCAATGGCTTGATTTCCGATCATCAATTTGGTTTCACACCAGGTCACTCTACCCTGGATATGCTGCTTCTGCTCTCCCAACAATGGATGGAGGTCCTCAATGCCAGACAGGAAATCCGAGGTATCCCTGGACATATCACGTGCTCTTCCTCCCTTCCTCGCTCTTCTCCCTTCCTAACTCCCCCTTCCTCACCCCCTCATAGCTTCCCTTCCCTCTGTCCCTT
This sequence comes from Eptatretus atami, assembly GCA_035128595.1. Taxonomy (NCBI): domain Eukaryota; kingdom Metazoa; phylum Chordata; class Myxini; order Myxiniformes; family Myxinidae; genus Eptatretus; species Eptatretus atami. The sequence continues at coordinate 94,507,246 of CM068956.1, read as the reverse complement.
TCCTCCCCTATGTCCTCTCTGCCTCACCTCCCCCCTCTCTCCCTCCTCTCTCTCTTTCTCCCCCCTCCTCCCCTTTCCCTCCCCTCCCCCCCCGATGAAGCCGATACACCGTGCAAAATCACAAACCTCGGACAGCATCCATAAATGAAAACATAAATAAACAAGTGGTGCCAGGCACAACAAATCCCGCCCATTTAAGGCATAAAGTTATTTTGGGATCAAATTTTAATTTGATACATCCTTAACCTGAATGTTGATTTAAGGAATAGAATAAGGAATATTTTAGTCTTATTTGAAGTCAATTAACCATTTTTGACGAAGTTATGACCGTAAATATGTTTCGTAACCATGTTTTAGTTTTAATGGAAATTTGTAATTTTGACGATGACCATGACCCCCAAAACTTCGGACCCTACCGATCTTCACAAATATGCATTTTCACTATAGGATTGTTGGATTTTAAGTCACAAATAGAATAAGGTTCACTATAAGTTAGTTTGAAGTAAATCGGATAATTTTTGACGAAGTTATGAGCGAAAAACATTTTCACCTTTCATGACCTGACCTTGACCTTTGACCTATTGGACCCAAAAGTTAATGGGTCGTCCGAGTTCATTACCCACCTTTGGATAGAATTTGACAGTGTTTGAGCCAGCGTTTTCCGTAAAGTTGTATTTTCGTAACCATGTTTTAGTTTAATGGAAAATTTGTAATTTTGACCGATGACCATGACCCCCAAAACTTCGGACCCTACCGATCTTCACAAATATGCATTTTTCACTATAGGAATGGTAGGATTATAAGTGACAAATAGAATAAGGTTCACTATAAGCTTAGTTTGAAGTAAATCAGATCATTTTTGACGAAGTTATGAGCGAAAAACGATTTTGATCTTTTGTGACCTTGACCTTGACCTTTGATCCAATTGGACCCAAAAGTTAATGGGTGTCATTGCCCACCGTGATTAAATTTGATAGTGTTTGCTAAAGCCGTTTTGCCGTTAAAGTCGCTAACAGACAGACAAACAAACAGACAAGCAAACCGGACGATTACAATATCCCGCTCCCTCCCTCCGGGGGGCGGGATAATGAAAAAAAAGAAGAAAATAAATAAATGAAAAAAACCAAATGCATGTGAATGACTCGAGACTGGGGAAGCACGGTGCACTATTGCTTAAAATGTGTAAGCATACCCTGCTAGTAATACAGGGTGTCCCAAAAGTCACCTCGGGTTTTAGAAATTAAATAACATAACTGCTTTTTAATAATTTGTTTTTCTTTTCTTTTCAGAAATTAGATTAACATTTGGAAATTACCTATGGTAAAATTCACAACTGAACAAAGAACCAAAATCGTAGAATTTTATTTTAAATTTCATCGATCAATTATTCTCACCCAAAGAGCATGGA
>CM068956.1:94465776-94486854 GCA_035128595.1 Eptatretus atami | reverse complement strand
AGAGGAATGCACATGTTCACTTCACACTTCACAATCACGCGTGAATCCTGCCATCCTTCTAACTACCTCCGTTACTACTCGTGCTCCCACGTCGTCCTACACTACAGCACGTTCCATTTAACACTACGTAGCTAAGCTACGTCCTCTACCATCCACAGTCTGTCACTGTCTCCAAATAATTCATTACTCCATTTTCCCTCCGAAATCTGACTATAACCTACTAATCCATTCCACGGACTCCATGAGGACTTACCCTGCCATGAATGGTCTAGCTAAGCTAACTTCCCTAGCTAGTTCCATCTGTCCCAGACAAGGGGGTCTTCACCCTTGCGGGAATCCTGTTCACCCGAAAGCGAGGCTTGCTTTTGTTATTTTGTTTTTTTTCCAAATTCTGGCAGCAACCAGGGCAACTCGCAGCTCGCGCACCCTTGCCCTTGGGAGTCATGCAGCTGCACGCTGCACCTCGTCCCTTGGACGGTACCATCCGGCAGGGATTCACCTCCTGCGGATTCCAACCCCACGTGCAGCCATGGACGTCACCTGCGCACCCCAAAAGAAACTCGCACTCCGAGGGGCTCCCCACGAACACATGTGCTCTGGCCTCTTGGAGCTTAACACAGCTGCGTGGAGAACCATCCGGTCCAAATCCATAATCCTGCCTACACTTTGTCGTCCGCGGGATCGGCAACATTCACCGCGTGCGTTTCCGGACCGGGCTTTCATCCTCGCAAGCGAGCACGTGGGGTCTCGTGCGTTGCCCAGCCGGACCGCGCTGCTGCTGGGTGAACCCGGCGCGGTCCCAATACAGCTCCGGCGCTACCGGCTCTTCTCCTGTCGCCGTCGTCGTCGCCATTCAACCACTCACACCTGCGTGTTACGACGCACAGACTCCACTCCATCACACTCACCAGGAGACGCAGGTGCGTGCTCCCGCATGCGACCGTCATCTCCCTCACATACAGAGACTCAACACAGGTTCCTCACACGGACTCTCACTCACACCCAACCTTTCATTTGCACAGGGGGTCCCACACCATGCGTGCCGGAAAGCACGCATCTCCGCAACCCTCGCAACAACACCCTGCAAACAATATGGGGATTTCGTGTCCCCCAAGGTCCCGGGGCCTCATACCCCAAGCTGCACGTGCACTATCCACAGACTCGTCCCTCAACTCGCTTGGCACGACGAACCCACCTGGTCGTGATTCGTCAAGGGGCATACTCCCCTCGTTCCTGGAGGCAGCCATCCCGCTGCTCGCACGGGTCACAAACAGTCTGCCAGCTCACCCCCATTAACCTCCACTACTCTGTGTGTGTGTGTGTTCTGTTCCTTTAACCCCGTCTTTATCGTGCAGTCTCTCCTCTACTTTTTCTGTCTCCGCGCTCTATACATTTATTAGTTTCTGTTTCTTTCCGGAGTTCCTCCATTCTTGGACTTCAATTTTACTCTCTCCTTCAGTTCATTAATTTAAACTCATATAGTTTTTGTTTTCTCTCCTCCACAAGTTCTTCCTGCTCTCATTTTCAATCTCATCGTTTCTCTCAATTGGTCATTTCCTTCCTGTGTTTCATTCTGTTCTTCATTACCCTTCCTTGCTTCTCTCCTGTCCTTCCTTTCCAGTTCGTTGTTTGCTTCATTTGGTTAATCTCCTTTTTGTGTTTCAGTTGCTGCTGTCTATTATTCTTCCTTTTTCTCTCCTGTCCTTCCTTCTCCAGTTTCGTTGTTTGCTTCATTTGGTTAATCTCCTTCTTGTGTTTCATTTGCTGTTGTTCATTACTCTTCCTTTTTTCTTCTCCTGCCTTCCTTCTGCAGTTTCATGGTTTCTTCATGTGGTTAATTCCCCTTTTGTGTTTCATTCGCTGTTCTTTGTCTACCTCTTCGCACTCCAGCTTGCTTTCTTTCAATTGGTCAACCTCAGCTTCATGTTCTTTTTGTTTTCTATCCCATTGTTCCCTCGTTCTCCCTCTCAATCTCGTTTGTGTCTTCAATCTCCTCATTTATCCTTCCTTTCATTGTTATTCTTCAACTTCTCATATTCCAACTATTTTTTTCCTTTTGTCGTTCAGTTTAAATTCATACTCTTTCAGTTTTCTATTCCACTGTCTCTCTTGTTCCTCGTTCTGCAATCTCATTATTTTTTAACTGACAGATTTCTTTCTCCTGTCTCATTCTTGTTCTTTCAGTACTCTTTCTTGTTCCTCATTCTGCAATCTCGTGGTTCCCTTCCATTGATCGATTTCCTTCTGTTCATTCGTTCTTCCATCATTACCTTCTCGCATCTCATTCTTTAATTGGCTTTGCTTCCAACTGTTTGATCTGTACAGCGTGGTTCTTTAATGTTTCATCCTCCGTCCTTGTTCTTCTTCTCTCACCATCCTCAACTCGTTTTGTAATTCCGTCTCTTTGTTTTGGGTGTTTCTGTAACTCAGAAGCTTGCTTTTCAATTCCTTTCTCATCTCCGCACACTCCGACCTTGCTTTGGCTTCTAACTGTTCTTTTCCGGCTTGCCTTGTGTTTGTCTATCTGTCTTCCCAGTTCTCTGTCTCCGTTTTACTCCAGTCCAGCTTATCACCTCTCTTAGTCATGTCTTTGAAGTTTTTCTCACACTCACTATTTTTATTTCCTTCGTGCACGTCTCGTCCCCCCAATTAATTTTCTCCGTTACCGTCATTTTCGGTTACCTTCCGCACTCCACACCCGCCAACACGTCTCCCGCATTATTTTTTTACCCCGCCTTCACCGCGGGCCTGACAACCGTTGCACCCCCTCCCAGCTCGTTGCTCCACACGTGGCGTCGCCATTACGCACTCCGCTGTTGTCGCCTTCATGCCCCGCCTGCAGGCTCCGGCCCATTTGCTGCGTTTCACCCCGCATTTCTTTTATTTCTTCCTTCATTCTTGCGGCATTTGTTCATATTCGTTTTCATTTCGTTTGTGTTTGTTTCCATCTGCTTGTTACTCCTTTTATTTCGTTTTTCATTTGTTCCAGCATGGCGAATAGCCGGTCATGTCGGATGCACTCGCTGAGCCGATTCGGCAGGAGGGGGGTTTTGGTGGAGAGGGGAGGGGAGGTGTTGTACATCGCGGCCGCCGCCGCACCCATTTCGGGCTCTGCGTTTGTGGGGGAGTAATTGTTCTGCACACAATGTCCTGCATGGGGATCTCATCCTGAGCCATGGATTCTAAACACTCTATCATCATTTCTATTACCCCCGGCTCCGCTGCTTGAGACGCATCTTATTCCACGTAAGGGGTTAATTTTTATCGTCGTAATTTAGAGGGAATCGGGGGTCGCTTCTCTCACCCCTGGACCGATTCCTATGAATTTAGCTTGGAGACAAGTGAGTCCGTTTTCCGCTCTCTGACACCATGTTGCGAATTCGCGCCGCGGGTGCGACGACCACGTGACTCGAATCGCGGTACGTCGCCACCGGACGGACAATTCGTCGGTGACCTCCCGGACTAACGCCGGGATCCAGTCACGGGTGGGCCTTTCGGCCTCACCACGATCGTGCCAATCGGCCACCCGCGTGGGATAGGGTTGTTCGCCAAACTCGACTACTAAGTACCACGCGGATGGTAAACCGGGGCGCGCACTCGCGCAGGTCGACTTTGGACACGGGCCGCTTAAGCGATCCGTTCCGTGCTATCGGGATACACGAGCGGTGTTATCGTCGGCCTCGACGGTTCCTGATTAATTATCGGGCGTCCCGCGCCCACTACGTACCCTTTACGTAAAAGATGGAGACCCAACGAAGGAAGGACGCACGAAACGGGGAAACAATTCAACAAGCAAGGATTTATTAACACACACGGGACACAAAGCACACATATAGCACGTATTTACAGCCAGAATGCACATATTAAATGTAAAACAAACCACAAATGCAGAGCTACGACGACTAACGCGTACACCCGGCAACACTTAAAACATACTATTACAAGACATGGCGCCGACACACACGTTCACACAGAACCAAAAAGAAATGGAAGTCGTGACTTCTGCTTCAAGTCCTTGGCGACCGTCTCCTCTCGCGATCTGCGAGCTCTCTCCCTCCACTCGACGCGAGATCTCCGGCGTGCTCGTGCCTGCCGTGCTGGCCCTCGACGCAAGGACGAGCACGACGAACAGAGAGAGACCAAAGAGAGCGCCGAACAAAGAGAGCACGAACCAAGCGAGCGAACGCCGAACCAAGAGAGCACGAACAGGAGAAACAGCGAAGCCGACCAAGAGAGCACGACAAGGAGAACCAAAGAACCTCCTGCGCCTCCGGCTCTATACCCCCGGCGCCGCCGTTCTTGCTCCACCCTCTTCGAGGCGCTTCGAGAAGGGGGGCGTTCCTCTCGCTCCCCCTCGCGCCATCCGGGGGCGAGGAGAATCCGTTTGGCGGGGCCAGGGAAGAAAACAGGCGGGAAAACCGCGCGCCTCGCTGTGGGGATTCTCCTTCCCTTCTCGCGTTCGAGGTTTCAGCGCGGAACGTCGTACGTGGACGCGGAGGATGGCGTTCGTTGGTGTGGGTAGTGGCGAAGATGGTGTGTTGTTTGTGAGATGGCGGGGTGCTGGCGTTGTTGGAGTGGTGGCGTGGTTGAGGTTGAAGTGTGGTTGGTTGAAAATAAGCAAGAACAGAAAAGCCTAACTCAAGTATCGCAGCCGAATAATCACATTAATTCCCTCTAACAATGGGTTTGGGCTATACAACATGTACTTAAAAAAATCTCACCTACGGGACCTGAATGGTGTAATGCGAATTTCCACAGCCGTAACAATACATTTTGTGCGCACGTTTTGTTTTTCATTACTGTATACCTATTTTTGGCAGCCCCTGTATATGTATGTTTATGCATATCTTAATATTATTTTCGAGTTTGTGGTTTCGTGTCGCGCTTATTTCGACTTTGTTCTGCGCTCAAGTAACGTGATATTCGGCTTACATTATCTCAAAGACCATATGAGGTGCATGTACAAAAAAAGTAAATAAAATGGTTCTGAAACAGTGATCGTATCCACTTACTGCATTAAAGTAAAATTACTACTGATACTCTGCATCAGTCCTTTCTCAAACACACCCCAACATGTCGCGCAGAGCACGGTTATGCTAGTATTATATGTATGATGTATATATATATGTTATTATTATATTATTATTTATGTATGTAATATATATTAATGTATATGTAGTGTATATAGGTATATGTATGTATATATATATATATATATAGGTATATATGTATATATATATATAGTATATGTATGTATATTATGTATATGTATTTAGTTATATATATGTAATATGTAATATATATAATGTAATTGTATGTATTATATATATGTATATGTCTATTATGTGTATGTATTATGTGTTGTATATATAATATATATATGTATACATATGCATATATGTGTATGTATATGTATGGATATATTATATATATGTATATGGTATATTATATATATATATATATATGTATGTATATACAGGGGGCTGCAAAAGTAGGTTACAGTAATGAAAACAAAACGTGCGCACAAAACGTATTTTAATTGATTATACAAGCATATCAATATAACATACAATACCAATTTAATGATTAAATTAATTCTCGTATTAAATGAATCCTAGCACATATTATAATACTGGTATAATCCTTACTGTATACCTACTTTGCAGCCCCTGTATATGTATAATATGTATGTATATATATGTACATAAATATGTTATTTTGTATATTAAATGTATATGTATGTATATGTAATTATGTATGTATATGTAATTATGTATGTATGTATGTATATATATATGTAATGTATATGTTTGTTATTGTTTGTATATATGTATATGTATGTATATATATGCATATATATGTATATGTATGTAATATAATATGTATATTATGTATATATGTGTATATGTATATAATATATATTATATATATTGTATATATGTGTATATGTAGTTATATGTTAATATGTATATGTTTAGTATTATGCATATGTATGTATGTATGTATATTGTATATGTATGTATATGTTATGTTTATGTTTATATATATATGTTGTATTATATTATATATGTATATATTATATATATATATATATATATATATATATATATATATATTGCTGCGAATTCGCGCCGCCGGCGTGCAACGGCCACGTGACTCGAATCGCGGCACGTCGCCCACCGGACGGACAATTCTGTCGTGACCCTCTCGGACTAACGCCGGGAGCCAGTCACGGGTGGGCCTTTCGGCCTCACCACGATCGTGCCAATCGCCCGCGTGGGAGGGTTGTTCGCCAAACTCGACTACTAAGTACACGCGGATGGTAAACCGGGCGATCGCACCTCGCCGCAGGTCGACTTCGGACACGAACCGCTTAAGCGGTCCGTTCCGTGTATCGGGAATAACCGAGCGGTGTTATCGTCGGCTCGACGGTTTCAATTAATTATCGGGTGTATCACGCCCACTACGAACCCTTTTACGCGAAGCAAGATGGAGATTCAACGAAGGAAAGGACGCAGCGAAACGGGGAACAATTCAACAAACAAAGCAGCATTTATTCACACACACGGATAGCACACATATACAGCCATACAGTAATCAAATGCACATATATCAAATGCAGAGTTAAAACCGATACGCGTACACACGGCAACACTTATACAGTTCTACTTTACAGACGGCGCAAACACAGTCACTCAAAAGCAAGAAGCCCCTCATAGGCAAGGGGCAGACGGGCCTGTAGCCAATATTTGTGCGGGACCTGCGGAGCGGCCAGGTCCGCGAGACCGGGGGGTCCTACCCGCGTCCTTTTGACGACCGCAAATGTCGCTGCGCGGCGGTGCCCAACTTCGTGCTCCTTTCGCGGGTTTCGTTGGCACCGCTTGGAGTGGGGTGGGAACGGGCCCCTTGTGCACTTCTCAGCGCGGGGGAAAGGGGGGGGGGGGGTTGTTGATGCCCTGGGGAGGAGAATGGCTTGCTGCTTGGGTCCCGCGACGAGCGATCCCGCGCGACCTCGTCGCCGACCGCCGTCTTCCTGCCTCGGACCCGAGCTCCTTGGCCTCCTCCACAATTCTCTCACACACGCCGCGCTGCCATCCGCCGATGACTCTGCCAAAACTCTCTGCTTCTGCCTCTCTCTCTTTGCACCCCTCGACTGCCAAGACTCTTGCTCTGCTCTCCTCTCTTCTCTGCACACTCGACTCCAAGACTCTCTGCTCTGCTCTCGTCTCTGCACCGCTCGAGCCAAGACTCTCTGCTTCTGCTCTCCTCTCTGCACCCGACTCGACCGCCAAGACTCTGCTTCTGCCTTCTCTCTTCTCTGCACCCGACTCGACCCAGACTCTCTGCTTCTGCCTCTCTCTCTCTCTGCACCGACTCGACTGCCAAGACTCTCTGCTTCTGCTCTCCTCTCCTCTCTGCACCCGATCGACGCCATTTCACTGCCGTGCGTCGGCGTTTTATCGGCGGCAGGAGAACCATATGCAGATTTCCGGATCAGGATGAGCTCAGGGGCGGAGCCACGCTGCCCATTGGCCGGATGTAAAGTGGGCGTGTAGCATTCCTGATCCGAATTTTCATATATGGATTCCACACAGACGCGCCTGGAGGCGGGGCCAGCCGCTCCGGCTTGCTGATTGGACGGATCAGAAGTGGGCGTGTAGCATTCCTGATCCGAATTCTCTCTAGGAAGGCCGCTATTTGCACTCGGCTCGGTGCGTATCGCGGAACGAGCCCAAGACAGCCGACACTCAGTGTTCACAGTGGTGCGGGAAGGCATAGCAGAGAGAGGTGAGGGTGGTGAGGGTTTTTGGTGGTGGTTTGATGGTTATGGCGGTTGATTCAAAATAAAGATAGGACAGAAAAACGACTAACTCAAAGCGTCGCAGCCCGAATGAATCACATAAATTCCCTTTAGACAACGGGTTTGGGCTAACTATACATGTACTTAGAGTTATCTCACCTACGGGACTGAATGTGGTTTGCAAATTTCCACAGCGTAAAAATATAATTATATAGTGTTACGCTGTGGAAATTCGCAATACACCATAAAGGGTCCTCAGGTGAGATATATCGATAGTTCATGTGTAGTTAGCCCACACTGTTGTTTAGAGGGAATATGTGTGATTCATCCGGGCTGCGACGCTTTGAGTCAGCCATTTTTATTTCTCTATCGTTATTTTGGACCATTAAGCCGCCACCAACTCAACAACCACCACCTTCGCCTCTTTACTTCCACAACTGCATCCCGCAAACATGCTTACCGCCATTCCCAAACGACGCCCGCCAACACCGAACACCACAGCAAACCCCCACCATTCGCTTTTCCTTCAAAACCATCAACCAACCACCAGTCACCCCAAACGTCGTGCTGTCCAGGCCCGTTTGGTAATTGATGCCGAACGCGTCGAGCCGCGGTACAATGCGTTCCTTCAGGAGAGAAATTCGGATCAGGGAGGTTCACGCCCTTTTCCTCCTTCCAATGGGCGCGGTCGGGCGGTGTGGCCCGCTCCAAGCGCGATGGATGTGAATTCCTTCAGGAAGGAATTCGGATCAAAAGAGGCTCACGCCCTTTTTGCACACAATGGCTGAACAGAGGGTGGCGTGGCCCCGCCTCCAATCGCGTTTTGATCCTAAATCTGCATACAGGCTCCTCCCGGTCTATAAGGAGCGAGTCTGTTGGAACTCGTTGTTGTAGGTGGGGGTCGCTTTTTCGTGGTTGGTGTCGTCTCATCGCTGGGTCGTCTCGTCGTTGTGTGTCTCGTCACTGGACTCGAGCACCTTCGCTTTCACAAGCGACCAAGCCAGCCAGCCATTCCCTCGCTCGACCTGAGCATCAACCATTCCCCCCCACCCATCCGCGCTGAGATAGTACCGGTGGCCCGTTCATTCCCACCCTACCGTGGTGCGACCAACCGTGCTTGCGCGGAGCACGCCGGAGAGGGCTCACGACCACGCCAGGGGCACGGAGTCGGGGCGCAGCTGCGCTGATATTGCGGCTTGCCCGCATCGCATCACGAGGAGCGGTAAGACTTTTCGGTCTCGTGGACTGGCCGCTCCTCCAGGTTCCGCACATTTGGTCCACGGACCCGTCTACCTCCTGCCTATGGGGAGGTCTTTCCTGTTTATTTTGAATGAATGAGTGGCGCCGAGTCCGACAAGTATAATTGTTAAGTGTTGTGAATAATTTAGTCGGTAGTAGTGCTTTTGCTTTTGTTTCATTTTGCTTTTGCTGCACATTGCATTACTGCTTACGTGCGTGTGTTGTGTGTGGTGAATAAAGTGCTTGCTTGTTGACTGTTTCCCGTTTCGTTGCGTCTTTCCTTTGTTTGAAAGTTCATCTTGCATCACGTAAGGGATTGGTAGTGGGTTGAACCACCCGATAAGTAATCTGAACCGTCGAGGTCGACGATAACTCGCTCGGTTATCCTGCAGCACGGAACGAGCCGCTTAAGCGGTTCATGTCTGAAGTCGACCTGCGGCGAGTACGATCGCCGGTGACCATCGCGCAGGTACTTAGGTAGGTCGAATTTGGCGAGCAACCTATCCGCGCGGGTGGGCAATTGGCACGATCGTGGTGAGGTTACCCCCCCATGACTGGCTCTGGCGGTAGTTCCAGGAGGGTCACGACTGAATTGTCGTTGGTGGGCGACGCGTCGCGATTCGAGTTACGTGGCGTCGCACGCGGACGGGCCAAATTCGTAAAATATATATGTATATATTATATATATATTATATATTATATGTATGTACAGGGTGCAATTAACGGCGCCCGGTCGCCAATGGCGCCTAACTTTGTGCTGGGCGGGTACACAATACTGCCTTACTGCCGGCTGGCGAATCACCGGTGATTCCTGTTTTTTGTACAATTTGTTATAGCTTCTTACTAGTTTTCTCAACTAGAACTACTGTTTTGTCCGCGAAATCCGTAGAAATCACCGGTAATTCTGCGGGGCCATTTTGTCTGTTTTCATCTTGTTCCAAATCACGCGAGATTGCGCGAGATTGACGATTTGGCGCGGTTCGGGCACATTTTCTCATGCCCAGGTTCAGTGTTTGGGCACAGAAGCGATAATCCGATAACAGATAATTATCGAAGTTAACTTTTTTATCGGACTATTATCGGAAGTTAACTTCATTTATCGTTATCGGACCAGTTAACTTCCGATAACTCGATTTTTTTAGTCGATAATGTCCGTTAATTTTTTGTCCAATAACATTTTTATCGTTTCCGGGCCGCATTTCGCCGAACTAATTATCAAGGAGGAGAAAATGTACATGATTATAGATTATTGTTTTACAAGATTTAATGCTGAATCAGGCCGCGTGTGAAGAAATGGAAGAAGAAGAGGAGGAGGAAAAAAGAAGAAGAAGAAGAAGCCTTCCAATGGCGATTTCCTCAGCCATGCGGCTGCTCGGCTCTGCAGGTACTGGGTTCGGTCAAGGTTGGGAACGTACAAATCGGTTAATTCAAACACGAGGACGGTCTAACCTTTGGCAGAGCGACGGACAATCGGACATGAGTTTGAGGCGTGGAGATACGTCGCGCCATGTTTGTAACTGTTCTCGGTGTGTTTGTGAGGTCTGCCTCTTTTTTGAATTAACGGTGCTTCTGTTTGTGTGCGCAGCGTTCCGCGACTATTCCGTTCTCTTTCGGTAAGAAATGGACATTAATTTGTTTGTGGATTCACATTGTGTCTTGACCCGTCCGTTAACCTCCCAATGCATGTTGGACTCGTCCGGTTAACTGGTGTGTGTGTGTGTGTGTGTGTGTGTGTGTGTGTGTGTGTGTGTATGTGTGTGTGTGTGTGTGTGTGTGTTGTTGTGTGTGTGTGTGTTGTGTGTGGTGTTGTGTTGGTGTGTGTGTGTGTGTGTGTTGGTGTGTGGTGTGTGTTGTGTGTGTGTGTTGTGTGGGTGTTGTGGGTGGGTACGACTCATAGACTCTAAAAAGACGCATAATGCTATTAACCTCCCCATCGAAGATCGGAGGTTACTGTTTTCACCCCTTTCTGTTTGTTGTTTGTGAACAGTATTACGGAAAAACTCCTCGACGGATTTCGACGAAACTGGTGGGGGGTTAGGTTGGTCCGGATCATGCCATTAGATTTTGGACTTGGTCCAAATCAATATGGCCGCTATGGCGGCAATTTGAAAAATATTTGAATTTTTTTTTTTGCATTTCTACATGTTTTAAGTGATTTCCAACCCCACCCCCAAAAAAATTTAGAGAAAAAAAAATTTTGCAACTTTTTTTCAACAAAATTTCGATTTTTTTTTTTTGCATTTATTTCTTCATGTTATAAGTGATTTCCAACAAAACATGCCAAAATTATAATTGCGGCTGATTTTGGAATTTCGGGTGGATATACCACGTAAAATCAATTTCTGTCTCAAGGAATCTAGTTATGACGAATGAATTGATACGTAAAAGTTAAAAGTAAAAGGGAAGTTGCAAACTATAACTCTGTGAGCACTTGACGTCAAATTGAATGAATAGGATATAGGTTAACTTGAGTGACCTAGCAGTATTGGCGGCGGAGGTTTTGCACTCTACCGAGTGCTCCCCTCTAGTTTTATTTTGGGTTTAGCATAAATAAGCCTTTTCTATGGGTTTTGAAGCTTTTTCCTTGTTTTTTTTGAATCTTAGTTAAAAGTATTGTCGTTATTGGATTATCGTTAACTTCCGATAACTTTGTATTAAATTACCGGATTATCGTTATCGAAGTTAACTTTTTGGTTATCTGTGCCCAACACTGCCAGGTTGGTTAAATGAGTGAATTTGGGTGAATGAGTGAGTTTCATGGGTGAGGTTAGGTGAATGAGTGAGTTTGATGGGTGAGGTTGCGTTAATGAGTGAGTTTGATGGGTGAGGTTGGGTGAATGAGTGAGTTTGATGGGTGAGGTTCGGTGGATGAGTGAGTTTATATGTGATGTTGGGTGGACGAGTAGTAACCACCATTGTCCATCACCACACCCCCCCCACCCCATCGTCCATCACCACAACCCCCACAACCACCCCACAACACCCCATCACCCACAAAATCCCCAGCATTACTCACAACCCTGCCTCCCCATCACCCACACAAAAAGGTCCCCCCATACCCACAACTTCTCCTCCCTGCATCATCCCCACCCCCCCCACTCATCAAACTCACTCATCATCCATCCAACTCACTCATCACCCAACCTCCTCAATCAAACTCACTCATTCTGCAAACCTCCTCCATTAAACTCACTCAACACCAACCTCCTCATCAAATTCACTCATCCAACAAAACCTCACTCATCAAACTCACTATCCAACCAACTCATCATCAAACTCACTCATCCAACCACCTCACTCATCAAACTCACTCATCCAACCAACCTCACTCATCCCAACCTCATCATCACAACTCTCATCAAACTACTCATCCACCAACCCACTCATCAACTCACTCATCAACCAACCTCACTCATCAAACTCACTCATCCAACCCAACTCACTCATCAAACTCACTCATCCCAACAACCTCACTCATCAAACTCACTCATGTGAGTATATTAAGTGTTTGATATCAATTTGTGACTTTTGTCTTTATTTTATCGGGCCGGTAGAAATTCTGCTGGGCCGGTAACTTTTTCTAGTCACCACCCTGCCGGCGTGGATAAAATGTTAATTTGCACCCATGATGTATGTATATATATTAATATATATATATATATATATTATATATTATATATATAATATAAATAATATACTATATATATATAACAGTGCTCAGCATAAATGAGTACCACCGACAGATTTGTCAGAAAACCGTTAGTTTCCTTTCAGAATCCACATTTTTTTTGGGATACTATACTACAAAATACTCCACAAATGTGGGCCATTGATTGCAAAAGATTTATTAATTTGCACACAAAAAAGGAATTTTCCTAAACAAATTCATTAAAGACCATGTTGCAAAAATGAGTAACCCCAATGAAAGTCTTGGGAGCAAAGCTAAATTTTAGACTACAAAATTCTAATTAACAATAATTCAACCACAGGTGAGTCCAATTATTCATTAAACGGTGTCCAGCAGACAGTTGACTATAAAAGGGTGTTACTTAACAAAGAAAACCCTTCCCATTTCATGCTGTCAGCAATGCACCACATGGAAGAGAAATGTCACAAGACCTGAGAAAGAAAATATTTATTTCAACAAGGAAGGTGAAGGCTACAAGAAGATCAGCAAAGCTTTACTCATCAGTCAGAATACAGTAGCAAAGTGATACAAAAATTTAACAAATATGGAACTGCAACCATCTCACAGAGACGTACAGGCCGTCACGGAAGTTAACACTCGACAGGAGCGTCTTCTGATGAGAAGGCTGAAGAAAATGCCATGCAAGTTCTCTGCACTTAGCTAAAGAAGTAGAAAGCCAAACTGGGGTGACTGTTTCCCGTGACACAATATGGCGTACACTGCAGAGGAATGGCATGCATGGTGTCGTCCACGAAGGAAGCTCTCCTAAAGCCCATGCACAAAAAAGCCCGCCTAGGATTTGCCAGGGCCATGATAAAAAAGATGAAGACTACTGGGACTCTATACTCTGGAGTGATGAGACCAAGATAAATGTTTTTGAACTGATGGCTTAAAACTGTATGGGTCGCAAAGGTGAGAGTACAAAGAAAAATGCATGGTGCTACAGTGAAACATGGTGGTGCAGTGTCCTTATGTGGGCTGCATGAGTGCTGCTGGTGTCGGGGAGCTGCATTTCATTGACGGTATCATGAATTCACAGATGTACTGCTCTATATTGAAAGAGAAGATGCTACCATCACTCCGTGCCCTTGGTCGTCATGCACTTTTCCACCATGACAATGATCAAAACACACTCTAAGGCCACTGTTGCATTTCTGAAGAAGAACAGGGTCAAAGTGATTCAGTGGCCAAGTATGTCTCCTGATCTGAACCAATCGAGCACCTATGGGGAATTCTGAAGAGACAAGTTGAGCATCACTCTCCGTCCAGCATCCAGGCTCTAAAACAGGTCGTTCTTGAAGAATGGAAAAAGATAGATGTCGCAATATGTCGCAACTTGTTCATTCATGCCGAGAAGACTGGGTGCTGCCTTCAAAATCATGGAGGTCATACAAAATACTAGATGTAGTAGTTTTTGTTGTGGGGTGTATTCATTTTTTGCATCAACTAATTTGAGTAAAACTGAAGATTTTGTAATCTAAGTTATATATAACCTTACTTTCATGTTATGAGTTAAATAAATGTTCTATAAAACTCAATTTTGTCAAAACTTTGGAAATTATTCTTGTGTTCATTGAGATATTGATTAAAATCTTACTTTTCAAAGGGGGTGTATTCATTTATGCTGAGCACTGTATATATACACATACATACATATACATATATATATATATTCTTTACGTTCCCCGCAACTGGGGCACGGTTTGCTCCGAGATGCAGCATTTCCTCCCAGAATGCACCTAGGAAACAGTTTTAATCACATGTTGCTCAATAGGGGAAAAATCCATGATGATAGAGCTCATAGGAGAGCATGCTACCAACTGAGCTCTTCTGTCATCTCTTCGTCTCTCATGGAGGTCTCCAATCCAAGTAGGCCGACTAACCAAGCCTTACTCTGCTTTGCTTGCAACATTTTGTGGGCTTGAGTGAATTCAAACTGATGTAATAGGTGTGCTGATCTTTATACCTTTCCACAATATCATTTGCACTCCATAACTGAGTTGTTTTTGTAATTTTTTGAATCTATGGCATGGTTCATAAAGTAAAAAAAAAAAAGCTGATGTGATGTGCTCAAATCAACTCATCGTTTTTGCATTTTCTCGAGAAATGTTATGCTCTTATTATTTTGAGTTAGCAATGCAACTATCCCATTCCTTTTGATTTGCAATTTTGTTTATGATCTTGTGAATATGAATAGGCATTTGAATGTGTAAGTCGCATTTCAGCTCAAGGGCAATTCTGAAATATCATAAGAGAGGATTACGTATATGAGAAGGGAAGGAGAAACAAATATGGAAGGAATAGGAAGAGTGATGAGAATATGTAGAGCCAAAAATGACAAGCAAGGGGCTAACTATAACAGATGCAAAATGGAGGAATTTGGTTCCTCCTCCTCTACTTTGACTCCCTTTCCTTGCTTTTCCTACTATCTTCCTCCAAACCTCTTCTATCTGTCTTCCCCAAATCCCACACTTTCTTACATTCCCTTATAATCTCCAATCATATCGTACATACATAATAGGGTGGAGGACCCACTTTCAATGCAAGCCTGAAGCTTGCTTACAATCGGTCAATCAATCAATCAATCAATTAATCAATGTACCTTACTCTAGACAGAGTGTCTGTGTAGCCAAAGCAATCTCTGGGAAAGGGTTATGCTACTCTTGCTGGGTGGTTTGCCATTGCCTTCCCAGCAGAGTATCAGGGCAGGAATTTATTCAGGGTCATGGCAATAATTCTCCTAATCTTTGTGAAATTCACTGTAGGATGTTAATATCCAGCAATGACCAGTGCTGGCAGACGAGACACTGGCCGACTCACATTTTCATGTCGTTTTGTATGTGAAACACCAGGGTGAAAGTTTATAGCTGGGTCAAGATTCGAAACCAGATGAGACGTATATATACTTTAACATTTTTCTACATCTCACTTAAATCAGCCTTAAAATATAAAAACTTATGTTGTTCTTTTTATTTTTATTACCTCCTTCTTATGTTCTAAGATTTACATTCACTCATTACCTCTGTCACCGAAGGTGGAAGGAGGTTATGTTTTCACCCCTGTCTGTCTTTGTTTGTTTGTGTGCAGGATATCTCAAATAGTGATGGATCCAATGAAATTTGGTGGGCAGGTGGGTGGGTGACAAATAACAACTGATTTGATTTTGCTGAAGATCTGGATCCGGCTACTAGAATATTTTTTAAGTGATTCTTCACCATTGAGAGATCGGGCCAAAATTATATATACTGCAGCACGATAGCTCAAAAAGTTGTGGACATATTCGGACGAAACTTGGTAGAAAGTTTGGGTATGTGACAAGGATGAATAGATTTGATTTTGGTGAAGATCCGAATCTGGATCTGGATACGAGAATTTGTTTTTTTAATTTATAAAGTCATTCTTCACCATTGAGTGATAGGGCTAAAAACTAGATATGGCATGGTATTTCAAAATGTTCTTGGGCACAATATGTTCTGCTGGATCAGGAATTGCGTGGTGGACGTAAGTGCTCTCCGAGTGCCCTTTTAGTTTCCTTATGCTTTCCCTTGTTTAATTTTTCAGACACTTCAAGAATTTTATTTTTCGTTATTTTTTGGTGATAATTAATTTATTATTATCCAAGGGCATTTAGTAGCAATACAGGTGGAATTCATCGGTGGCATATGGCAGCAAAATAACGCTGATTTTCCTTCTTATCCATCACTGGAAATTCACAAAAAGGCTCTTATTCTTATGACTGTCCACAATAAATACTTGATCATCAAGTTCACGGAGTGACAGAAAACCAATCATTGACATGAACAGAAATGGTCATTTACTACTATTTTTCAACAAGAATTTTGACGAATCTTTCTCCTTAGAACAATAATTTTAACCATTTAACTGAAGTCTCCTGATATATATATATATATATATATATATATATATATATATATATATATATATATATATATATATATACTTCCTTTGTTAGGTCATGGACAAACTGATCAACCAGAGATGTTGTTTTTTTTTCATATTGTTTCCATGATTCTATTTGTTAGCAGCATTAACTTTATGATGATGTAAGGCAAGGTGGAGTGATAGCTGATGTACTGTCATATGTCTGTCTTTCTCAGGCTGTTTGCGGGACAGGCGATGCAGACACCCAGATATTTGCATTGATGGTAAGTTCAGAGATAATTTTCACTCCCATGAACAAAACCCAAAACGTTCTGTAAACTTTCCATTTTTGACATGTACGTGAGTTGGAGATAGCGTTTTCAATCGGGAGCATTCTCAGGCTAATATTTTCAGCAGTTTACTCAAGTGTATCCATGTATGTATGTAGTTATGTATATATGTAGGCCTGTATGTGCCCAAGGAATACATACATACATACATACATACATACATACAGACAGACAAGTTGGTTCACCCGATCAAGATAGGGTTATTCAGCCTTTAGTAAAATATCAAAAATATTGTTTGCAGCTGCAGCAAAATGTAATTCAGGAGTGTAACACGGCATTGATGGGCCAAATTTGTTCTTCATTCCTTGGGAAAGGTTATGCAGGAGCATGCGATCCCTCCCCTCCTTACACTCAGTGTTGACCCATGGAGATTGTGGACACCACACAGAATATAAACATTTTAATGCATTTGATTCTATTCCTGGAAGAGAATCACCTTCTGACATTGATGCGCTCGATGCACCCAACATATGATTCTCGATCGGCCAAAGCATCGTTATGTCATGTTTTTACATGAATTTGATGAAGAAATGAAAATTTTTATTGTGATGTTGACCTTCGATGTGTGAATATAATGTGGTACAGCAATTTTGGGGGAAATTGGCCCAGGGGGTGGATATATATCCTGTATAAGCAACAACCAGACTCTAGACATACATATATGTATATATATATATATATATCATACACATACGACCAATATACTATACTATATATACTATATTATATATATATATATATATAATATATATATATTATATATATATACACAAGCTGGTAGGCGGCGATGGGTCGCCGAGCTAGGAAACTATGAGATATAGAGCAAATGGATGTCATATAGCGGATAGGGAATCACCTTAGATTATGCATATCAAATCTCATCGAGGTCCATCTACTGATACTACTCGGTATCCATTTGAATGAAAAGTACCGAAAATGCGGTTTGAAATCGGAAATCCCAAAGTTCGAGGGGTGCTGTGGGTGAACAAAGATCTAAATCGAAAATCCAGTTTGATCGTTGTGCACAATGTATTCCAGATGATTAGTGTGAATTTTCATAACCATCCGACCATAACCCTAGGAGGAGTAGCATTTGGCGCGAAGGCACCTCCAGCTCTCGCATATTATAGATTTTTTCACTAATTGACCTTTGACCCTGACCTAAGCGAATCGGTCAATATGTCCTGAGGCAAAGTTGTAGTACTCATTGAGTACATGAACCTGCAAAGTTTCATTCGTATCGATGCACTCACCTGGTCGCTAGGGGGCCTTCAATTTTCGCGGCATACCATAATTGTAGGGGGCGCTGCGGGTAAAGTATTCCTATATCACAAAAAACTGGAATATATTTGATAGAGCATCACCTGTAGATCATTCGTGCAAATTTCATAACCCTACGTGGATAATGGCTTTCGGAATTGATTTCGCGTGAACGGTACAGCAATTTTGAAGGTTTTTCGGTTGTTGCTAGGGAACCAAAGCGTCCCAGCAACCATCACAATTTCAAAGCACTAGGTCATAAGATGTACCTACCACCCGAGTTTGGTCAAAAATCGGCCCACGTTTACTACCAATTATGCTGATGACAACAAACGAACAAACATCAAACAAACAGACAGAATTACTGACAATAAGGGTCACCTATTTCGGCGACCCAACAGAATATGACAATAAGGGTCACCTATTTCAGCGACCAATATATATATATAAAGATAATATACTAAATTATATAAAATATCTGGCTGTGTTGGCGCAGTGGTTAGGCAGCGGCTTGGGATCCAAAAGGTCTGAGTTCAAGCCCGTTGGCCACTGAATTAATACACCAGGGGTTGACTCAGCTGTCATCCTTCCGAGGTCGGCGAAATGAGTACCAGTATACTGGGCCGGTGTATACCCGGTTAAAATAGGTGTACCATATCCTGTGTCGTAAGAGGCGACCAGGGTTGCGTCAGGAAGGGCATCCGGCGTAAAACATGTGCCAAATCTATATGCGGATCATACGATGATCCGCTGTGGCGACCTGAACGGGAGCAGCCGAAAGAAGAAGAAGAAGAAGATATATATATATATTATATATATATATATAATATATATATATATATACATATACATATGTTACGAGCGGGGTACCCGGCGTTGCTGGGCAACGCCAGGTCCGCCACCCCACATTCCCCTCCTCCTCCCACACCTGCCCTGCCTGCTCCCTCCGGACTCTCACCCCTTCCCCTCCCTCCTGCACCAACCCACCCTTTTCCCTGCCTCCTCCTACCCTCTCCCATAAAGGAATTTTCAACAAAAGGGGTATTTTTTTATCCACGTTTGGAAAAACAAAACATGAAAATAAAAACCTGCTTTTGATTCCGACAAACCTCTAACTTGCCTCATCACCTCGAAAAACTTACGACGTGTCACGTCAAAATCTGCCCCGAGGGAGGAATTGATCAATATGGCCGAAATAAGTCATGGGATTGATGTTTATCCTTGTCGCCAAGACATGATTCTGGGATGTGTTCAGTTACCAAGTTTTTTTTTTGTGGAGTGCTCGCCAAGTGGCTTAAGCACTCAAGCAAGCACTCCATTCAAAACTGTTCATAAGGAACGGCTGGCCTGGAAACTGAACACACCCCTGGACATCACGACAGCATACAGTGCACACAAAATGCTGACAAAAGGAGGTTTCTGAATTAAAGACTTAAAATATTAATCGTGATTATTTTCGTTGTAATGAAAACATAACTTGTTCAGTTTTCAACATGTTTTTGTTATTAAAATGCACATAAACTCAGAAGTGATGTTGAGTATACGCAAGTGTACGTGTACGTTTCATGCATAACTTTAAAGTGCACATGTACATAACTTCTTTAAAGTGTATATGTGCAAAATAAATATCTCTTGGGAATTTCCCCAGCGGCCTCCCGACTAATTAATTATGGACGGAGGCATTTCAAGACCAAGCCAATTTTAATATTTATTTACTTCACATAATATTTAAATTACATGTTAATCAGTTTGTTTATAAGCCTTGAAAAGTCTGGTGAGAACCAAAACTGTTTTTTTTTATTTATAAAAGACCACAATTTTCTTTCCTCTGCGTGATGAGAACGTACCTTCATTCGGCAGTGTATATTGGACCACTGCCGCGATCGCTGCGAACAAAATATGCATTTTTGTTCATTTGAATTGTGATTTGAACCAGAATAGGACTAGGTTCCTTGACTCTGCAAGAAGTCATGGACTTAGGGTGGCTGGTTCACAGCCATTCCACGTAACTGTTGCACTGGACCCAAAAATATAACTTGCACACCGGAAAAAAAGATTTCTAAACCAATGAAATCATCAATACTTGAATTACCAGAATTCCAATTTTTGTCAAACGGACCATGGGGACAGACACTATAGTGCGTGAAACTTTGTGTGAAAAAAAAACGCATTTTTTTCAACCAATTTGGTAACCCTTTCAAATGAAATTTTCCGCTGGTATTGCATCAGCCAGCGAGTCAGCCATTGTTTCAATGACGAAAGTAGGGGTCTGCACAGAATACAAAATCAACCGTAAACGTCTCCGACTGTCCATTACTGAACAAAGCGGATTTAATCTTCCTCATTGGCGCTGTCACGTCAGTCACAAATTCAGGTAAGGTTTTCATGCTGTGGTGAAACAGTGGATTTTTTGGAATTGATTTGTATATTTCGTAGGTGTATCAAGTGCCAGCTATTGTATGTACGGGTAGAGGTATTACTCCCGCTGCAATGAATGTCATTATATGATTTTTTTTTTGTATACCTTGTCGAGGCTCGTATGAGAGCTAACACACAACGCACAGCAAGGGGGCATCCTCCAGCCGCTTTCAAAACAGACCTGCTTCACCACCCACCTCTTGATCACTACCGCCCATCCGAAATCCTCGAACTTTATCTACCCCCGCATAATCAACCCCAAGCCCACTTCCTTACAATTCCCCTGCCTTTCACTTCCCTGAAAGTCCCTGCTAATGTCCATCTTCTCTTCCGCATGTTCCCCGCTCCCATCCCTCTCCGCATTCCCACAGATCTCCACTGCAACTGTGTCTGCTTCCCCACTGTTTTGTACCGTCCCGACTCCCGCCCTCTATGTCTCA
>CM068956.1:94448572-94462357 GCA_035128595.1 Eptatretus atami | reverse complement strand
GAAGTAAAAACAGCTTGCGTGTAGGGGCTCACAGGACAGCAGCTTCAAGCAGCTTAACACTGGTCGAAGTAAGGAACTCTCCGTTTCAACTGTGAGAGAAGACTTCGGAGCTGGCAGGGTTTGACAGGTCGAGTGGCGTAAGGAAAGCCATTGGCTAAAGGCCTGTCACACCTTGTACGATTTAGCAACGTATGCCTGACGTATGCAAAATGTGCGGGCTAAATGCCGGCACACGTCAAATACGTTATGGGTAAGTTTGAATACGTTAAGAGCACGCTGAAAAAACACTGCCATACGTCGTTTTAGTACGCTGGCTTTCATCGTTGTACTTTGCGGTTGTCCTCAAATTTTAGCATGCTTGAAATTTGACGACGTTTTGCCAGCGTATGGACTCACACGTTCCGCTACGCTGGCCATAAGTTGTGGGCACGTTATTGCGATCGTGTGACCCATGTCGAACACGTTACTGTGTAAGTTACTCATAAGTTGAAAAACACGTTGAGGTGGTAATGATTAGCGTACCGAAACTTATTTATAACCATGAGTAATTGTGTTGTAGGCACGTTACACGATCGTTGGCACACACGTCGAGACGTTATACTATCGTTGACCACACGTCGGCAGGCACGTTACTTGTTAAGTTACTCATAAGTCGAAACACGTCGAGGTAATTGCTTAGCGTTACCCAAAACACTTATTTTCTAACCTGATGGAGTAACGTGCTTTGAGGACCTATGTGTAACTACCTCAACGCCATATTGACATATGTAGACGTATTTGGATTGGACGTCTTGCGGACGACCACAGAACTTACTGAACGTGTTTCTAATTTACAGCTACCTAATAATGGCGTATTGCAGCGTTTTAAAAAAAAAAAAAAACAACATAACTTTCCGATATTTCGTCACGTTGCCTTACGTCACGTCCAATTGCCTCTTCAGTTGCTCATGTCTTATTCTTAGTTCCTCCTCTGTGAATATTTTCTGTTTGAGGATATGTCCACATCGGACGTCGAAACTTAAAAGCAATGCCGAATATATTTTAAAATGCGTGATAGACTAAAAAAAAAGAAACAAAAAAAAACAACACAACTTCAGATATTTTGTCACGGCCTTCACGGAGCAATTGAGAAAAAAAGAAAATGTGCACTTGACGGAGAAAAATAAGTTCGGGTATGCCTAAACATTACCTCGAACCTGTTTTCGACTTATGAGTAACTGACAAGGAACCTTGTGTCAACGATCGCATTAACATGCCTACAACTTATTCCCAGCATAGACGGAACGTGTGAGCCATCGGCGGGGTACGTCGTTAAAATTTCAGCATGCTTGAAAATTTCACGACCGTACTAAACGTACCACGAAATATGACAGCGTACTTCATCGTTTTCAGCGTGCTCTTAACGTATACACACTTACCATACCGTATTTGACGTGTGCCATCGTTTTAGACACATTTTTCAGTTACGTCGGCATACGCTGGCTAAATCGTCAAGGTTGTGACTGCGATGTTTGACACTTCCAATTCTCAGGCAGGTTTATGATTTAAATCGGCGTGCGGGCAGGTTTTTTTAACAGGCACGCCACGAGTTCGTCGGCGAATACGTGCAGTGTGCTATGCCTTAAAGTTAAACTATCGTGGTGCACATTAGGTTTGAACGCGAACAACAGCTAAGCATTCGTTGGATAAGTTATCTATAAGCAAACGAAACGTTCTGTGCCTGTTACTAACATGTTATGCATACTGACACACGTTATGAATTACGACCAAACTTTAAAAAAACATCAAAATTTCAGCGATTACGCCAACGTTTTACAGACATTTTTATACGTTATTCCATGCTGGCAAATCGTCAGGCTGTGACAGCGTCTTAAGATAGACAAAGATAAGAAAAAGAGCTTGCCTAGGCCATGAAGCACCCCAGTGACTACTGAAAACTGGAAGAAGGTCTATATGGACGGATGAATCAAAATTTGATACACTTGTGTCTATGCCTAGTTGGTCAGGGTCATCCTTCAGAAGATAACAACCCAAAACATACCTCCAAGCTATGTCAGAAACTACCTTTGAGGAAAAAGAACAAGACAGTTAGCTTCAAATCATGGAATGCCAGGCACCAGTCTCCAGGACTTAAACCATCGAGGTGGTTTGGGATGAACTGGGACAGGAAGGTTGAAAGGCCAAAGCAACCTACAAGTGCAACACATTTGTGGGAACTTCTGCAACATGTTGGGAAGACTTTCTGAAACATATTTGATTGTTTTCAGATTGTTTTCAGAACAATATTTTGGAACAACTGTTCAACAAACAAACAGCTTTTGGAGTTGAAGTTTCAGGGGGTGTTACTATCCCTATTGCTGAACCATTCAATCAACTGTGTGCACCTTCATTTGTGGAACACAGCTATGTTTGGAACTGGTTGAAATGGGGTAAAGTTCCTGGGATCTGTGGCATCAGATGAACTTCTGCAAGGCTTGGTGGAATGCTGTACTTCATGTCGTTGCAATACAGTTCTGTGCCTCTGCTTGGAACACAGCATCATCCCAACTGACGGTGAAGAGGGCCCCTCCTGGAAAGGGAAGGGTGATTTCCAGGACGCCAACAAACTTTACCGAGGCGGTTGACGCAACTCTCATGCTTGGGCAAGGACTTCTCGGTAATTCTTTCATGGGTTTCGCCACCATCTGCTTTGGAGCACCAGTGCCGAAGAGCAGGTCAGGCTTTACACCAAAGAGGTCAATGATTGACCGTATCCTTGCTCTTTCCCGTCCTCCCCGAATGCAGATGAGAGTTTCAGCAGGGGCTTGCTTATGCAGCTATGTTGATCTCCGCAAAGTATACGAGTGCAGTGAATCGGGATTCCCCTCTGGAGGATTCTTTGTCTTCGTGGGGCCAGCAAAACTGATCTATTTTGATGTCTGGACTATACTTGGACTGAGGAGTGCTATGAGATGTGTGTGATTACCATCTTTGACTTAATTTCCAGTTGTTACTGGAGTTTATTCAGGGTGTGTACTGGTCACACTCTTTCAAACACTTCTATGGACGGATTCTGGGGAGGATCAGAGAATCAAGCTGCGTTGCATCGTTTGGAATTGACGAGATCTCTGACCTTGATTTCACAGACATGAAAGTCATCTTTGTGGAGGATTTGGATATCTTTTGTGGGGTCCCTCTAGGTGCTGAATAAGGAGTTCAGAACTGCTGATTTGGGTTTCCTGGTCAAAATAAGATCCAGCTTTTCATTGACATCTTGGATGCTGCTATCTTGTCTGTACCCGTTTGTGGTGAGGTGCTAGGTCACGGAGAAATTCACTTACCTTAGGCAATGATATTTCATGTCTCTGCTAGCTGTGAGCCAGAGTTCAAGAGACATCTGGTCAGGCCTGGGAGTGATGGGTTCACTGGATCATGGTGTGTGGCACTGTCATTACCTGTGCAGGAGGACGAAAGTCCGAGTGTTCAGGTTCCTTGTTGCTTCCAGTCTTGCTCTACGGAGTGAGACTTGACTCTGACAGGGAGTCTAAGATGGGAGACTTTAATTGGTATAGGTCTATTTGAGAGAATCATTGGCTCTCGCTTGGTTGATGAGGACCTTGTGTCCAACAAGCGTTGCAGAGAGACTCAATTTTGATTTCTTGCCTGCATAGTCCATGAGCATCAGCTGCAACTTTATGGACATGTTGCTCATTTTACTGACGCTTGATCTGCCCACCAGATTTTCTAGTGAGGGAAGCCTCCATGAGGAGTAGGTCAATTTGGCTGACCACGGTGCTTCCTGTTGCAGCAGTTGATCAGCATTCTCAAGGAGATGGGAATCGAGGGCAGGTATCTGCCTGGGGGAATGGCAGATGGAGGCCCTTGATTTACCGGCGGAAAGTGGGCAACAGCGATTGCGCTTGCTCTTGCGCATGCCTTCCCTATAACCTGACCTGACTTGACAGTATAAAAATGTTCCTTTGTTTCCTCAAAACGGGTACCTCTAATTTAAATGAAAAAGATGTTGTTCTTCAGTCCCTTTAAATGTAATCAGGGCAGCTATGAACCCTCAGAGCTATGCAGAGCGAAAAGATAGCAGTGATTTCTCCGGCTGCTGGAGGAATAACCCAATTAGTTCTCACCTCATCAATTACGAAAAGTGGGCTAGGATATAGATACATTGATTCCTTTCTGCTCTTTCCAGCTGAAAGAAAGATGCATAAAAGCATCAAGATAAAGTTGTCACAATGTAAGCCCTTTGCTGTGTCAAACTCCAACCCGAGTTCCTCACAGCTGCAAAACATGCGCAAGTTGTACATGCATAAGATCCCAATGCACACCCCTCAGCTTGCCGGACAAGTTCCATCACTTTTTGGCAAGTCAGCAGAGGCAGTTGTGGACAGAAATGACACACTGATGTCTAAGCCTGTACCATTTGTGCAATATCAATACAGTCAACATATAAATGAAAATAAGACCCTGTGACTGGAGGGTAAACGTCTTCTCAACCTGGTGACTGGAGGGAATAACCAATCAAGCTCTCATCAATCAATCACCCTTGGGCTGGATTTATTTTTGCAAGTACATGAGAATCCCCTTTTTTGTTTATAATCCTAGCCACTTGAGTAAATGGTAATTAGCGAGAGTGAATTGATAAGGGATTGTAATCTTCTTAAAAAATGCTCTGTCTTTAAAATAGACTCGAGTAATGCCCCTGCTGACGCCTCCAGGTCAGAGGCGAAGCGGTGCACATTCACACACCGCATTTAATGCTTTGTTGCATTTGTCGGGTCGGAAGGGCTTTGTTTTGGATTATTATATGCAAACTGCATCCCACCTCCTGGTTGATGGGCAGTGAGGCAGAGCTGTGCTCTTGTGGCAGACGCCATTGTGCTCACAGCGCAGCTTCGGGCTTGTTATTGACGCGATTCTTCAGAAATAAAAGCTGGAAAGCAAACTCAGTGAATTCCCAGGCAATTTCGTGGAAATTGCTTTTGAATCTAATCGGTTGTGAATTGGCCTGTGAAATGCATGTGATTTTTCTTCCTTAGTTCCTAGGTCACATTTTGCCACGGCGGCCGTGGGGTCTCCAAAATCTATTGCGCCACTATGCAATTTATTACGGCGCCGCAGTATTCCATTGGCACACATTGTAGCAGTCACATATGTTTATATTTCGGGGACTGCACGGCGTATTATTAAATGTGATACCGAAAACTGGGGTTGCCGTACGTCTTTGATTTGATGTCGCACGTGACCTTAGGGCGTTCTTGCGGCGGCCATAGAATTTTCAAGGCAGACGCAAGGTGCCCGCAAGGCGACCGCCAGGGGGACCGCAGGGGGGGGCCTAAGGCGAAGTCGGCCAGACGGACGGTAACGAAGGGTTATATTTTTTTTTTACCAGTTTTTTTTTTTCGGCTTGTCGAATTGCTACGGCGAACGTAGAATGAAAAAGTATATAAACTCCGCGTTATAATCCACGGCGACCTTACGGCCTGTAAATATAGCCATACGGCGTAGGGCCACCCTGAGGCCACCTCAGAAACTCTGCGCCGCCGCACTTTTCTGTCAATTCACGAGGCGTAGCGGCCGCATATCCTCGGCCGTAGCAGCAAATGTGACTTAGGCCTTAGGTCTTAGAAATTGTGGAGACCGAAACGATGGGTTGCCGTACGATCTTTGATTGATGTCGCACGGGTTGACCTTAAGGGGGCCCTGCGGGGCCATAAATTGTCAAGGCAAACGCAACGGTAGCCTCAAGGTGCCCGCAAGCACCGCAGGGGAGCCCTAAGGCGAAACGTGCGGCCAGACGGACCGGTAACGAATGCGTTAATTTTATTTTATTTTTTTACCAGTTTTTTTTTTCGCTTTCGAATTGCTACGGCGAAACGTAGAATGAAAAAAAAGTTATAACTCCGCGTTAAATTCCACGGCGACCTTACGACCTGTAAATATAGCCAAATGGTTTAGGGCCACCCTGAGGCAAAACCGCAGACACTCTGCCGGCCGCCAACGTTTCTGTCAATTCAGAGGGCGTACGGCCGCCGTATCCTCGCCGTTGAGCAAATTGTGACTTAGGCCTAAGTGACATGTTCATACCATTTATTAAGTGGACATAAATGAAAAATATTATGGTATTTGTCAAGTTATGAGTCAATTTCATTTTACTGGCACAGAATATATTGGGCTCCAATATCTTTCAACAGTGTGGCACAAAATGAAACACTTCTGCTATTTTCTACAAACAAGTTGTTACATGCGTTTCTGTGATGTCATGTGCATACAGGTTGTTCACGGATGCAATTTTGGAGTGCGATTGAATTCTAATTGTCCGCTTGATGGTTGCATCATCACTGAGCACAGCCATACCTCTGATATTATTGAGCACAGCCATGTTTCTGATTATTCAACTGTGCACAGCCATGCCCTGCACATTCCAATAAGATTTATATTGCATCAGCGTACAAAAACAGCGCTAACTCACCTACTCTTGACTAAAGCCAACATGGGATTCTTTAACATCCAACAAGTTAATGCGTAGACGGGATGCCCAGGCTTAACGTCCATCTGAGGGGAGGGCATACAACATTGATGGCCCACCTTGCATGGCGAACCATTTGGTGACAGTTTCGGCTGGCCTAGATTCAAACCAAGGCTAGTTATCTTTGGGTATCCGGGGGTTATACCTCTTTGCTATTTATCTTTGAGGGTTATACCATCTTGCTATTCTTCCTAGCTCTCTATGCTACAGTTGGAACTACAGTATGTTCTGCATGTTTCTTTTTCTGTCAATAGAGCCAATATAAAATTATATATTATATATTGTTGCGAAATTTCGCGCCCCGGCGTGCAAAACGGCCACGTGACTCGAAGGCGGCCGCTCGCCCACCGACGGACAATTCTGTCGTGACCCGCCTGGGAACTATCGCCCGGAGCCAGTCACGGGTGGCCTTTCGACCTCACCACGATCGTTGCCATTCGGCCAACCGCGTGGATAGGTTGTTCGCCAAACCGACCTACCTAAGTACCCACGGCGGTATGGTAAACTGGCGATCGCACCTCGCCGCATTTCGATCTACGGACACGGGCCCTAAGCCGGTTCCTTCCGTGCTTTCGGGATAACCGAGCGTTTATCGTCGGCCTCGACCGGCTTCCAAATTAATTATCGGCGTATCAAGCCCACTACGAACCCCTTTTACGTGAAGCAAGATGGAGATTTCAACGAAGAAAGGACGCAGCGAAAACGGGAACATTCAAAATAATGCCACATTTATTTCACACACGACACAGGACACAAAGGCACCACAATTATACAGCCAACAGAATCAGAATGCCAACATATATCAAGTACAACAAAAAGAAAACAATTGACGCAGGAGATACTCCGAATACGCGAACACCTTTTTTCGGCCAAACCAAAAAAAAAATGTATACAGTTCCTACTGTACAGACGGCGGCCGACAACATTTACTCAAAAGGCAAAGAAAGGCCCCCTCAAAGACAAGGGGCAGACGGGACCCGTGGGCCATATGTGCGCGTGACCTTGAAGGGCGGCAGGCCCGCGAGACCGGGGGGGGGGTCCTGAACCCGCGTGCCTCGTGACGAGCCGCAAATGTCGTGTGTGGCGTGTGCCCCAACTTCGTGCCCTTCGCGGGTTTCGTTGCACCGCTTGGAGTGGGGTGGAACGGGGCCCCTTTTGCACACTCTCAGCCGCGGTGGGAAAGGGGGATTGTTGATGCCCTGGAGGGAGGAGAGATGGCTGCTGCTTTGGGTCCCACGACGAGCGATCCCACCGCACCTCGTCGCGACCGCCGTCTTCCCTGCTTCGGACCCGAGCTCCTTGCCTCTTCCCCCAATTCTCCTCAGCCGACTGCAGAAACCAAACCGATGCCTTCGCCACCCGACTCGACTCTGTTCCAACCCGACTGACTTGACTGCCGAAACTCTCTGCCCTTCTCTGCCGTGCCTCGTTGTCGTTTATAGGCCCGGCAGGAGAACCCAGTATGCAAATTTCCGGATCGGATGAGCTCGGGGGCGGGCCGCTCGCCCATTCGGTCGAGGAAAGGGGGGCGGCTGAACTCCCCTGATCCTAGAATTTGCATATCTCTATTTCACACAGACGCGCCTGGAAGGCGGAGCCAAGCCGCCTCCTGCGCTCGCTAATTGGGCGATCAGAATCGGTGGGCGTTTGTTGTAGCATTCCTGATCCGAATTTTCCCTCGGAAAGCCTGCTATTTGCATCGCGGCTCGGATGCTACGCTGAACGAGCCAGGACAGCCCGACGCTCAGTGTTCACAGGTGGTGCGGAATGGCCGTTAGAAGGGAGAGGTGAGGTGGTGGAGGGTTTCTGGTGTGGCGATGGCCATTGTGCGTTTGGATGGCGTGATCGATGTTTGCGGGATTGAGATGGTGGCGGTGGCATGTTGTTGTTGTCTGAGGGTTGGAGGTGTTGCAGTCAGTTGTGACGATGGCTGCGTGGTGGTTAAGTGTGGTTGCGGTTGTGTGATGGCGGTGACGTGTGCTGGTCAAAATAAAGATAGAACAGAAAAAAACGGCTATTCAAAGCGTCGCAGCCCGAAGAATC
This sequence comes from Eptatretus atami, assembly GCA_035128595.1. NCBI lineage: Eukaryota > Metazoa > Chordata > Myxini > Myxiniformes > Myxinidae > Eptatretus > Eptatretus atami. The sequence goes on along the minus strand of CM068956.1, from coordinate 94,453,794 downwards.
ATATTAATTTCCCTGCTAAACAACGGGTTTGGGGCTAAACTAACACATGTACTTAGAGATACCTCACCTACGGACCTGCATGGTGTAATGCGAATTTCCACGCCGTAACAATATATATTATATAATATATATAACATTTTATATATATATATATATACACATTATTATATATATATATATATATATTATGATACATATATATATATATATATATATATATATATATATATATATATATATATATATATATGTAGACCTGCGAGTATTAACTTTGAAAGCCATGCAATAAATGTGCAACCCGAAGACGTTAGAAACAATGCTTAGCTACAAACCTGCTCAACTCCACTGAACTTTAGCTACCCTTTGCTTTTTAGGGTTGCTTTATAAGAGTACTAAACAGTTGCTTGGATATTGCCACACAAGTTCCCAGCCCATGGTGTGGACGATCAGTGATTGTGCAATGGTGTCTTGGTTCTCGAGCAAATGCAAAATTTGATGGTTGATGGAAGAATTATATGTCGGCAGTAGTGAGCATCAGCGAATTTCAATTCTTATCTGTAATGAAATCTCATTGTGTAACTTCAAAGATGGATATTTAATCAGATAGCAGATTGGCAAGAACGTGAACGAAGTGCATTAAGAGCGTGCGGTGCGTGGTAGAATATAACCCATTCATCAATGATGTTGATAACATGTTGCATGGTTGTTGAAAAAAGAAAGAAAAAGATATTAGATAAAAGTTCCCCTCCTGCTGCATTTTTATCTTCTTGAGTTTTTGCACATTGTTAGCTTGCTCAGACAATATAATCAGTCATGAGTTCTGAGATTGGCTGTAATGAAATGTTTGATGGGTCAAATGACCTTTTATTGACCCGAAATTTCCTTGTAAATATAACCGAATCTTATTTTGCCGAGTAAAGCTCACGAACTGTAATTTTACACTTATTCCATTTTCCAGAGTATTTGTCATGGGTGGACATAGGAGCAAAACAGTTGATTTGATTAAGGAGGAAAAGAACAGAGGAATTTAACTGTACAGTAATATGCAGGCAATTTATGAACTTTTCTGAGTTTTTGTTTGATATTCGTTCGATGCTTCTGGAGGAACGAGAACACAGAACAGACCAGGACATAACAGGAACGAAAAGATATTAGTAGAAGTTGAGAGGGGGAGGAAACTCATCACAGCAGGGTTCCATCCATCCATCCATTTGGACCATAATCTGTGCAGAGCAATGGGCTGCCTAACAGTCTCTTGGCTATTGGGCACAATTCCGAGACGGGTCGCCACCTGACCACAGGATACCAGCATGCTGGTACTCATATTTGCCGACGTCTGAGGATGACAGGCAGAGTGAACCTCACCTGGTATTATCAACAGCCGAGTAGGATTTGAACTCCAGGATCCTAAGATCCCAAGCCCACCACTCAAGCCATTAGTCAACACCAGGCATAACAGCAGGTTGAGGGCAAAATAGAGGAAATGTGGACAAATAAGGATGTGGGAAGAATGGAGCAAGAGGAGACACAGGACACAGAGGACCCGGAGGACTACAAGTGCACCAAGATGCACAAGATGGATATCAGCTGGAAACTCAATAGAGAAGTGGAAGAAAAAAAACCGAGACTTGGAAAAGAGGTGGACTTGGGAGTGAATGGGGTTAGAAAAGATCATGGTTGTCATGGGGTGAGACTATGTCGTATCACCACCTGAGATAGTTGCTGATAACAGCTGTTTTGAAGCCCTGGAAGAAGAATGAGATTGAAGAGACTGAGGAAGTTGTTCCATCGGTGGAAAAAAAAAAAAGAGTTGCAACCTTTTCCTGGGATTAGATGGGCTATTAGTTGAAAGTCTTATTAATCTGCATCATGCCCACATTCACCTGACCTCAATTTATGGTAATGATCTCTACAAAGATGTACTTTCGCATTTTCTTCTCCGTCAAAATAATTTAATCCGGGTCCATATTACCCTGGGACCTACTCTATAAAAAGCTAATCTTCCATTGGCCCTTTCATGGACTCTCACATGGTGTGGCCTTGTAGTTACAGCATCACAATCACAAAAGGTCCTTATGTATTACCACATATTGCAACACCTTGGCTGGCTGATTCATGAATCTCTGTGGGGAGAGCTATGCTGCTGATACCGATCCTCCACCCCATCCCCACCCCTTTTTCTCCAGTACATTGACGCAAGGAATTTGTAACCTTTTTTCAAAACCGCGTGGTTCCACGTGAATACGGAAGTCTTCTGGTCTTTACCACTTTAGCCAGCTCCTATTTGCTTTATTTATCACTGACTGGCCAGCTCAGAGTATTAAGGAAACACTATTTAAGCTCTTAAAAGTTTACACAACTCTACAAGAGGCATGACTTGCAACTTGATTGGTTTCTTTCAATATTGCACCTTTAGATGACCTTTTCCTTTTTCTACAAGACTAATAGAATGTGGGATCAAATTGAGTTTGCTGCTTCTTTATCTTAGAGATGATTCGTTGCCATGTTAATTCTGAAAGGTCGTTGTTGGCATTTGTGTGAGGGGACGCGGGATCGTGGAACTTTTGACTGTTTCATGCAAAGTCAAGATGTTTCTAAAATGATCTGATTTATATACTTAGAAATCAGTGGTTAACTTAGATTGGCCAGTCTTTAATATGCACTGATTGCACTTTGTCGGATATGAATATGATGTTGCTGACGTTGCTTAAAAAAAAAAGTGCAGTGAACCATACTTTTGCTTCTTTCGGGCTAAACAAGTTTTATTTTTTTTGTATACAGAGTCAAGGCTTCGTGGAAGAACGAGAACGCTGAAGAGATCAGAATGCCAACCATTAACAAAGGAACTGTAGACGAGAGGGTGGGACACCAACAGCAGAGTGAAGGACTTGGACAAAGAAGTGATGGGGGAAAAAATGAACGGTTATTGGAGATGCACGGATGGATACATGGATACAGCGCAAACTCTCAGGAAGGAAAAACTGGGTCCTGAAACACTGCCTTGGGGGCACTTCAGTCAAACAGGGAGAAGGATGAAAGGAATCTGTTGAACAAACATGTGTTTTCAGAGTAGAGGAATCCAGTAATCAAGAGTGAGTTGGCCTTGATGTCTAGGACGAGAGTTAAAGAGCAAGATGGGATGGCAGGACGTTATTGAAACCTCGAGAATGTCTAGAGAGAGGAGAGAGCCCTGGTTCATGTCTGGACATGTGGGCCCTCCATCCATTGTGGGGAAAGTAGGAGGAGCATGTCCAGGTAGATGACTGGTTCTGAATCTGAATTGGTGATTGAGATGAGGCCATCAGAGAATCTTGGCCACTCAAACTCCTGGGTCTCACTATCAGCCGTGATCTTTCTTGTACAAAACCACATTCACAATTGGCCTCCAAAGCCAGCTGCCGTCGGTATCCTCCATCATACCTTCTTGCCTGCCTGAACTCCGATCCACATATAAGGCTTCACTGGCAGCTTGGATGGAGTATGCTCTCCCCTTGGCTGATCCTGCTGCACATATTGCTCAACTTGATGCCATGGAAACAAGGTTAAGATCATTGAATCTCCCACGCTGAAGCAAGTCGATGGTCCACACTTCGCCAATGCAACCAGGTCATGGTCTCTCTGTCCTATACCGTCCCTGGTTATGTCTTTGCACCCTCTGCTCTTTCATGTGCTGTTATCCAAACCCCACCTCCCCAGGTTCCAGGGCTGATATGTCTACATCTCTCTCCCACTCACACGTTCCGCTACGCTGGCCATAAGTTGTGGGCACGTTATGCGATCGTTGACCCATGTCGACACACGTTACTTGTAAGTTACTCATAAGTTGAAACACGTTGAGGTAATGATTAGCGTACCCGAAACTTATTTATAACTAGTGGAGTAATTGTTTTGTAGGCACGTTACACGATCGTTGCACACACGTCGAGGCACGTTATACGATCGTTGACACACGTCGAGGCACGTTACTTGTAAGTTACTCATAAGTCGAAACACGTCGAGGTAATTCTTAGCGTACCCAACACTTATTTCTAACCTATGAGTAACGTGCTTTGAACTATGTGTAACGACCTCCAACGCATATTGACATATGTAGACGTATTTGATTGACGTCTTCCGACGACCACAGAACTTACTGAACGTGTTTCTAATTTACAGCCTACGTATAATGGCGTAATTGGCAGCTTTAAAAAAAAAAAAAAACAACAATAACTTCCGATATTTCGTCACGTGCCGTTACGTCACGTCAATTGCCTCTTCAGTTTGCTCATGTCTTATTCTTAGTTCCTCCTCTGTGAATATTTTCTGTTTGAGGATATTGTCACATCGACGTCGAAACTTAAAAGCAAATGTCCGAATATATTTTAAAATTCGTGATAGACTAAAAAAAAAGAAACAAAAAAAACAACAACAACTTCAGATATTTTGTCACGTGCCTTCACGAGCCAAGGAGAAAAAAAGAAAATGTGCCTTGACGGAGAAAAAATAGTTTCGGGTATGCTAAACATTACCTCGACCTGTTTCGACTTATGAGTAACTTACAAGGAACTTGTGTCAACGATCGCATAACATGCCTACAACTTATTCCCCGCATAGCGGAACGTGTGAGCCATACGGCGAGTACGTCGTAAAATTTTCAGCATGCTTGAAATTTCACGACTACTAAACGTACCACGAAATATGACAGCGTACTTCATCGTTTTTCAGCGTGCTCTTAACGTATACACAACTTACCCATACCGTATTTGACGTGTGCCAGCGTTTTAGACACATTTTTCATACGTCGGCATACGCTGGCTAAATCGTCAAGGTGTGACTGCGATGTTGACACTTCAATTCTCAGGCGCGGTATGATTTTAAATCGGCGTCGGCAGGTTTTTAACAGGCTACGCCACGAGTTCGTCGGCGATACGTGCAGTGTGCTATGCCTAAGTTAAACTATCGTTGGGCATAGGTTGTGAACGCGACAACAGGCTAAGCATTCGTTTGTATAAGTTATCTATAAGACAACGAAACGTTCTGTGCCGTTACTAACATGTTATGCATACGACCAACACGTTATGAATACGACCAAAACTTTAAAAAAACATCAAATTTCAGCGTACCGCAAACGTTTTACATACATTTTTATACGTTTCCATTGCTGGCTAAATCGTCAAGGTGTGACAGCGTCTTAAGATAGCAAAATAAGAAAAAGAGGCTTGCCTAGGCCATGAAGCACCGCC
>CM068956.1:94429400-94448562 GCA_035128595.1 Eptatretus atami | reverse complement strand
TGAAAACTGGAAGAAGGTCTTATGGACGGATGAATCAAAATTTGTAATACACTGTGGTCTATGCCTAGTTGGTCAGGGGTTCATCCTTCAGCAAGATAACAACCCAAAACATACCTCCAAGCTATGTCAGAACTACCTTTGAAGAAAAGAACAAGACAGTAGGCTTCAAATCATGGAATGCAGTCTCCAGACTTAAACCCATCGAGGTGGTTTGGGATGAACTGGACAGAAGGGTTGAAAGCAAAGCAACCTACAAGTGCAACACATTTGTGGGAACTTCTGCAACAGTGTTGGGAAGAACTTTCTGAACAATATTTGATTGTTTTCAGATTGTTCAAACAATATTTGAACAACTTTCTGAACAAACAACAGCTTTGGAGTTGAATGTCAGGGGTGTTACTATCCCTATTGCTGACCATTCAATCAACTGTGGTGCACCTTCATTTGTGGAAACACAGGCTATGGTGAACCGGTTGAAATGGGGTAAAGTTCCTGGGATCTGTGGCATCCATGATGAACTTCTCAAGGCTGGTGGAAATGCTGTACTCATGTCGTTGCATACAGTTCTGTGCTCTGCTTGGAACACAGGCATCATCCCAACTGACTGGAAGAGGGGCCCTCTCTGGAAAGGGAAGGGTGATTTCCAGGACTGCAACAACTACCGAGGGGTGACGCAACTCTCACTGCTTGGCAAGGACTTTTCTCGGATAATTCTTCATGGGTTTCGCCACCATCTGCTTGAGCACCAGTGCCAAGAGCAGTCAGGCTTTACACCAAAGAGGTCAATGATTGACCGTATCCTTGCTCTTTCCCGGTCCTCCCCGAATGCAGATGAGAGTTTCAGCAGGGGCTGCTTGCAGCCTATGTTGATCTCCGCAAAGTATACGATGCAGTGAATCGGGATTCCCTCTGGAGGATTCTTGGTCTTCGTGGGGTGCCAGCAAAACTGATCTATTTGATGTCTGGACTATACTCTGGTACTGAGAGTGCTATGAGATGTGGTGATACCATCTTTGACTTATTTCCAGTTGTTACTGGAGTTCATCAGGGGTGTGTACTGGTCCACACTCTTTTCAACACTTCTATGGACTGGATTCTGGGGAGGATGTCAGAGAGATCAAGCTGCGTTGCATCGTTTGGGAATGACGAGATCTCTGACCTTGATTTCACAGACAATGAAGTCATCTTTGTGGAGACTTTGGATATTCTTTTGGGTCCCTCTAGGTGCTGAATAAGGAGTCAGAACTGCTGGGATTATGGGTTTCCTGGGTCAAAAATAAGATCCAGGCTTTCATTGACATCTTGGATGCTGCTATCTTGTCTGTACCCGTTTGTGGTGAGGGTGCTTAGGTCACGGAGAAATTCACTTACCTTGGCAATGATATTCATGTCTCTGCTAGCTGTGAGCCAGAGGTCAAGAGACATCTGGTCAGGCCTGGGGAGTGATGGGTTCACTGGATCATGGTGTGTGGCACTGTCAGTACCTGTGCAGGAGGACGAAAGTCCGAGTGTTCAGGTCCTTTGTGCTTCCAGTCTTGCTCTACGGATGTGAGACTTGGACTCTGACCAGGGATCTAAGATGGAGACTTTAATTGGTATCAGGTCTATTTGGAGAATCATTGGCTCTCGCTGGTTGGACCTTGTGTCCAACAAGCGGTTGCTGAGAGAGACTCAATTTTGATTTCTTGCCTGCATAGTCCATGAGCATCAGCTGCAACTTTATGGACATGTTGCTCATTTTACTGACGCTGATCCTGCCCACCAGATTTTCTCAGTGAGGAAGCCTCATGAGTGGAGTAGGTCAATTGGCTGACCACGTGCTTCCTGGTTGCAGCAAGTTGATCAGCATCTCAAGGAGATGGGAATGGGCCAGGTATCTGCCTGGGGGATGGCCAGATGGAGGCCCCTTGATTACCGGCGGAAAGTGGGCACAGCGATGCGCTGCTCTTGCGCATGCTCCCATACCTGACCTGACTTGAGCAGTTATAAAAATGTTCCTTTGTTTCCTCAAAACGGTACCTCTATTTAATGATAAAAGATGTGTTCTTCAGTCTTTTTAAATGTACATCAGTGGCAGCTATGAACCCTCAGAGCTATGCAGAGCGAAAAGATAGCAGTGATTTCTCGGTGGCTGGAGGGAATAACCAATTAGTTCTCACCTCATCAATTACGAAAGGTGGCTAGGATTATAGATACATTGATTCCTTTCATGCTCTTCCAGCTGAAGAAAGATGCATAAAGCATCAAGATAAAGTTGCACAATGTAAGCCCTTTGCTGTTGTCAAACTCCACCCGAGTTCCTCTACAGCTGCAAAACATGCGCAAGTAGTACATGCATAAGAATCCCAATGCACAACCCCTCAGCTGCCGGACAAGTTCCATCACTTTTTGGCAAGTCAGCAGAGGCAGTGTGGACAGAAATGCACAACACTGATGCTCCTAAGCATGTACCATGTGCAATATCAATAGCAGTCAACATATAAATGAAAATAAGACCCTGTGACTGGAGGGTAAACGTCTCTCACCTGTGACTGGAGGGAATAACCAATCAGCTCTCATCTAATCAATCACCCTTGGTGGCTGGGATTATTTTTGCAAGTACATGAGAATCCCCCTTTTTTGTTTATAATCCTAGCCACTTGAGTAATTGATTAGCGAGAGTGAATTGATAAGGGATTTGTAATCCTTTTAAAAAATGCTCTGTCTTTAAAATAGACTCGAGTATGCCCTGCTGACGCCATCCAGGTCAGAGGCGAAGCGGTGCACATGCACACACCGCATTTAATGCTTTGTTGCATTTGTCGGGTCGGAAGGGCTTTGTTTTGGATTATTATTATGCACAACTGCAATCCCACCTCCTGGTTGATGGGCAGTGAGGCAGAGGCTGTGCTCGTGTGGCAGACGGCCATTGTTGCTCACAGCGCAGCTTCGGCTGTTATTGGACGCGATCTTCAGAAATAAAGCTGGAAAGGCAACTCCAGTGAATTTCCCAGCAATTTCCGTGGAAATTGCTTTTGGGACATCTAATCGGTTTGTGATTGGCTGTGAAATGCATGTGATTTTTCTTCCTTAGGCCTAGGTCACATTTGCCACGGCGGCCGTGGGGTCTCCAAAATCTATGGCCACTAGCAATTATACGGCGGCCGCAGTATTTCCATGGTCACACAATGTAGCAGTCACATATGTTTTTATATTTCGGGGAGCTGCACGGCGTATTTATAAATTGTGGAGACCGAAAACGTGGGGTTGCCGTACGGTCTTTGATTTGATGTCGCACGGTGACCTTAGGGCGTTCCTGCGGCGGCCATAGAATTTTCAAGGCAGACGCAAGGTGCCCGCAAGGCGACCGCAGGGGGACCGCAGGGGGGGGCCCTAAGGCGAATGTGCGGCCAGACGGACGGTAACGAATGGGTTAATTTTTTTTTTTTACCAGTTTTTTTTTTTCGGCTTGTCGAATTGCTACGGCGAACGTAGAAATGAAAAAAGTTATAACTCCGCGTTATAATTCCACGGCGACCTTACGGCCTGTAAAATATAGCCATACGGCGTAGGGCCACCCTGAGGCCACCTCAGAAACTCTGCGGCCGCCGCACGTTTCTGTCAATTCAGAGGGCGTACGGCCGCCATATCCTCGCCGTAGAGCAAATGTGACTTAGGCCTTAGGTCTTAGAAATTGTGGAGACCGAAAACGTGGGGTTGCCGTACGATCTTTGATTTGATGTCGCACGGTGACCTTAAGGGGGCCCTGCGGCGGCCATAGAATTTTCAAGGCAAACGCAAGGTAGCCTCAAGGTGCCCGCAAGGCGACCGCAGGGGGCCCTAAGGCGAACGTGCGGCCAGACGGACGGTAACGAATGGGTTAATTTTATTTTATTTTTTTACCAGTTTTTTTTTTCGGCTTGTCGAATTGCTACGGCGAACGTAGAAATGAAAAAAAGTTATAACTCCGCGTTATAATTCCACGGCGACCTTACGACCTGTAAAATATAGCCAAATGGTGTAGGGCCACCCTGAGGCCACCGCAGACACTCTGCGGCCGCCACACGTTTCTGTCAATTCAGAGGGCGTACGGCCGCCGTATCCTCGCCGTAGAGCAAATGTGACTTAGGCCTAAGTGACATGTTCATACCATTTATTAAGTGGACATAAATGAAAATATTATGGTATTTGTCAAGTTATGAGCTCAAGCATTTTTCTGTGCACAAGAAATATATTTGGGCTCCAATATCTTCAACAGTGTGGCACAAAATAAACACTTCTGCTACTTTTCTACAAACAAGTTGTTACATGCGTTCTGTGATGTCATAGTGTACAGTTGTTCACGGATGCAATTTGGAGTGCGATTGAATTCTGAATTCCGCTTGATGGTTGCATCATCACTGAGGCACAGCCATACCTCTGATTAATTATTGAGGCACAGCCATGTTTCTGATTATCTATACTGTGGCACAGCCATGCCCTGCACATTCCAATAGGAATTTATAATTTGATCAGCGTACCAGCGCTAACTCACCTACTCTTGACTAAAGCCAACATGGGATCTTTAACATCCACAAGTTAATGCTGGTAGACGGGATGCCCAGCTTAACGTCCATCTGAGGGAGGGCATACACATTGATGGCCCACCTTGCATGCGAAACACTTTGGTGACAGTTTCTAGCTGGGCCTAGATTCAAACCAAGGCTAGTTATCTTTGGGGTATCTTCGGGGGTTATTCCTCTATGCTATTTATCTTTGGGGGTTATACCTCTTTGCTATTCTTCCAGCTCATCATGTACAGTTGGAACTACAGTATGTTCTGCAATGTTCTTTTCTGTCAATAGAGCTCAATATAAAATTATATATATATATTGTTGCGAATTCGCGCCCGCCGGCGTGCAAACGGCCACGTGACTCGAATGGCGGCCGTCTCCTCTTCTTTACTCTAGACTGTACCTCTGGTCCTTTCAACTGAAAACATATTCTGCACTTATTTTATCGATATTCCTTAATTATTCTTTAACATCTATATCAGATCCCCTCATAAATCACCGCCTTGCTAATTGTATAGTTCCTGTTTTCTTCAGCCCCTTCCTCATAAGCTTAGTTTAGCTCCACTCCGAAACGATTAGCTCGCTCTACGCTGAACCCTCTCTAAACTACTTTCACAGTTGAGAAATTGATGACATGAAACCGTAGCATTCATGCATAGAAACGTTTCTGTACAAACTGATGCTAGTTTTTCTAAACCTACTTGTCAATTGAATGGAAGCCATTGCATGGCATGCCCTAATCGGAGAAATAAGTCAATGCTGATGTGAATGTGAAGGAATAATGGACTTTGGGATGTGGGAACACGTCTGTCACGGATCACAAGAATTGATTCGGCAAGCTGATTTTAAATACAGTGCTGTTCACGTTTCCGAGCATCCAAAAGTTGTAGTTTCCACCAACTCCCATTGTTTAAATCAATGCGAAGAGATGGTTCAAATGAATATCCTTGAAGCTTATATTTTTCAACACCACTCAATCTAACAGCTGGTGACCCCAAAAACTGTCACTTTGCATCAACACAAAAGTTTAAAGTGATGTCACCAACCTGGAACAAACTCGGTCAACCGCAATTTTGTAGCGTTCATATTCGCTACATTAATGATATTGTTTGCACTTGGACAATCTAGACACGGGGAGACGTTAATGTGCAGAATGATGCCGGTTGATATTGCATGATGAATGATTTCATGCAGTGGCTGTTAAACCCTTACAGGCACCAAACAAGAATGTCATAAAAGGCAATGAATGCGGGGAAGAGGGAGGGCGGCATAATATGGGAGGGGGCACAAAAAGCCTGCGGGAAAGAAGTTCAAATGGGGACCAAGGAAAAAAAATTAGAAGGAAATATGAAACTTTGAACTCAAGTCAAATGAACTGTACTTAATACATTCTAATTCCTAGTGTTTGTGGAATCGTTGCTTCGCAATGGAAGGATTTACCGAAGGATCAAACTTGCTGCTCGAACACACCATGCTGCATAGAACATTCCAACGCCAGGCTAAAAACCATTTCCTATTCACCATAAGTACATGGAGGAGGCTAAGATGTTGAAATATCACTGGATCTGAAGTCCCGGAAGGCAGATGTTATACGCAGCTGCTCAAATGGTGTCGGTTACTGACACAGGGTTTACGGATTAATATTTAATGGTAGACCTCTGCACGGTGGTAGTCATGGCGACAGGCGTGGGTGGGCATGTACAAGAGGAGAAAGGGCGTAGCAGTAGTGGGTGTGTGCTTCGCTGATGCCTTCAATGGAAGGTGTGCGGGCGTGTAGGGGAAGGAGGGAAGAGTAGGAAATGGAGAGGATGTATGAGAAGCTGTGGTAGGTTCATTATCTGGGTAATCATTTCGTGAGCGTGAAAAGTAAACCAAGGGGAACCGCAATGAAAGAAAAAAAACAGGAAATTGCACGCGTCACTTGGCAACATATTGTCCGGGAGTGGGGGGGGCGGGTAGAGTGGTTTAGACTGCATGAGCAGGGATAGAGTGCGTTAGACCGTGTGAGCAGGTCAGAGGTTAGTGAGGAGGGTAAGAAGGATAGGGTGGAGGAAACTTAGGTTATTAATAGCTCCGGATTGTAACATGGGGTCTTTGGTCCCACATTGCAAACCTCATGAGATTCGTGGCATGGCCTCATGACAGTCAGTTTGGGCCAAGCAGCCCAGGAAATCAGGACGGGGATAATCACATGGCAAAAGCCTTCTGCAGCCTCAGGGAAGAGGGACAGAGGCGCCACAGGTGGTGGGAAAAGCCAGGGCATGAGAAGGTGGGATGCAGAAAGAGAGAGAAATATGCTTTCAAGGCAAAAGAGAAATCATGACAATGGAAGTAAGAATAATTAAATTATAAATGAATGTGCTGCTCTACTCTAACGGGGTCAGAGTGATTAAAATTTGAACATTTTATTAATTTGAACCAAAAGTAAATATAACCCTCCCTTTACAGAATCGTGATATACAACCTTAAGGGGGCCATTGAATAGTCACAAATGAGGAATAGACCCAATGAAGCAACACAATGAATCCTGTATTCAACCCAACAGGCAGCACAATTGTGACCAGGATTCTATGACCTCATCAACCTATTTCCAGCAAAAGGGATGAATTGGGATGTTTATTGCCCAAAATTAAAATATATACTTATTATATAAAAAATGTAAATAATTGAAGCCGTTTTATATAAATATGACCTCAAATGAAAAGAGCGCCACCCGAGATTGTGTTTCTTGGGTGATGAGATCATTGGTTGACCTGAGCTGAAAATAAACAGGTGAGTTGAATCTAGTACCAGTCTCTGGCCGAACCTATCCGATACGAAGCCATCCCATTTTTCTATCCAAATTGGGGGGAGGAGAGATATATTTTTAGGAAAGTAAATTTGAGCAAATAGAAGGGAAGGGGATAAATATGAGAGATGGGTCGGGCCGGTTTGTTGCTCACCTCTCTCTATACTGATCCTGTAAATTTGTATATACCCAATAATTGTCTTATTGTCCCTTAAATGTCCTGCCTCTTCATGTTAAAATACTTGATGTCTTTCTAATTTTGAACAACATGAAAACCAACCTGCCAACACATCTTGCAAAAATTATGGTTTCATACATCACACAAGAAGCAGAAGGAAGAGGGATGGAATTAAAATTGACATCAAAACAATGTCAGATTCCAAATCTCATGTCAGGGATAGCTCTGTGTTTGGCTCCGAGTGCCCTGGTGTGGGTTTTTGATCCTATATTTGCACAATTTTACTTGTGGGATAACTAATGATCTCATTGGAAAATTTAGGTTGTGGGGCTGATGCCGGGGAAAATAAATTCTAAAATTCATATTTGGGGGAATAGAGCTTAGCGTTGAACGGCTTCATCAAGATCTTTCCTGCTCTGTAACATCAGTTAACTTGTAGCAGCCTGAACATCCCAACTCTCAAATCAAATTATCCATAATAATATTAACGTCCAATGTTTGTTTTTTTTAGTCAAACAACTGTTGATCTTTTTAAGGGAGATGGGCAGTATGTAGCTTAGAAGTTCATAACCCTCCTCACCTTTCAACTGTCTTGTCTGGTTTTCATTTCCAGACCTTGATTAAACTGTCATTCTGGTGTTTCACCAGTGTAGAATTTGCATCGCAGTGCACCATGTGTCAGATGGACATTAAGCGGGGGAACTCTTTCTTGCCAGCATTTGGTTGCTGCGTTGGATGTTGAAGATCTATTGATTGCCTTTCACGAAAAGGATGTCCAAATTCCACATTCCTGCCCTCACTACCACTTCTAGGGCAATGGTGAACCCACCCCAGATGTTAATCATCTCCATTAGTTCGTTTCAATAGCATGGGATCTATCATTGTCGAAAACCAAGTGTCATCTTCATGTAAAATTGACGTTCATTTTTGCACACCGAATCACAAGAAGTTCTTTGCTTTGTTTTTCTGTGCATAGTAGAGGAGGTCCTATATCATGCAACGAAAAAAACCAAAAAGTGAAAATGGAGATTTTGGATGGTGTGAAAACAGGAGATAGTTGTGAAAAAGGTCTCACAATTTTTGTATCTCTCTCCATTATTCCATTGAAATTGCACGTAAAGATGGATATCCTTATTTTCTCACACAACGGGGTGTTCTGCAGTTATTGCTTGTCACACTCCTTTGCGAGTTTCATAAGACTTACGCACTGTTGAGAGTCCACCATTGAATTTTGGCTTGCCTCACCCCCATCAGGGTCTTTTCCATATTTCTGGATGCTTCCAGAAGGCTACTAAAGGGTCCTGCCCAGACCCTGTGGCAACAATTAATTGAATGAAAAACTGTTCCGCTGCTGTTTGGCGAGTTGTGCCATGGGGAAGGCCATGAAATGTGCATCAAAGCTTTAAAACCCCTTGAATCATTTGAACTTTCCCACCACTGGCAAGATAATATCCTTAACTCCTGATACTTCCTGTTATCCTCATTCCTATTCCTTTCTATCTTCTCATGATATCTGAGAAATCTCCATCATCCCTCTCAGTATCTACATCTCTGTCCTCTGAAGCAATATTTCCTGTTGTTGATGAGATCTGAACCATGAACTGGCAAGATATTTAGCCGATACTCGTACTTGTCCATTGTCTCCTAATGGACCATACCTTTCCTCCACTTCATATTTCCTCTTTCAGCATTGCGTCTCACCCCGCCCCTTCAAAGCTTCATGTACCCCCCACCCCCCACTTTGTGCATCCCTCCTTATCCCAACCTCTCATTGCTTCCCCCTCTCCCCATCTCCCAAAAACTCCCCCTCACAACACCACTCAAATATTCCACTTCAACATTGCCTCCTCAAAGGCCTCCCCCTCAGTTCCCTTGTGGAGCCTCCCCCCTATATTCCTGCACCATCCCAATGCTATCTGGCCCTGTCCCTAACTTTGTGCACCTCAAATATCAAGGTCTCCACTCCAACCTGACAGATCTCTCAATCAAGGACGCTGCTGATAAACCACACATCATTCTTTGTTCAACAGAATCCTTACTCCCACAGGATGTCCATGACTCCTTAGTGTTTCTCACTAGCATTGTCTCTGATTTGATAAGCCTGATCCCTCCCAGTGGTGGATACCTTTGGCTGTGATTTCCCCTCTGCTCCAAACTCTTGTTGTCTGTGTTGTACGTCCTCTAAACAGTAACGGCTACATTATTATCTCTGTCTCTGTCTCCCTTTCTTGACAACCTGGACAAGCTTTTAACCACTCATCCCACCTCTTCCCTTCCTCATATGTGGGAATTTCAATTGTCACCCATGCAACTTGTAGTGAATGGTACCTCTCTTCTCACCTGTCATGCACTTCAGCAAAGGAATTAGGTGACTCCATGGGAATGACACAATCTGTGAACTCTCTGACCCGGATTCTCCCAATGGCAAATCCACCCCTCTGGATTTGGTGATGACAAACTTCCCTGCAAAAAATGCAAAATGCAAACTTCCCTCCTGCTCTTCCTCTGCTCCAATTGGTTCATCTGATCATATGTTTGTGAGACTCAACATCTCACTAACTATCTCAGAGAGCTGCCTGAGAGCAAGAGTGAGAAAAGTGGAGCACTGTGAAACTCTCAGAGAGTGCCACTGAGTCTGGGCAGTCATTGAGGCAGATTGGCAGGGACTGCGAGCAGCCATCTCAACTCAGGAATGGTCTCCTATATCTACTGTGCCTGATATTATTTCCAGCCTGGGATTCTATAAAGAAACCTGCTCTCTTCTGTGCAGATTCATCCGATCGTCGTCTTCAGTTATCCTACACTCTTCCTGCCCATGGTAACGCTGAACCATTTGGTAAGGTAGTTGCTCTGAACCAACTTGCCTTCTCTTCCCAGAAAGCAAACTGACCAAAGCAATCTTAGCTCATTCCACAAAGCTGGCAACAAGTGTGTGTCCACTATTGGAAAGTCAGAAAACAACATCTGTCCAACCTCAAGATTGAATGTTTCAAACTTGTCTTACTCCTCTAAAATGTGGTAGCTCCTTGTTAAGTCTTGTTCTGATGTATGCTCCCCTCCATCCCTTCCCTCTCCTCAAATGGCACCACAGCCGGACTCCACTTGTGAGAGGCTGAATGCCTCAGTTCTGTGTTTGCTTTCCAAATCGTTGTCCCCAACCCCTCACTCTCTGATTCACCCGACACATTCACCTGAAACTGCTCCTGGAGAAGTTCTGGCAACCCTCGATTCTGATTCTGCAACTGGACCAGACGGCATCAGCTCACATTTCATTAAAAAAAAAACCCTGATCTGTTGAACATCCTCTTTGCTCTTTTCAACCTATCATTTGCCTTTGATCTCTTCCAACTGCTATAAATCAACAACATCACTGCATTACATAAAAAGGTGCAAAAGTCATCCCCTCAATTACCTCCAACACCGAAAGTGAAGAGGTTATGTTTTCACCCTTTCTGTCCATTTGTTTGTCTGTATCGGGTTGCTCAGCGACTAAAACCGTCTCCCCAGCCAAGTTTCTTGCTGAGGAGGGTGGATGAGATGGACGCCCATCAGGATGAAGAACAAAACCTGTCAAAGGTTGGAGGAGCTCCTCTGACAATGGCCATCCATATCTAGTGCCCAACAGTGTCTCCAGACGTCCTCCTGCAGTTGGGTTAATTTTATTAGAAGGTTGGTGCAGGATTTGCACTCGCCACCATAAAACATTCTAAAAGCATAAAGAAAACAAATCTGAAAACACACTCCGTGGGAGTACCTCCTGTGCAGCTGCCCTGTTGAAGGGCAGCTCACTGGATGACGGGATTGGGGAAAAGCCTTTGGGACTCCCAATATTGACGAAAGGAGGGAAACCATGGGGTAACCTCCCAGGTCAGATTGCGTTGTGTGGTCGCCGGGTGTGGTGAGGTGTCGTCCAACAGACAGCGGTCTCCTTGGGTTTACCTGAGGCGGTCCCTTAAGTGGGTGCCTGGAATGTCCTATCCTGATGTTCTTTGTTATCATCTGGCTAAAAGCGTTTGGACATCGTATTGCAGCACTCTGAGGTTCGGAGACCGGATTCGTGGCGATATAATGGGGTGGTTACACCTACTATTGTCTGGTCGTTCTGATGGTTACCATTGCCAAGGAGTTGCTGTAGCTGTTCCAATAAGCTGACACCAATGATAATTGAGTAACACCAGTCAACCAGCGTATTATGCAGACGAAGAATTCGTCACTCCTTGGGTGTCATTTTCCTCGTCTCTGCGTATGCTCCAACTGAGGAGAGTGATCTCACCGTTAAAGGACGCCTTCTACGCACGCTCAAGTTTGTGGTTGATCAGTGCCTAGGTGAGATACTCTTCCAGTATTGGGGAATTTCATTGCATCGACCGGAACGGCTAGGGATGGTTATGAGACATGTGTTGGTCCTCATGGGTCTGGAACTGTGAACCAGAATAGCATGAAGCTCCTTGACTTTTCAAGAGTCATGGATTTTGGGGTGGCTGGTTAATGGTTTCAGCACCCACAAGCTCATCGGCTGGACTTTGTATCCAACTGGTGGTGTGGCAAAGGAGATCGACGATGCGCTTTTTGATGGTCATTGGAGGACGGTGCAGAACTGCAGGGTCTCCAGAAGTGCTCAGTTCCTCAATACTGACACACAGGCTTGTTGTAGCAACTCTGAAGTTGCAGCTTAAATCCAGGAGAATGGTACCATCCCAGCCGACACTGGATGTTGGCAAGCTCAAGGATGAGAGGGTAGCTGAGGAGTTTTGCGAACAAGCTGAGTGGAGATTTGGGGGGGTCTGGGTGCTTTGCGAGATCCAGAGAGCTGTGGAGTGCCTCAAGACCAACATCCTTGATGTTGACGGAAGATGTCTTGAACTCACCGTTGGGCAAAGAAGAATTTTATCTCTCAAGGGTCACGAGACACCATTGACCAGAGATGCAGGGACAGGCTGAATGGCAGAGCTGAGCTGTTCAGGGAGCTGAGGCGTAAAACCTGTACGTGCACCAAGGGTGGACAAGGAGGCCTATGTGCGAAGAATCTGTGAGGGGGTAGAGTATCACCTGTCGTCAAATGATTCATGTCCTGCTTACAGGGGAGTTCGCGCATTGCGTTCCTTCAAGCCAATCCCTCGATGTACTGCAGTTAGAGCAGAGCATGGTGGGCTCTTGACAGAGGAGTCTGAAGTGAAGGCCCGCTGGGCTGGTTACTTTGAGCGGCTGCACCAGGCTGATACACCAGCTGTCGAGTTGGATGTCAGGGGTGTTATAATCCCAATTGCTGACCTCCAATCAACTGTGGTCCACCTTAATTTGTGGAAACACAGGACTGTCGTGAACGCGTTGAAATGGGGTAAAGCTCCTAGCATCTGGAGCATCCATGATGAACTTCTCAAGGCTGGTGGAAATGCTGTACTGGTGTCGTTGCATGCAGTTTTGTGCTCTTGCCTGGAACGCAGGCATCATCCCAACTGATTGAAGAGGGGCTGTTGTCCCTCTCTGGAAAGGGACGGGTGATCACAAGGACTGCAACAATTACCGAGAGGTGATTGCTACTCTGTGCTGGGCAAGGTTTTTGCACGGATAATTCTTCGATAGGTTTCGCCACCATCTGCTTGAGCACCAGAGCCCAGAGCAGCCAGGCTGTACACCAAAGTGGTCATCGAT
This sequence comes from Eptatretus atami, assembly GCA_035128595.1. Taxonomy (NCBI): domain Eukaryota; kingdom Metazoa; phylum Chordata; class Myxini; order Myxiniformes; family Myxinidae; genus Eptatretus; species Eptatretus atami. Next base: position 94,435,412 of record CM068956.1, on the reverse strand, counting down.
TGACCATATCCTTGCTCTTTGGGTCCTCACCGAATGCAGAGAGTTTCGGCAGAGGCTGCTTGCAGCTTGTTGATCTCTGTAAGCGTTTGATTCAGTGAATCGGGATGCCCTCTGGAGGATTCTTGGTCTTCTGGGGTGCCACCAAAACTGACCAATCTGATATCTGAACTATACCTGGTACTGAGAGTGCTGTGAGATGTGGTGATACCATCTCTGACTTATTTGCAGTTGTTACTGGAGTTCGTCAGGGGTGTGTACTGGCCCCCACACTTTTCAACACTTGTATGGACTGGATTCTGGGGAGGATGTTGGAGAGATCAAGCTGCGGTGCATCGTTTGGGAATGTCAAGATCTCTGACCTTGATTTTGCAGATGATGCAGTCATCTTTGTGGAGATCCAGATATCCTTTTTGGGGCCCTCGACGTGCTGAATGAGGAGTCTTTGCCGCTGGGATAACGATTTCCTGGGTCAAAAGTAAGATCCAGGCTTTCAATGACATCTTGGATGCTGCTATCTTGTCTGTACCAGTTTGTGGCGAGGATGTTGAGGTCACGGAGAGATTCACTTCCCTTGGCAGTGATATTCATGACACAGGTGGGGAAAAAAAAGAACAAAGGAGTGGAGGTGAGCAGTGATCCTGGATTTTGTAGTTTCATCAGAAGTTGATGTAGACCATATCAGCCCTGCAGAAACCTGGGGGAGGGTGGGGTTTGGATAAAAGCACAGAAAGAGCAGAGGGTGCAAGACCATAAAGGGGACGGTATAGGACAGAGAGACCACTGACCTGGTTGCATTGGCGAAGTGATGGACCATCGACTTAGCTTCAGCGTGGGAGATTCAATGATCTTGAAGACCTTGGTTTCCATGGCATCAAGTTGAGCAATATTGTGAAGCAGGTGATCCAGCTCAAAGGGGAGAGCATACTCCATCAAGCTGCCAGGTGAAGCCTTATTATGATGTGATTGGAGTCGGAGTTCAGCATGCAAGGAAGGTATGATGGAGGATACCGAGTCGCAGCTGGCTTTGGAGGCACATTGTGAAATGTGGTTTGTACAGAAAAATCACGGCTGATAGTGAGACCCAGGAGTTGATAGTGAGCAATGATTTCTCTGATGGCCTCATCTCAATCACCAATTCAGATTCAGAACCAGTACTCTACCTTGGACATGCTCCTCCTACTTTCCCACCAATGGATGGAGGCCCACAATGTCAGACATGAGACCAGGGCTCTCTCTCTCTCTAGACATATCTCGAGGTTTCAATACAGTCTGCCATCCCATCTTGCTCTTTAAACTCTCTGCCTACGACATCCAAGCCAACTCCACTCTTGATTACTGACTTCCTCTACTCTGAAAAGCCAACATGTTGCTCTCAACAGATTCCTTTCATCTCTTCTCCCTTATGACTGAAGTGCCCCCAAGGCAGTGTTCTGGACCCAGTTTTTCCTTCCTGAGAGTTTGCGGCTGTATCCATGTTATCCATCCGTGCATCCTCCAATACCGTTCATTCTTCCCCACATCACTTCTTTGTCCAAGTCCTTCAACTCTGCTGTTGGTGTCCCACCCTCTCTCTACAGTTCCTTTGTTTTATGTTGCATTCTGATCTCTTCAGCGTTCTCGTCTTCCACGAGCCTGACTCTGTATACAAAAAAAATAAAAACTTGTTTAGCCCCGAAGAAGCAAAGTATGGTTCACTGCACTTTTTTTTAAGCAACGTCAGCAAATCATATTCAATCCGACAAGTGCCAATCACGTGCATATGTAAAGACTGGCCAATCTAGTTAACCACTGATTTCTAAGTATATAAATCAGATCATTTTAGAAACATCTTGACTTTGCATGAAACACGGTCAAAAGTTCCACGATCCCCGTCCCCCACCACAAATCGCCAACATCGACCTTTCAGATAAACATAGGCAACGAATCACCTCTAAGATAAAGAAGCACAAAACTCAATTTGATACCAAATTCTATTAGTCTTGTAGAAAAAGGAAAAGGTCATCTTAAAGGTGCAATATTGAGAAACCATCAAGTTGCAGTCATGCCTCTTGTAGAGTTGTGTAAACCTTTTAAGAGCTTAAATAGTGTTCTTTATACTCTTGAGCTGCAAGTCAGTGATAAATAAAGCAATAGGAAAGCTGACCTAAAGTGGTAAAGACCCAGAAGACTTCCGTATTCACGTGGGAACGGGTTTGAAAAAAGGTTACAAATTCCTTGCTCCAATGTACTGGGAGAAAAAGGGTGGGGATTGGGTGGAGGATCGGTATCAGCAGCATAGCTCTCCCCACAGAGATTATGAAATCAGCAGCCAGGTGTTGCATATGAGAATACAAAGGACCTTTTGTGATTGTGATCTGTAACTATCAAGGCCACACCATGTGAGAGTCCATGAAAGGGCCAAATGGAAGATTAGCTTTTATAGAGTAGGCCAGGTAATATGGACCCGGATAAATTATTTGACGGAGAGAAAATGCCTGAAAGTACATCTTTGTAAGAGATCATTACATAAATTGAGGTCAGGTGAATGGTGGCATGACTGCAGATTAATAAGACTTTCAACTAATACCCATCTATCCCAGGAAAGGTTGCAACTCTTTTTTTTTTTCCACCGATGGAACCAACTTCCTCAGTCTCTTCATCTCATTCTTCCTTCCAGGGCTTCAAAACAGCTGTTCAGCACTATCTCAGGTGGTGAACGACATATCTCACCCCATCGACAACCATGATCTTTTCTACCCATTAACCCTCCCCAAGTCCACCTCTTTCCAAGTCTCCGGTTTTTTCTTCCACTTCTTCGATTGAGTTTTCCGGCTGATATCCATCTTGTGCACTTGTGTCCTCCTGTGTCCTCTGTGTCCTGTGTCCTCCTCTTGCTCTCATTCTTCCCCACATCCCTTATTTGTCCACGTCTTCCTCTATTTTGCCCCTCAACCCTGCTGTTATGCCTGTGTTGACTTAATGTTGAGTGGTGGGCTTGGGATCTTAGGATCCTGAGTTCAAATCCTACTCGGCTGTTGAATTAATACCAGGTGAGGTTCACTCTGCCTGTCATCCTTCAGAGGTCGGCAAAATGAGTACCAGCATGCTGGTATCCTGTGTCAGAGTGGCGACCCGTCTAGGATTGTGCCCAATAGCCAAGGAGACTGCTTAGGCAGCACCATTGCTCTGCACAGATTATGGTCCCAATGGATGGATGGATGGAACCCTGCTGTGAGTGAGTTTCCCTCCCTCCTCACTTTCTACTATACTTTTCGTTCTGTTATGTCCTGGTCTGTTCTGTGTTCTCGTTCCTCAGAAGCCTCGACACGATATACAAAAAACTCAGAAAGTTCATAAATTGCCCATATTACTGTACAGTTCTTCCTCTGTTCTTTCCTCCTTAATCAAATCAACTGTTTGCTTCCTAGTGTCACCCATGACCAAATACTCTGGAATAAGTGTAAAATTACAGTTCGCTGAGCTTACTCGGCAAAATAAGATGTCGGTTATTAATTTACAAGGAATTTCGGGTGCAATAAAAGGTCATTTGACCCATCAAACATTCATTACAGCCCAATCTCAGAACTCATGACTGATTTATATTGTCTGAGCAAGCTAACAATGTGCAAAAACTCAAGAAGATAAAAATGGCAGCAGGAGGGGAACTTTTATCTAAAAGTCTTTCTTTCTTTCTTTCAAACACATGCAACATGTTATCACATCATTGATGAATGGGTTATATTCTCACCACGCACCTGCACCTCTAATGCACATTCGTTCACTTCTTGCCATCTGCTATCTGATTAAATATCCTCTTTGAAGTTACAACAATGAGATTTCATTACAGATAATGAATGAAATTCGCTGATGCCTCACTAATCCGACATAAATTCTTCCATCACCATCAAGTTTTGCATTTGCTCGAAACCAGACACCATTGCACATTCACTGATGCCACACCATGGGCTGGCACTTGTGTGCAATATCCAAGCATACTGTTAGTACTCTTATAAAGCAACCCTGAAAAAAGCAAAAGGGTAGCCTTAAAGTTCAGTGAGTTGAGCAGGTTTGTAGCTAAGCATTGTTTCTAACGTCTTCGGGTTGCATTTATTGCATGGCTTTCAAAGTTAATACTCTGCAGGTGCTACATATATATATATATATATATATATGTATATATAATATATATATATATATAATGTGTATATATATTTATAAATGTGTATATATATTATATATATATATATTGTTACGGCTGTGGAAATTCGCATTACACCATTCAGGTCCCGTAGGTGAGGTATCTCTAAGTACATGTGTAGTTATCCCCAAACCCGTTGTTTAGAGGGAATTAATATGATTCATTCGGGCTGCGACGCTTTGAGATAGCCGTTTTTCTGTTCTATCTTTATTTTGAACCAGCCACGTCCAACCGCCATCACACCGCAACCACCTAACCACCACGCCAGCCATCGTCACCAACTGCAACCACGCTCCAACCCTCAGACAACAACAACCATGCCACCGCCACCATCTCAATCCCGCAAACATCGCATCACCGCCATTCCAAACGGCACCATGGCCATCGGCCACCACCAGAAACCCTCCACCACCCTCACCTCTCTCCTTCTACGGCCATTCCCGCACCACCTGTGAACACTGAGCGTCGGGCTGTCCTGGGTCGTTCAGCGATACGCACCGAGCCGCGAGTGCAAATAGCGGCCTTTCCGAGGGAAAATTCGGATCAGGAATGCTACACGCCCACTTCTGATCCGCCCAATTAGCGAGCGCGGGGCGGCTTGGCTCCGCCTCCAGGCGCGTCTGTGTGAAATCGAGATATGCAAATTCTAGGATCAGGGGAGGTTCACGCCCCCTTTCCTCCGACCAATGGGCGAGCGTGGCTCCGCCCCCAGCTCATCCTGATCCGGAAATTTGCATACTGGGTTCTCCTGCCGGCCTATAAAACGCCGAGCGCACGGCAGAGAAGGGCAGAGAGTTTCGGCAGTCAAGTCAAGTCGGGTTGGAGAACAGAGTCGAGTCGGGTGGCGAAGGCATCGAGTGGTTTCTGCAGTCGGCTGAGGAGAATTGGGGGAAGAGGCCAAGGAGCTCGGGTCCGAAGCAGGGAAGACGGCGGTCGGCGACGAGGTCGCGGTGGGATCGCTCGTCGTGGGACCCAAGCAGCCAGCCATTCTCCTCCCCCAGGGCATCAACAATCCCCCTTTCCCCGCGCTGAGAGTGTGCAAAAAGGGGGCCCCGTTCCCACCCACTCCAAGCGGTGCCAACGAAACCCGCGAAGGAGCACGAAGTTGGGGCACCGCCACACAACGACATTTGCGGCTCGTCACAGGACGCGCGGTAGGACCCCCCCCCCCCGGTCTCGCGGGCCTGGCCGCTCCTTCAGGTCACGCGCACATATTGGCCACGGCCCGTCTGCCCCTTGTCTTTGAGGGTGGCCTTTTCTTTTGCTTTTGAGTAAATGTTGTCGGCGCCGTCTGTAAGTAGAACTGTATAAGTGTTGCCGAGTGTTCGCGTATTCGGTAGTATCTCTGCGTCATTGTTTTCTTTGTTGTACTTGATATATGTGCATTCTGATTCTGTTTGGCTGTATATGTGTGCTTTGTGTCTGTGTCTGTGTGTGGAAATAAATGTGCATTATGTTGAATTGTTCCCCGTTTCGCTGCGTCCTTTCCTTCGTTTGAATCTCCATCTTGCTTCACGTAAAAGGGTTCGTAGTGGGCTTGATACGCCCGATAATTAATTGGAACCGTCGAGGCCGACGATAACACCGCTCGGTTATCCCGAAAGCACGGAACGGACCGCTTAAGCGGCCCGTGTCCGGAGTCGACCTGCGGCGAGGTGCGATCGCCCAGTTTACCATCCGCGTGGGTACTTAGGTAGGTCGAGTTTGGCGAACAACCTATCCACGCGGGGGCCGATTGGCACGATCGTGGTGAGGTCGAAAGGCCCACCCGTGACTGGCTCCGGGCGATAGTTCCCGGAGGGTCACGACAGAATTGTCCGTCCGGTGGGCGAGGG
>CM068956.1:94410252-94423896 GCA_035128595.1 Eptatretus atami | reverse complement strand
CTCTGCCATTCAGCCTGTCCCTGCATCTCTGGTCAATGGTGTCTCGTGACCCTTGAGAGATAAAATTCTTCTTTGCCCAACGGTGAGTTCCAAGACATCTTCCGTCAACATCAAGGATGTTGGTCTTGAAGGCACTCCACAGCTCCCTGGATCTCGCAAAGCACCAGACCCCAAATCTCCACTCAGCTTGTTCGCAAACTCCTCAGCTACCCTCTCATCCTTGAGCTTGCCAACATCCAGTCTAGGCTGGGATGGTACCATTCTCCTGGATTTAAGCTGCAACTTCAGAGTTGCTACAACAAGCCTGTGGTCAGTATGAGAACTGAGCACTTCTGGAGACCCTGCAGTTCTGCACCGTCCTCCAATGACCATCAAAAAGCGCATCGTCGATCTCCTTTGCCACACCACCATTGTTGGAATACCAAAGTCCAGCGATGAGCTTGTGGGTGCTGAAACCATTAACCAGCCACCCAAAATCCATGACTTCTTGAAAAGTCAAGGAGCTTCATGCTATTCTGGTTCACAGTTCCAGACCCATGAGGACCAACACATGTCTCATAACCATCCCTAGCCGTTCCCGTCGATGCAATGAAATTCCCCAATACTGGAAGAGTATCTCACCTAGGGCACTGATCAACCACAGACTTGAGCGTGGCGTAGAAGGCGTCCTTTACGGTGAGATCACTCTCCTCAGTTGGAGCATACGCAGAGACGAGGAAAATGACACCCAAGGAGTGACGAATCCTTCGTCTCATAATACGCTGGTTGACTGGTGTTACCTCAATTATCATTGGTGTCAGCTTATTGGATACAGCTACAGCAACTCCTTGGGCATGGTAACCATCAGAACGACCAGACCAATAGTAGGTGTAACCACCCGCCATTATATCGCCACGATCCGATCTCCGAACCTCAGAGTGCTGCAATACCGATGTCCAAACGCTTTAGCACAGATGATAACAAAGACATCAGGGATAGGACATTCCAGGCACCCACTTGAAGGGACCGCCTCAGGTAAACCCAAGGAGACCGCTGTCTGTTGGACGACACCTCACCACACCCCGAGCCACACTACCGCAATCTGACCTGGGAAGGTTACCCCATGGTTTCCCTCCTTTCGTCAAATATTGGGAGTCCCAAAGGCTTTTCCCCAATCCCGTCATCCAGTGAGCTGCCCTTCACAGGGCAGCTGCACAGGAGGTACTCCCACGGAGTGTGTTTTCAGATTTGTTTTTCTTTATGCTTTTAGAATGTTTTATGGTGGCCGGAGTGCAAATCCTGCCACCAACCTTCTAATAAAATTAACCCAACTGCAGGAGGACGTCTGGAGACACTGTTGGGCACTAGATATGGATGGCCATTGGCTCAGAAGGAGCTCCTCCAACCTTTGACAGGTTTTGTTCTTCATCCTGATGGGCGTCCATCTCATCCACCCTCCTCAGCAAGAAACTTGGCTGGGGAGACGGTTTAGTCGCTGAGAACCCGATACAGACAAACAAATGGACAGAAAGGGGTGAAAACATAACCTCCTTCACTTTCGGTGTTGGAGGTAATTGAGGGGATTGACTTTTGCACCTTTTTATGTAATGCAGTGATGTTGGTTGATTTATAAGCAGTTGGAAGATGATCAAAGGCAAATGATAGGTTGAAAAGAGCAAAGAGGATGTTCAACAGATCAGGGTTTTTTTTTTAATGAAATGTGAGCTGATGCCGTCTGGTCCAGTTGCAGAATCAGAATCGAGGGTTGCCAGAAACTTCTCCAGGAGCAGTTCAGCGTGAATGTGTCTGGCGGATACAGAGAGTGAGGGGTTGGGGGACACACGATTTGGAAGCAAACACAGAACTGAGGCATTCAGCCTTCTCACAAGTGGAGTCGGCTGTGGTGCCATTTGAGGAGAGGGAAGGGATGGAGGGGAGCATACATCAGAACAAGACTTAACAAGGAGCTACCACATTTTAGAGGAGTAAGACAAGTTTGAACATTCAATCTTGAGGTTGGACAGATGTTGTTTTCTGACTTTCCCAATAGTGGACACACACTTGTTGCCAGCTTTGTGGAATGAGCTAAGATTGCCTTTGGTCAGGTTTGCTTTCTGGGAAGAGAAGGCAAGTTGGTTCAGAGCAACTACCTTACCAAATGGTTCAGCGTACCATGGGCAGGAAGAAGTGTAGGATAACTGAAGACGACATCGGATGAATCTGCACAGAAGAGAGCAGGTTTCTTTGTAAGAATTCCCAGGCTGAAATAATATCAGGCACAGTAGATATAGGAGACCATTCCTGAGTTGAGATGGCTGCTCGCAGTCCCTGCCAATCTGCCTCAATGAACTGCCAGACTCAGTGGCACTCTCTGAGAGTTTCACAGTGCTCACTTTTCTCACCTCTTGCTCTCAGGCAGCTCTCTGAGAATAGTTAGTGAGATGTTGAGTCTCACAAACATATGATCAGATGAACCAATTGGAGCAGAGGAAGAGCAGGAGGGAAGTTTGCATTTTGCATTTTTGCAGGGAAGTTTGTCATCACCAAATCCAGAGGGGTGGATTTGCCATTGGGAGAAATCCGGGTCAGAGAGTTCACAGATTGTGTCATTCCCATGGAGTCACCTAATTCCTTTGCTGAAGTGCCATGACAGGTGAGAGAGAGGTACCATCACTCAACCAAGTTGCATGGTGACAATTGAAATTCCCACATATGAGGAAGGGAGAGTTGGGATGAGTGGTTAAAAGCTTGTCCAGGTTGTCAGAAAGGGAGACAGAGACAGAGATAATAATGTAGCCGTTACTGTTTAGAGGACGGTACAACACAGACAAACAAGAGTTTGGAGCAGAGGGGAAATCACAGCCAAAGGTACTCCACCACTGGGACAGGGATCTGGCTTATCAAATCAGAGACAATGCTAGTGAGAAACACTAAGGAGTCATGGACATCCTGTGGGAGTAAGGATTCTGTTGAACAGATGATGTGTGGTTTATCAGCAGCGTCCTTGATTGAGAGATCTGTCAGGTTGGAGTGGAGACCTTGGATATTTGAGGTGCACAAAGTTAGGGACAGGGCCAGATGCATTGGGATGGTGCAGGATATAGGGGGGAGGCTCCACAAGGGCAGACTGAGGGGGAGGCTTTGAGGAGGCATGTTGAAGTGGAATATTTGAGTGGGTGTTGTGAGGGGGAGTTTTTTGGAGATGGGGAGAGGGGGAAGCAATGAGAGGTTGGGATAAGGAGGGATGCACAAAGTGGGGGGTGGGGGGGTACATGAAGCTTTGAAGGGGCGGGGTGAGACGCAATGCTGAAAGAGGAAATATGAAGTGGAGGGAAAGTATGGTCCATTAGGAGACAATGGACAAGTACGAGTATCGGCTAAATATCTTGCCAGTTCATGGTTCAGATCTCATCACAACAGGAAATATTGCTTCAGAGGACAGAGATGTAGATACTGAGAGGGATGATGGAGATTTTCTCAGATATCTGAGAAGATAGAAAGGAATAGGAATGAGGATAACAGGAAGTTGACAGGATTAAGGGATATTATCTTGCCAGTGTGGAAAGTTCAAATGATTCAAGGGGTTTTAAAGCTTTGATCACATTTCATGCCTTCCCATGGCACAGTATCGCCAAACAGCAGCGGAACAGTTTTCATCATTATTGTTGCCACAGGGCCTGGCAGGACCACTTAGTAGCCTTCTGGAACATCCAGAAATATGGAAAAGACGCCTGATGGGGGTGAGCAGAGCAAAATCAATGGTGACTTCACAGTGCGTAAGTACTTTATGAAACTCGCAAAGGAGTGTGAAAAGCAATAACTGCAGAGACACCCCGTTGTGTGAGAAATAAGGATATTCATCTTTACGTGCAATTTCAATGGAATAATGGAGAGAAGATCACAAAATTGTGAGACCTTTTTCACACTATCTCTGTTTTCACACCATCCCAAAATCTCATTTTCACTTTTTGGTTTTTTCGTTGCAATGATATAGGACTCTCTACTATGCACAGAAAAACAAAGCAAAAGACCTTCTTGGATTCGGGCAAAAATGAACGTCATTTTACATGAAGATGACACTTGTTTCACAATGATAGATCCCATGCTATTGAAACAGACTAATGGAGATGATTACACTGGGTGGTTCACCATTGCCCTAGAAAGTGGTAGTGAGGGCAGGAATGTGGAATTTGGACATCCTTTTCGTGAAAGGCATCAATAGATCTTCAACATCCACCAGCAACCAATGCTGGCAGAAGAGTCCCCCGCTTAATGTCCATCTGACACATGGTGCACTCGATGCAACATTCTACATGTGAAACACCAGAATGACAGTTAATCAGGTCTGGAATGAAACCCAGACAAGACAGTTGAAAGGTGAGGAGGGTATGACTTCTAAGCTACATCCTGCCAACCCCCTTAAAAGATCAACAGTTGTTGACTAAAAAAAACAAACATTGGAGTTAATATTATTATGGATAATTTGATTTGAGAGTTGGGATGTTCAGGCTGCTACAGCTGTTACAGAGCAGGAAAGATCTTGATGAAGCCGTTCAACCTAAGCTCTTCCCAAATATGAAATTTAGAATTTATTTTCCCCAGGCATCAGCCCCACAACCTAATTTTCCAATGAGATCATTAGTACCCACAAGTAAATTGTGCAAATATAGGATCAAACCCACACCAGGCAGCTCGGAGCCAAACACAGAGCTATCCTGACATGAGATTTGAATCTGACATTGTTTTGATGTCAATTAATTCCATCCCTCTCCTTCTCTTCTTGTGTGATGTATGAGAAACCATATTTTGCAAGATGTGTTGGCAGGTGGTATTTTCATGTTGTTCAAAATTAGAAGACATCACAGTATTTTACATGAAGAGCAAGGACATTAAGGGACAATAGACAAATTATTGGGTATATACAAATTATACAGGATCGTATAGAGAGAGGTGAGCAACAAACCGGCCCGACCCATCTCTCATATTTTATCCCCTTCCCTTCTATTTGCTCAAATTTACTTTCCTAAATATATCTCTCCCTCCCCCAATTTGGATAGAAAATGGATGGCTTCGTATCGGATAGGTTCGGCCAGACTGGACTAGATTCAACTCACCTGTTTATTTTCAGCTCAGGTCACCAATGATCTCATCACCCAGAAACACAATCTTCGGGTGGCAGCTCTTTTCATTTGGAGGTCATATTTATATAAAACGGCTTCAATTATTTCATTTTTATATAATAAGTATATATTTTAATTTTGGGCATTAAACATCCCAATTCTATCCTTTTGCTGGAATAGGTTGATGAGGTCATGATCCTGGTCACAATTTGTGCTGCCTGTTTGGGTTGAATACAGGATTCATTGTGTTGCTTCATTGGGTCTATTCCTCATTTGTGACTAATTCAATGGCCCCCTTAAGGTTGTATATCACGATTCTGTAAAGGGAGGTTATATTTACTTTTGAGTTCAAATTAATAAAATGTTCAAAATTTTTAATCACTCTGACCCGTTAGCAGTAGAGCAGCCACATTCATTTATCAATTTATTATTCTTACTCCATTGTCATGATTTCTTCTTTTGCCTGAAGCATATTTCTCTCCTCTTTCTCATTCCCACCTTCTCATCCTGCTTTTCCCACCACCCTGTGGCCTCTGTCCCTCTTCCCTGAGCTTGCAGAAGGCTTTGCCATGTGATTATCCCCGTCCTGTTTCTCTGGGCTGCTTGCCCAAACTGACTGTCCTGAGGCCATGCCACGAATCTCATGAGGTTTGCATGTGGGACCAAGACCCCATGTTACAATCCGGAGCTATTAATAACCTAGTTCCTCCACCCCCTATCCTTCTTACCTCCTCACTAACCTCTGACCTGCTCACACGGTCTAACCACTCTACCCTGCTCATGCAGTCTAACCACTCTACCCGCACCCCCCCACTCCCGGACAATATGTGCCAGTGACGCGTGCAATTTCTGTTTTTTTTCTTTCATTGCGGTTCCCTTGGTTACTGTGTCACGCTCCACGAAATGCATTACCCAGATAATGAAACCTCACCACAGCCTTCTTCACTAACATCCTCCTCCATTTCCTACTCTTCCCTCCTTCCCCCTACACGCCCACACCTTCCCCATTGAAGGCATCAGCGAAGCACAACACCCACTCACTGCTACCCCCCTTTCTCCTCTTTGTACCATGCCCACCCACGCCTGTCGCCATGACTACCACCGTGCAGAGGTCTACCATTAAATATTAATCCGTAAACCCTGTGTCAGCTACCGACACCTTTGAGCAGCTGCGTATAACATCTGCTCTTCACGGGACTTCAGATCCAGTGATATTTCACATCTTAGCCTCCTCCATGTACTTCATGTGAATAGGAATGGTTTAGCTGGCGTTGGATGTTCCTTGCAGCATGGTGTGTTCGAGCAGCAGTTCTGATCCTTCGGTAATCCTTCCATTGCGAAGCACGATTCCCACAAACACTAGGAATAGAATGTATTAAGTACAGTTCATGACTTGAGTTCAAGTTTCATATTTCCTTCTATTTTTTTCCTGGTCCCCCATTTGAACTTCTTTCCCGCAGGCTTTTGTGCCCCTCCATATATGCCGCCCTCCCTCTTCCCCCATCATTGCCTTTTATGACATTCTTGTTGGTGCCTGTAAGGGTTTACAGCCACTGCATGATAATCATTCATCATGCAATATCACCGGCACTCATTCTGCACATTACGTTCTCCCCGTGTCAGATTGTCCAAGTGCAAACAATATCAATTATGTAGCGAAATATGACGCTACATGCGGTTGACCGAGTTGTTCCAGGTGTGACATCACTTATAAACTTTTGTGTGATGCAAAGTGACAGTTTTGGGGTCACCAGCTGTTAGAATTGAGTGGTGTGAAAATATAAGCTTCAGGATATTTCATGAACCATCTCTTCCATTGATTTAAACAATGGAGTTGGTGGAAAACTACAACTTTTGGATGCTTCGGCAAACGTGAACAGCACTGTATGTTAAAATCACTTGCCGAATCAATTCTTGTGATCCGTGACAGAGTGTTCCCAAATCCCAAGTCATTATCCTTCAAATTCACATCACATTGACTTATTTCTCCGATTAGGGCATGCCATGGCAATGCTTCCATTCATTGACAAGTAGGTTAGAAAAACTGCATCAGTTTGTACAGAACGTTTCTATCATGATGCTACGGTTTCATGTCATCATTTCTCACTGAAGTAGTTTAGAGAGGGTTCAGCGTAGAGCGACTAAATCGATTTCGGAGTGAGCTACACTAAGCTATGAGGAGGGGCTGAAGAAAACAGGACTATACATTAGAAAGGCGGTGATTATGAGGGGATCTGATATAGATGTTAAAGATAATTAAGGATATCGATAAAATAAGTGCAGAATATTTTTTCAGTTGAAAGGACCAGAGGTCACAGTCTTAGAGTAAAGAAGAGGAGATTTAGGACTGGAGAAAGGCAGGACTCTTTAAGAGAGCAATTTGTGTATGGAATGCTCTCCCTGAAAAGATAGTGGCAGCAGAAATAATATATAGGTTTAAACAGGAAATCGATTCGAACCTACAGCATTGGGGACAGAGGGATACATGGCTTTGGTAGAACTGGGAGGGAGCTTGTGTATGGATGGGTCATCGTGATGTCTGAGTGGGTCTCATCAAAAGGTGAATGTGCTGTTAATGTTTGTTCATTCTTCATCCTCCGACCATTTTCAACCATCGGGCATCATGGTAGTATGTGTAAACATATATATATATATATTGTTACGGCTGTGGAAATTCGCATTACACCATAAAGGTCCCGTAGGTGAGATATATTTCTTAAGTACATGTGTAGTTAGCCCAAACCGTTGTATAGAGGGAATTAATGTGATTTCATTCGGGCTGCGATCCTTTGAGTTAGGCGTTTTCTGTTCTACCTTTGTTTTGAACCAAGCACTACAACAACAACAACAACGCCAGCAGCCACAACCTACCTTCACACTCGCTACCGCAAACCTCACATCACCGCCATTCCAAGCAGCTCCATGGCCATCGGACACCGCCGAAAACCCTCCACCACCTCTCCTACGGCCATTCCCGCACCACCTGTGGGCACCGAGCGTCGGGCTGTCTTCAGCGATACACGCGAGCCGCGAGTGCAGATGGCGGTTTTTCCGAGGAGAATTCGGATCAGGAATGCTACACGCCCACATCTGATCCACCAATCAGGAAGCGCGGGGCGGCTTGGCCCCGCCTCCAGACGGCGCCTGACGAAAATCGGCATATGCAAATTTGAGGATCAAGAAAGACTCACGCCCTTTTTCTCCGTCCAATCGGCGAGCGTGGCTCCGCCCCTGAGGTCGTTTGGATCCGAGGATTTGCATATGGTGGGTCCCTGAAGCCGATAAAAGACGAGCGCAGTGAGTCGAGTAAGCAGTATCGGTGGGGCAGAGTCGGGAGACGGAGCTCGAAGCAGAAGTGGGGCAGACGGCTACGGGGCGCGAACGGCTGCGGAGGGCGATCGGCTGAGGAGGACCTGGAGGCTCGGGTCCGGGACGAGGAGGTCGGCGACGAGGTCGCGTTGAGTCGCGCGTCGCGGGACTCGAGCAAGCCAGCCATACTCCCTCCCCAGAGCATCAACAATTCCCCCTTTCCCCCGCGCTGAGAGAGTGCGACAAGGGGGCCCCGTTCCCACTTTACTCCAAGCAGGTGCCACGAAACTGGGGCACCGCCGTGCACGACATTTTGCGGCTCGCCACGAGGGCGGGTAGGACCCTTCGGTCTCGTGGACCTGGCCGCTCATCCAGGTTCCACGCGCATTAGGCCACGGGCCCAGTCTGACTCCCTTGCCTTTGAGGGGGTCTTTTCTTTGCTTAGGTGTGAATGCGTGTTGTGGCGCCGTGTCTTGTAAGTAGAAACTGTATAAGTGGTCCGTGTGTCGTGTAGTCGGTTTTAACTTCTTTTATATGTGCATTTCTTTTGTTCTATGTGATATATGTGCATTTGCTAATTGTGGCTGTAAATACGTGCTATATGTGTGCTCCGTGTGCCACGGATAAATGTGCATTGTGTGAACTGTTTTCCCGTTTCGCTTAGTCTTTTCTTCATTGACCCTCCATCCTGCTTCACGTAAAGGGTTCGTAGTGGGTGCAAAACGCCGGTAAATAATCTGAACCGTCGAGGTCGACGATAACACCGCTCGGTTATCCCGATAGTACGGACGGGCGCCAAGCGGCTCGTGTCCGGAGTCGACCTGCGGGAGGTACGATCGCCCGGTTTACCATCCGCGTGGGTACTTAGGTAGGTCGAGTTTGGCGAACAACCTATCCCACGCGGGTGGCCGATTGGCACGATTGTGGTGAGGTCGAAAGGCCCACCCGTGACTGGCTCCGGGCGATAGTTCCCGGAGGGTCACGACTGAATGTGCGTCCGGTGGGCGACGTGCCGCGATCCGAGTTACGTGGCCGTCCGCACGCGCACGGGCGCGAATTCGCAACAATATATATATATATATATATGCGAATATATATTATATATATGTATATATATGTAGTATATTTTATATATATCTCATAATCATCTGATCGAGCGTACTCGGGCATTTTGCCTCTCGATGGCAGAAATAATCTACAGTGGTTGCCAGTCCTATTGTAGATCGTGGTGTTCGCTTGAACCGGTCTCCCCCTAAGGCGGAGTGCACTTCATACAGTTCTGCAAGTATATTAGCAGTCGCTAATTCGTGCCTCATCGACCCGCTGCCATAGATGATTTTCTGACCTCGAATGGCTCAACCTATGTATGTATATATTATGTATATATATATGTATATATGAATATATATATCAGTATATATATATATATATATATAATATTATATATATATGTGTATATATATTCCTAGGTGAATGCACCTGGCATTGCCCGGTTCTTTTTGAATGAATGTAATCTTCTATACATATGTCTGACGCGAGCACAGTATCAGTTCCCTATTGGGCCATGGCAATCATAGCTAAGGGGTTGGTGAGGGGGAAACACACCCCCTTTCCTACCTCCCCCCCGGCCGAAGGGCCTTGCCACATAGCCTATAACCTTCCCGGGGCCCATCCCGACATTTTTTGTTTCAGTGGTTAGCTCCTATCTTTCACCTTTCAGGAGATTAGCGCGTGCAGACAAACAAACAGACAAACAAAAACTTAAAATCATATGTTAGATATATTGTTTCTGGCGTTGGCCCCATGTCAATCGGCTGAACTTGAAAAATTAATGTTACGAAATCAGGTGATGACGTCATAATTCAGAACACGGAAGTCGGAAGTACAATTCTTTTACATCGGGACACTCCCGGGTACATGTTCTGTCAGCATGTGAAATTTGGTGAGGATCAGTCCAGTACTTTTCGCGTGCATAGGTCACAGAGAAACACCACAATCAGGTGATGACGTCATAATTCGGAACCGGAAGTCGGAAGTACAATTCTTTTACATCGGGACACTCCCGGGTACATGTTCTGTCAGCATGTGAAGTTTGGTGAGGATCAGTCCAGTACTTTTCGCGTGCATAGGTCACAGAGAAACACACAGACACACTTTCAATTTTATATATACTGTATAGATATGTATATATATATATATTATATATATATGTGTAATATAGTATATATATTATATATATATATGTAAATTATATATATATATTATATGTATATTGTTACGATTTGGAATTCGATTGCACACAACATACAGGTTCCTTTAGTCCGCTATGTCGATAATGTGCTTGTTCCCTAGATAGCTCACCTTCCATTGTTTAAATGTTTAGAAATCGATTAGATGCGCTGCGGATCGATTTAATAGTTAGGGAGCGAACAATGGAGACGTCCCGCCCCTCTTCTGCGAAGAGGAAGAAGAGCCCTTCCGTCCCGTGATTCATGACGTCAACAACTCCCTCCCACCGTGGTTGAGCGGGGATGGATCCGAGGGCATGAGTCACGCCGGGCGTGGGGAGGGGGCGGAGAAGGAATAAGAGAGATCCTTTCTTTGTTCGGGGGAGTGGTTGTTCAGCAGGCCGTCGAGTCCTGCTTGGCTTGTTAGGGAGGAGCTTTGTGAAGGCTTTCTGCTTTGGTTGTTCAGCAGGCCTTCGGGTCCTGCTTGGTTCGAGTGGGTTGGTGGCTCAGGGAGCTTCGGCCTCGGCTTGGCTCGGGTGGAGACTTTTTGGAGAGCTGCTTTGTTTGGAAGAGAGTTGAGCCGGTTGCTCGGCTCGAGCTGCTGGTGGTGGTTCTTTTCTTCTTGGTTCTCGTGACCTCTTTGTTCTCCGTTTGGTTCCGGCTTGGTGCGACTCATCGGCCTCATCTTGGAGGTGGTTCCTCGGGGAAGCGGCCGCATCGACGGGAAGGATCGGCGCCTCCTCTCACCAGCACGTGTTGAGAAGGAGGATTCGCTGGAGCTCGGGAAGGATCGCGGCTCACGGCGATTGGGTCCAGCTTGCTCTCGCTGGAGCCCGCGTCCGAACAACTTGAAGACCACACGAGGTGGAGAGGTTCGAGATAGGTCCTGGGTTTCAGCTCACCTGTCCTCCGAGCTGGAGCCCGTTATTAAAACCTCAGCCACCATTTCTTGGGGTGTGTGTGCGTATGTGTGTCCGTGGGCCCGTCTATAAGTAGGAAATTGTTCATATAAGTGCTTTGTGTGCTGTAAATGTTTGCATTGCATTTTGTATAGTCTGTATAGTTCTGCTCTTACGTGCTTCCTAGTTCCCCATTATTATTAATAAATACCCCATTGTTAAATGTTTTCAGCTCGTCGCGTCGATTCTTTCATTGACTGAGCATTTTGTGTGTTGGTAGTTAGAAGCCATTGGTTTTCCGTAAAAGGGGACATTCGGACCGACGGTTCTCGGCGATTAAGCCGCTCGATCGCGCACGGGACAGGCTCGCCTCAGCGGCTTGTTCCGTACGAGTTCCGTCGAGGGTGGAATACCCCGGTAGTTGGATCACGTAGGTATTTAGGTAAATTGAAGATTGGCAATCGACCCTACCCCACGTGGTCTGCCCATTGGCGTATTTCGGTTCTTGTTCAAGGACCGTCGACTCGGACTTATCCGGGCGGCGATCTTATTCCGGGCGATCGGTCGGCCGACTCGGTTGCGGCTCCTTCAGAGCGGTCGGTTCGTGCCGAGCACCGGCACCGCAACAATATATACGTGTCCCAAAAAAATACAATTTTCATCTGCAAAGAGGATGTCGTAACATATTTTTTTTATATATATGGCTGGATAGAAAGCTGAAAGGTTGAAGTTTATTGTACCAATGTCAAAATTGCCACCAAAATTTAAATTTTAGTGTAGAATCGTCGTTTTCTTTTGAACCACATGTTCGTCGTAGGCTCCACGTTGTCCGATCACTGCCTGCAAACGCGTTGTCATGTTCTCCATCACTTTGGGAAACGTTTCCTGAGGAATGTTCTGGATTTCTCGGTGGATGTTGTCCTTCAGCTGATCAAGTCTGAGGCCTAGGGTTTCCATAGATCCTGTCCTTGAGATAGCCCCACAAGAAGAAGTCTGGAGGGGTAAGGTCAGGGGAATACGGTGGTCACTCAACGTCTTTGTAGAGGGAGATAAAGCGGCCCTCAAAATGTTGGTTGAGAAAACGCCTCGTTTCTCTGGCTGTATGGGGCGGTGCCCCATCCTGCTGTAACCATGGGTTCTCATCTGGATCAGGTTGTTTCTCCTACGGGCCTGAGTACGTAGCTCAGGCAGATAGAATTCCTGAATCATTTCGCGATGGTTCCTCTTGTTTACCGTGCAAGTGCATCCCTGTCATCTTCAAAGAAGTATGGACCAATTATCCCATACCAACCAACCGCACCACCATGGTGACTTTGAGAACAGATCGAGGCACCAGTTCAGTTGATGCATTACCAGGATTTTCAGTTCCCCAGTACCGAAAGTTTTGCTTGTTTACCTCCCCGGACAAGTGAGCATGGCATTCGTCCGTCATGTGAATTTTTTGAGGAAGTCTGCATCTTCCTCCAACTTTCCTGAGAACCGATTTGCAAATTCTAGTCGTTTGCGTTTCTGTTGATCAGTAAGCACCGTTTCCGTTTGAATTTTGTATGGAAAGGCATGAATGTCTTGGCGAAGGATCCTCTGAACGGTGCTCTTATGAATGTTTGTCTCGGCAGAAAGTTGTCAAATCGATTTTTTGGGACTCTGAACGACACACCTGTCTCACCATTTCCACATTTTCTTCACTATGACCTGTCCTCTTCTGACCACTGACCCTTGTGAAGGCACAGATGGTTTCCACCTTGGTAAACTTTGTGATGGTGCACTTTATTGTCCGAAAGCTTGGTGCATGGCGCAAGTGGATACCGAAATGTCTCGAGTAAAGACGTTGCACCTGTATGACACTTTTGCGTCTTGGTGCCAAGAGTTCAACAATTTTCGTCCGTTGTTGTACGGTCAGTCTTGGCATTTTTCTGGTGCTTGCTTGGTATAAAAATAAACTGCAGGGTGTCTGCAACAAGAAATGAAGCATTAGTGACAAAATTACTGCTTTTTAAGGCTCAAACGAAGCATTTTAAAAGTTGTATATTTTTTTGGGACACCCTATATATATATATATATGTATATATATTGTTGCGGTTGTGGAAATTCACAAAACATCATACAGGT
>CM068956.1:94399708-94410227 GCA_035128595.1 Eptatretus atami | reverse complement strand
TTCCCGGGAGATCAGTTATTTCAATAAGTATTGCGTTTCAGGTTAGATCCCACGATGTGTAAAGGAATTGTTCGTGTGCGGGCTTGTGAATCTTTGACGTAGCCATTTATTCTTTTTCGATCTTTTCATATTTTTTCCAGAAACATCGCAACACCATCATCGCCTACAACGCGAACAGACAACAAACAGTCATCTCTTCGTCCTAAACAACAACGCCACCTCCACACCGCCCGTCATTAGGCGCCCCGGCGAACGGCCGTGGTGCGAGGCCACATTAGCATATTCGGATCACAGGAAGCTTTCCCGAAACAAACAGTGAGTCAAACACAGGGTTTCCAGCAAGGCTTTCGATGGTGAGAGGTCGGAGGTGAAGAATGCGGCGCCCAGCCTCAGTGAGAGTTCGAAGGGGTTGGCCGCCCAGCCCAATAAACAAGGGCGGAGCTCGAGCGAGTTCGGGCAGAACACCGGGGAGAGAGCCAGTCGAGCAGAAGCGCGTGAAGCCAGTGTCGGAAGAAGTCGAGTCGCAAAGTTGTGTGTGTCAAAGCAGGCAGAAGCAGGTCGCTGGCCTGGTAGGAGAGCCAGTCGAGGCAAGCGGTCGGAGAAGCGGTTCGCATGTTGCGGTGTCGAAGCTGGAAGAAGCGAGAGAGGGAGTGGTTTGTCGCGGAGAAGCAGCCATTCGTGAAGTCGCCGTCGCGGGTGAGGAGAGCCAGTCGCGAGGCGCTTCGGACGACGGTCGACGACCAGCGGCGGAGCTTTCGGTGGTCCGGACTGCGCGAACGGCCCTCGAAGCGGCCAAGCCGATGGTGCTGAGGTGGTGGACGGGTCACAAAGAGCATCAACTCCAAAGGAGCAAGACCGTTCACTCCGAAACAGCATCGCCGGCCAGGCCCGACCCAAAGGGCCGCGGACGAAAGCTCGGACCACCGAGGAGAAACCAAGCAGCCCGCTCAAGCCGCTCACACAGCAGCTTAAGCCGACTCGGCCGCTCAAGCGACTGCGCGTGCCGACACAGAGTCCAGGAGAACACAGGGTTCGCAGACCGAAGGCTCTCGGCCGTCCCGGGGCGGCCAGTTGTAACCTCCCGGCCTCTCGCGAGCCTTCCCAGTCATCCAGCCTTCCAGGTTCGAATAAAGGCTCACGGGGCCTGTTTCTTTTCTGGCGTTTTGTCTGGAAAGTCTGTTTCTGTGGCGCCTTGTCTTTGTAGTAGGAAAAATGATGGTAAGTGCCCATACCTGTACATAAATGAATATACATGGCTGTAGGCTTTTCTGTGTCATGTCCCCTTCCCCCATTGATTGCTTGTAAATAAATGCCCCAATTGTTTAATAGTAAACCTGCTCATTGTTCCATTCCTGCCCATGGACTTCACGTCGCCTCGGGAAATTAGCAGGCTGTTAAAGCCAATTAAAAGTGTTCATTTGTGTCGCCGACGGACCTTGGTATCTTCCGCATCGCGGGTCACGCACGGTGCACGGGCCACAGGTAACGGGCTCGCCCGCTCAAGGTCCGTTGAGGTATAAATTCTCAGTTACTCTGTCGGCGTTTGATAATTGTATATCGAGATTCGGCGATTTAACCCTAAACCGCTTTGTGGACAGAATATTGCAGTTATGTTTGCTAAGGCACCCGTAGCAGGTTCGCGGAGTTGCCGGAAGCTACGAGCTGTAATTCCGGGTTTTCGGCGACGCAGGCGGACTGCAGTTGGCTGTAACGGTCGTGCGTGGGTGTCGAACAGGCGGATTCGTAACACATGGTTCAGGAGTGGGGTTGCGAGCAGAGGAGGTGTGAAATGTTAAGGATTCGGCGGTGGGGATTTCGCACCCTAACTTGACAGCCAAATTGTTGAAGATTCGGCGTCACTTAACAGCATCGCCGTCTCCCGGGGTATATAACGCCGGCTTGGCTCAGCACAGGTCTTGGTCGTGAGGCTCGGATCACGATACCAACGTACACCCGTGCCTTGCCAGCTTGGGAAAATAGACCTCCGGTTATAGACTGCGATTTGTCATGAGACCGAGTGGAGTCTACCAGTCCGTAACCAGTTTTGTTTGTATATTCAAATCAGCGGATTGTTCCTCAGCACGGGCCGAATAGACTCAATCCGCAACTTCTCATATCGAATCGAGCCAATTTATTGGGACACGTCGGGGAACCAACAACGACAAGCAAAAAACATTCACGAAAATGTTATAATCCAATCTAAAACCCGCCTCTTAATAGCGGAGCTACGATTTCGGGTTTTCGAAGGACCCATAGCGAGATAAACGCTTAGACAACCATGCAGACAATACATGCAGACAAGACACAGAGGTACTTGGTGCCATGGCCTCATGGACGAGAGGAAAGTGTCAAAGGCACGAATGCGGATCGTACAAGCCGATGTCAACGGATTCGAGCGCCCAGCTCAAAGCACGGCCGGCGTGCAAATTGGCGCGTCCTTTTGTTGCACACCACGCACGTAGCCTCAGCGCGTTCAGCCCCCTAAGGCGACGGCACAAGAGCGGAAGGTCCACGGTGTGCTCCAGCTGGATTTTTAACAGGTCCACTTATGAATCCAGGCCTGGCCTGCTCACCAGATCAAGGCCAAAATAATGTTCTTGATTGGTGTGTTGGGCTCCGCAGGCGGATCGAGGATGGACCAAACTGTCGAGCCGTGCCCGTGAGTCAGGTACAGTCAGAGGCTCCGTCACTGGACTCCGGATGACCTGTCGAGGACCTCCTCATAAAAGTCGATCGCCGCTCCCCTCATTGCAGTTCTCCTGCCTCTTTCACGAAGCAAGATCGCAGACTTGACTCTAGCAGCCTCCTCTTGCCTCTTTCACGAAGCAGACGCAGACAACAAGCCGTCCCTTACACAGCGATCGCGACTCCCCCTCGCTTCGTTTCTCTCTAGCAGAAGCCAGTTGATCTCAGTCAAGTTCCTCTTGCCTTTGCGGGCGCCGTTTTACCGAGAGCCGATCGACAAAACCCTTATGGCAGGTCCTCCTTTACCGCGATCGCAAACCCTCATTGCAGTTCCTCCTACCGCCGATCGCGCCGACTCGACGCTCAGGAATCCACACCTGCCTTTCGGCGCTCGCTCTCTGGACACTCCCCCGGGACCCGTGATTGTCCATCGCTCGAGATTGCAGCTGCCCTCACCAATCGGCTTGCCGACACTCTCAGACGCTGGGCATGGTAGTTCGGAGAGGGGAAGAAGAGAAGAAAAACCAGCCTCTCGGCACACCACTGTATGAAATATGAACAGGCCTCTAACCTCCCGACACCATTAACGGCCCAATTACGAATACCTGTCTTACATGCATTTTAAGGGGGATCTGGCTAATCTATATTTTACACACTAAGGCCATTTCCGCAACAATATATATATATTATATATATATATATATTTATATATGTATATTTTTATATACACCAATATATATATATATTATAGTATATATATATGTTTATATTGTATACACAATATATTATATTTATATATTTTTATATTTAATAGACACAATAATTATATTTTATACACAACAATATATTACATATTAAAATAATATATATATATATATATACCACAATATATTATAATTATAACATATATATTATAACACAATACTTAATATATTATATACATATATATTTATACACAATATTATAATATTTCTAGACAATATATTATATATATATATATACAATATTAACAATTGTTGGTACTACAGACTTCAATATGGATGGCAAACAAACACGACATAATAGTGACGAAGCTTTTCGTGCTGCACTCTTCATGTGGTAAAAATCGCAGCACGTGAAGGCGCGTGCTTTCTTCGAATCCGCCAATTCGAAAGATTGTGAGGGTAGAACACAACCATACTGGCATGTTAGAAATATTCGAGCAACCACCGGCTACTGTATCTGCTTATTCTGCCATTGCAGGCACCTGGTTGCCGAACCCGTATCTGTGCAGACCAGTACAATGCAGATATGTTCAGGATATCGAGGTGATGTCGGAAGCCAGTTCATTTACGTATGTTTGAGCAACGTTCATCCTTACCACGATCCATATATTATGTCGTCAAAAGAATTTTTACGATTCTCTGTGTCTTCTTTCAGCATGGAAAGTCAAGGAAGTACGTAAGAAATGGGAATGGACCTGAGGAACCCATTCCCCCCTCTCTCCAGGATGCGGTTGCAAACGTCAATCAGCGACGAACTCTCTGCAGCCAATGGAGCCGAGGTGAGATGAATAAGCCGACTAAATTGGGCGTTGGATACGATTGATGTCATTATGTTGAACCATCAGTGTCTACCTTATTGAACCTACGTATATAAGCACGCGCCTTCACTCCTCCTTCACTGCTGCGTATTTACCCTGAAGATGCAGCATGAAAAGCTTCCATCACATTGGTCGTGTTTGTTTGCATCCATATACATAATATATGATATTATTATATGTAAATATCAATACCTATAGAAAAGTCTCTATACCTTTCAAAATTTTCATCTATTTGTTGCCTTATAGTCTGAATTAATTGCATAAATCAGACTTTTTCCACCGTATATTTACCATCATTAACCCACAATTTCAAATGAAAACAAATTCTATATATTCAGGAAATTAATTTAAAATTACAATCAGAATATCTTGGTTGGTAAGTGTCCACCCCCCTGAGTTAATACTGGTGGAAGCACTTTGACAGCAATGTACAGCTGTGAGTCTGTTGGGATAGGTCTGTACACATTCAACACCTGATTGAGGCAATATTTGCCTGTTCTTATGCACAAAACTGTTCAAGCTGTCAGGTTGCATGCGCGAGCGTTGATGGACGGCAACTTCAAGTCATGCCACAGATTTGATTGTATTTAGCGTTGGGGCTCTGACTGGCCACTCAAGGACATGTATCTTTTTGTTCCTTAGCAAACTCAAGTGTAGGATTTGTTCTCTGTCTATGGTCTTGTCATGTTGAAGGTGAACTTCGTCCCAATTTCAGTTGGTCTTGCAGAGGGCAGCAGGTTTTCCTGTAGATTTTCTGTATTTTGCTCATCCCTTTTCCCTCTACCTGACAAGCTACCAAAGTCCCTGCTGATTAGAAACGATCCCATAACACATGCTGCCACAATCATGCTGACAGTGTGGATGGTGTTCTTTTGGGTGATGTGCTGTGTGGGTGCCACCAACGTAACGATTTGCATTAAGCCAAACGTTCCATCTTTGGTTCGGTCGACCACAAAGGTGGTGCCAATGGCTTCAGAATCTCCGGAATGTTTTTTTTTGCATACCTTAAATTGGGACTCAGGTTGGCCTTTTGGAGTAATGGCTTCCTTATTGCCACCCTGCTGTATGTACAGACAGATTGTGGAGTATTTTGGGAATATTTGTTCACATGCACACAGTGACTAATCTTTGCAATAATGGAGGAGAGGAGGAAGGAGGAGGTTGGGAACCACACTCTGGCAGAGTGTTGCTGCTGCTGAGCAGTCTCCTTGGCTATTGGCACAATCCTGGATGGGTTGCCACTCCGACAGTTATACCAGATTGCTGGGCACTCTTTTTCTGACCTCGGAAGGGATGACAGGCCCAAGTTAACCCCACCTGGTATTAATTCAACAGGCTGAGGCGGGATATTGAACTCAGGATCCTAGGATTCCAAAAGCCTGACCACCCTAACCATTAAGCCAACACCAGGCAAAATAAAGCATGGATCTCTTTCAAAGTTGCATTGGCCTTTGGTTGGCCTCTCTGATCGGTTTTCCTCTTGTCTTGGTCATTCCAGGTTTGGAGGACAGCCTGATCTATGCAGTGCTTGATGGCCATATGCTTTACTTCTTAATGATTGTCTTTCACTTGCTCAACCGATAATATTCAAGCCTTTGAAATTATTTTGTAGCCATCCCTTGATCTGGTGCCTTTCCACACATTGATCTCAGAGGTCTTGTTAAAGCTCCTTGGTCTCTATGGTTGTCTTTGCTGTGAAATGCACACCCGCAGAGGAACCTACAGAACATCTGATTTATTTTGAAATAATTCAGATCACTAACAATTTAACACAGGTGGAGGGCTAATTAAACTTGGTTGTGTCATTTTGAAGGTATTGTTACACCTGGGCAATTTACAATAGCTTTATAAGGGGGGGCACTTATCCAACAGATGTTCTGTTTTGTATTTATTAATTTGCTGCAAAATTATAGATTTTGTTTTTCACTGAAAGTAGTGGGTTATGAGGTGTAAATATAGGTGGAAAAAGTCGATTTATTGCAAGTAATTCCAGGCTATAATGCAACATTAGGTGAAAATTTTGAAAGATGGTGTAAGACTTCGTATAGAACACTGTCATATACCACAATTTCACATTCACTGAACGTTTTCAATGCCCTGACTGGTAACATGCCGTGGCCTGCGTTCTCCCCATTCCTCCTCTCTCTTCCAACCTTCCCCCTTCCTGCCCTTCCAATTAAATTAACTTATATGCTGGAGATATTAATTTCAGGTGGTGTGATATAATCAGGCCACAATGGGCCAAATGGCCTTTCCTCCTGTCTCAAAGTTCCAAAAAAATACCTTTGTATTTGCTTGTGATGGTTTAGACTTACCCTTAAGGTGTTCTTTCTTGTTCAATACCTTGACCCAACTGTTAACTGTTAAATTGCTGCCTCGTCAGCAGGGTGCGTCACAAATGCGGTTTCTCAGAATAGATGTTAAGCTTATGTGCTCATCTGCTGCCTTATTTGATCATGCATCGTTGAGATCCAATGCGTCTTTCAAGGAAAGATGTCGGCGAGCTATCGCCGGCATTCCTGACAATTACAAATTTCGCGCTGTAACCTACAGGGGGCGCTGCATCAGTAGCTCTGCTGCACTTCCAAGCAATATTGTACAAGTAGGCAGTTTCCTCATACGAGAAAGAAGAACTGGAAATCCCAATGCATTTTGCTGATTTAAAAGACACTAGAACCCAACTACCACTTTCATTCAATTTTTCCCATATAATGATAGATGTATAAGAGGTAATTGATCTTTCGAGGCAAGAGAACCTGACAACATCTCCAGCATCTTTGTTCGACATTATGATGAAAATCTCTATCCTATTAAAATAGTGGATTTTGGTTTGGAAATTGACCCTCAAAGATTGGATTTGTGCATAATATGGTCATCGCAACAAATTAAAAGTAACTGAGGACAATTCATAACAGACTCGATTCAGAAAGAGCAATTGGAGGTTTCCATGGAATGAAAGGATGCTCAAATAAAGTTGAGGCACGCAATGGAGGTTTGTTTCAGGACGATCAACTGGATTGGCATTTTGTCCTCCCAAGTTTATGTTGGCTTTAAAAACGTCAGGAATGAGATACTCCAAAAAAAATTGTATACAAAGTCGGGTCATGGAGGAGCTAAACAGATCAGACATAACATAACAGGAGGAACAGCAGACAGATGAGGGGGAAAAACACACCAAGCAGAGCTGAGCGGACAAATAGAGGGAGGGGACAAATAAGATGTAGGAAAGAATAGTGTAGAGGAGGATGGCTCAGGGGTGGATGAGATGTATGCAGAAGCACACTCAGGAGGAAAAACTCGAGCCGAGATTGTTTTTTTATGACACGATGCTGACTGAGTGACTTCTTGAAGTGGATGTTTCAACTTCATTTTCACAAAATTGGCTGGCTCATTAATAGCACTCTTACGCACGTCATCGAGAGAACAGCCTTTTGGGGATTAACAAACATGAATGAGAAAAACCATTGTATTGGACTGTGCTTTCAATGGATTTCTTCCTTCTTCCATAGTTTGAAACCATCAATAATTTATAACCACAGTTTACCATGATTATTGCAATGTGTTTGCAGATGGGTAACGGGCTGTGCTTGAGGAAGCAGCTCAAATCTCATGTCCGCAGTCTTCACGTCACCTTCTTGGCATGACTCTCAAAATTTGGAGCAAGTCTCACTGACTCAGGTGTTGTATAATTAGGATGGAAATTGGGTGTCCTACAGGGGTTAAAATGCAAGTCCTTCATTTAGCTCATCTTTGATCTTATTGGGTTCAAGCACAGCTGGTTTCAAATTTATAAATGTGCATCTGAATTTTGGTTGTACCTCTGAGACCCGATGATTATTTCCCATCTTTTGTACCACCAAACCGTTCACAGTCATTCTGGTTGTGAATACTCCTGAGCCATTCTCCCAGGAATATACCAACACGATTGCTCAGCCACCTTGGATCATCAGAATATTCAGGCATGTTCTTATGTGATGTTACTTATTTTTATGTTGTTTTTTGTACTACAGTCAATACTCGGTGGAAGAAGCTAGAACACTGAAAGGTATCAGGACACAGCCAGAACAAAAGAAGAGTTGAGAGCAGGGGTGGGGGGTTGCATGCCAACAGCAGAGGTTGAAGACCAAAATAGAGAGAATTTTGACAAGCAATGCGTTTGGGGAGGAATGAGGGAGTGTGAGTACGCATGGTGTGGACAAGATGGAACCCAAAAAGCAAACACGTGCGGGAAGAAATGCTTGCGGTAGGGGGGGAGTTGATGTGGGTCTTAGAGAAAAAATTTCATGGTATTGGATTGTGGATGATCTGAGATTGTGGTAAAAACAGCTTGCCGTTGAAGACTGGGGGAAGGAATGAGATTGAATAGGATGTGGGTGTTGGTTCACAGGTGGGAAAAGAAAACAAGATGAGTTAGAGGTGTGTAGCAATCTGGATTGAAAGTTTCACAGAGACGAATGATGGTGGACTGCATGTGTAATAGTGAAAACCTTGGGGGGGGGGTGTGGGACAAAGTATGGGACAGAACAGAGTAGCTGACTGGAGAGGAGGCAGCAGAAGACAGCATAGGACCACCACTACTTCCGATGGGAAATGTGTAGGCCCGTAACTCCAGCTTCATCACAATCAGATTCCAATGATCTTAAAGGCCTTGGTTTCCATGGATGAAACTGAGCAAGGTGTGAGGCAGAGGCACCAGGCAGAGGAAAGAGCAGTACTCATCATATGCGGATGAAGCTTGAAGGGCATAGGGAGTTCAGTGTGTGCCAGCTGAAGAACTTTGTATGACGACATGATGCACAGTCATGACTGGCTTTGGAGGCCAAACTTTGAATTTGGTGGTTATGCCTAAACAGATCAGGGCGGTAAGTGAGACCCAGGAGTTTGAGTGACTAACATGCTCAAAGGATTTTAGGAAAAATATATCTCAGGAGCAAGTCCTGAAGTGAGATGCTGCTTTTCAGTGCTTGCATCTTGCCTGAATGAACTTGCCAGACTCCCATCATGAGGAAACTCTCTAGAACATCCAGAGATGTAGCGTTCACAAGCATATATGATCAGAGACCAATTACAGCAAGGAAGAGCAGGAGATATTTGCAGGGAAGTTTTTCATCGACCAAATCCAGAAGGGATATTTGCTTTGTTGGAGAATCTGGCTCAAAAAAGTTCACAGATTGGAGTCAGTTCCTGAATCACAAAGTCCTTGCTGAAGGTCCTATGGTTGTGAGAGAGGTACCAAAACCCAGCCATTTTGCCTGATGACAATTTGCAATTCGCCACATATGAGAGAGAGATTCGGGATGAGTGGTAAAAGTTGGTCCATATTGTCTAAGAGAGCCGATCTGTCGATGGAGTCGTCACTGTTGGAGGTCGTACAACACAATACGAACAAGAGGTGGAGCAGAGGGGAAGTCACCAGCGAGAATTACTCCTGAGGTGGAGGTGTAAGATCAGTACAAGAGGAGTGAAAATTTGAGTATTGCTGTGCAATTCCACCACCAGGGTGGGTTCAGCCCTATCTAATCGTAGGAGACAATGAGCTGGGAGAGACACTAAGGAGACAGGACCTCCGTGGAGAGAATTTTTTCAACAGATTTCTCCGGTTTATCAGCAGCACTGGTTCGAGAATCTGCAATCTCCGCTGTTCTTTTTCTATCTTTTATTTCAAAACATCGCAACACCATCATCGCCTACAACGCGAACAGACAACAACAGTCATCTCTTCGTCCTAAACAAACAACGCCACCTCCACACCACCGTCATTAGGCGCCCCGGCGAACGGCCGTGGTGCGAGCCAATTAGCATATTCGGATCACAGGAAGGCTTTCCCGAAACAAACCAGTGACGTCAAACACAGGGTTTCCAGCAAGGCTTTCGATGGGTGAGAGGTCGGAGGTGAAGAATGGGCGGAGCCCCAGCCTCAGGTGAGAGTTCAAGGGGTGGCTCGCCCAGCCCAATAAAAGGGCGGAGCTCGAGCGAGTTCGGGCAGAAGTCACCGGGCGAGGAGAGCCAGTCGAGCAGAAGCGGGCGTGGAAGCCAGTGTCGGAGAAGTCGAGTCGCAGTGTGTGTGTCAAAGCAGGCAGAAGCAGTCGCTGGGTGAGGAGAGCCAGTCGAGGGCAGAAGCGGTCGGAGAAGTCGAGTCGCAGTGTGCGTGTCGAAGCTGGAGAAGCGAGAGAAGGAGTGGTTGTCGCGGAGAAGCAGCCATTCGTGGAGAGTCGCCGTCGCGGGGAGGAGAGCCAGTCGGAGGCGCTTGGG
>CM068956.1:94371157-94390224 GCA_035128595.1 Eptatretus atami | reverse complement strand
TCATATGAATCAGCCAGATTTATTGGGGACACGTCGGGGAACACAACACAAGCAAAACATTCACGACAATGTTATAATCAATCTAAAACCCGCTCTTAACTAGGGAGCTACGGATTACGGGTTTTGAAGGGAACCCTAGCGAGATAAACCTTAGACCTCAGCAAGACTAACACTGCAGATGCGAAGAAATCTTTTACCATCTCAAGCTACTAGCTCCCAGCTATAGCTGCCTAGCCTGCGAGATTACCTTCTCAGCTATTCTTAAGCCAAGCCTCAACTGCGTATAAAACGTCTCTGCTTTCCTTCAGAAGTACGTGTGACTCATAAACATGTCGCATTATTCATAAAACTTGGACTCAAATTAGTGATGCTGTCTATCAAAGACAGTTTTAAATGCCCTGGGTTCACCAAAGGGACAACCTCTCTTAATAAATTGAGAGCTTTCGTTTATTTTTCAACATTATATTTGGAGGTTAAAGTATTTCTAATCTATTATTATTAATATCCCAAAGCAAGATCGACAGTAGCAACACACGAAAGTACACCAATTAACTTGAAAAAAACTTTATGAAGTCGTTTTTAATGATCTTATAATAAAAAAATAATTGTAGCTTATTTGAAGAGAAGGTGAGCCTTCCCCCCCCCTCCCCCCACAACAACAACCTGACCTCCAAACCTCCTGATTCCTATTCAGAATACTGAGTTTGGTAAATATTGAGATTACCATTCTCATCATGAGTATGCAAAATGAACCTCCCTCCCCACCCGTTCACCTCCAAACCAACTCATCCTCCCTCCCCAACCCATAATACGTAGTGCATTGATGAGCCCAATAGTGAAGACACTATCTAAGCATTGTTCCGAACGAAAAATATGGAAATATGGGAAATTCTTAGTCTGTATCTTTTCAGTTAGGAATTGTTTGTAAAGGTAATTTATGAAAAGATCCCAATAAAATGAGAGAAAATTAGTTAAGAACAAGGTTGGTAGCCTCTCTGTTTCTCCCTCTAATTCTCGATATTGCTTCCTTTGCTCTCTCATATCGGGGGACCCTCCAATCTACTCCAGATACACTTTGTTCGTTCCAGTAACATCCTCCTGGTTAAACTTCCAAAAATCGAGGCTGAACCGCACCTTCAACTCTTATCCTCACTTACTCTCGTCTATGGAGCCATCTTCCAAAGGATGTTATGTTCTGGTGTCTCTGTTTTTTTCTCTCTCTCTCTCTCACAGGAATCATGGAAATAGTGCACTGCCATTTATTTCTTCCCAATTCTGATTTCATGATCTTATACTCCCATGAACCTTTCCTAACGCAACTCTCTTTACATGTACTTAAAGTGTTCCTCCCCATCTTCTCTTTTCCGTTTGTCATTCCTTTGATGTTTGTCACAACTGTCACTTTCTACCTTGCTCTCCCTGAGCCCTTGCTTTGTTAAAAAATAATAAAAAGAAGGCAAATAAAAGCAATTTTGACAGAACAATCGTGTAAGAATTTTTGAAACGTTGTGGAAATGAAACTATTTCAAGACTTTATTCATTGTCATAATTTTGTACATTCGCTATCCTTCCAAAATTCAAAGGAAGGAAGTACTCAGTCTTTTTACTCCGTTTGTTTGTTTCTTGTTTGTGGGGCAATATCTCAGCCATCCTTGATTAGGATCTGAAAATTTGAGGGAAAAAATATAAAGATGTGCTTTGACAAAAAACATTTTCTATTTTTGATTCATCAATTAAGTGATTAATTACTTAATTACTTTATTACAGCGCGTGCGCTGTATTTACATTGCACCGAGTTGAAAGTCCCCGCCGGCGTCTACCACGCTCCCACGCTCCCGGTTCCCCCGTTCACCCCCCCCCCCCCCCCCCCACGTGCTCAAGACACGCGCAATGACGGCCTCGGTAGATCAGTGTGTAACCCGACGGAAATGCGGAACATTGACGAATACCCGAGTATTTCATGAAATTTGTTGAAACTAATGTGTTATATATGTGAAACCATTTGGAATGTATTGCTTGACGGAAAAAACGAAGAAACGCGCCCCTTCTCATGTTACGAACGAACGAAAGACGTCATTTCCGGCCCACCATCGCATTTTGCGCCGATCGCCGATGCGAAAAGCAAGTCTTCTTATTGCATTCATTCTGTTTGCGGCCCCTGCCACGCGTATCGACGATTTCATCCTTGCTTTTATATATAAGGTGCTTATCCAATAATAACAAAGATTTTTACATTTCAAAATATTAAGTACGGTTTTTATTGTTTTTCAACTGAAAAAAGCATAAATTGCATATTTTACATTAGTGTACTCATTTGCTTCCCATACGCACTTATTGAGATTTCACTTGTTCTGTTTCTTTCTCATCTGGGCAATATCTCAGGGACCTTTTGGCTTGAAGCTGATATTTAGACAACCAACAGTGAACAAGTGGTTGGCTAACCAAGGGTATTTTGATTTATTCATTATCAATTAACGATTAAGTTTATCATTTCGGAGAATTACTTTTCATTTTCAAAAAGTATGTTTCAGCTGAAACAGTGGTGCTTTTGTTATGTTATAAGCCAATTGATTTAGAAATTAATTTTTTATGATCTTATTTATTTTATTTTTATTATGCATTAATCAGTTTAATCAAATCAATTGTTGGACACCTCCCTCCCAATTCCATCTTCATTGTGCTGCATGGCAGTAAGTATTATTTATATACATTCACCTCCAGAAGTTACGTTTACATTTTGTTACACATTTAATTAAAATAAATTGCATTTGTAACATCACCTCAGAGTGCACCACTCAACGCCCAATCCATCTCCACGTGCTGTTAAGGTGCATCACTGGGCACCAAGGTGCCCCGGCAATGTCTCGCGCTGGAGGAGTTGTTATTTATTATTTGGCATGGGGCGGTTGTTTTGGAATGCCAACTCTTACTTGTAGAATTAATGTTTGATTCTGAAAATCATTTCAATCACTTAAATATTATGAGGTGTACATAGGAACTGAATAATTGAAAGTACCGTACGGACACATTAAAGTAGCTTCAACCGAGTTTATTCTTCCTTTTGCTAATCCATGGATGTTTTGTCCAATTTGTCAACAAAATTAAATTAGACGTCTCAAAAATTAAGCAATAAGGGTTTGAAGCTTTATATTGTATATACAAATAAGTGGTAATACAATGTGTTCTTATTGTGTTGAGAAGACCCACACATTGATGATGATTGGTCCATAAACAAACATTTAGTGAAAGCTAAAGTTAATTGTTATGCCAAAACACCATAGCTGTCTGAAATTGAATGTAAAAATGGCAATAACGTGTGTTTCTACATAAGTTTACTTTGGCGGTCAACCTTCTTTAAATGTGGAAGTTTCTCATTAACCCCGTAACAAGTTTTTACACATTCTTGTTATTGGAACAAGTCAGATGACCCAGTTCTTGCTGACTGGATTTTGTTGCCTTTTCAAACTAGGGGACCACTTCAGTCAAGCAGGAGACTGTAGGCGCTTTTCAAGAGCATAAATAGTGCATTAAGTGTCCCTAGTATGTTCAGTCAAACCGTACAGGCCGCTCTATTTTGAATACTTGTGGCCTAAGGTGGCAGCAACATTGATAATTATATATTAAGGGTTGGACAAGCATCTTCATAAGATAAAGTTGTGACCTCCTTGTTGGTCAGAGATATGACTTACAGACATACAATCTCTTCCCTGTAACTGACACTCGTCACGGCCATCCCTTCACTGATGACAAGATCATTTATTTGACCAACTTGATGCGTTCCATACCAGAATGAAGACTCCACTAAACCGATCGATGCTGGCAGTTGACAGAATTAGCAAGTGCACTCCCTACCTCATCGTCTAATCTCAAAGCACATCCATTGTTGAAGTCGGCAGAATCTCGGGTTGTCGTGAAAAACAACATGGCACCTTACAGTAAACAATCCAGTTGTGATGTTGTGTTGCCATTTTGGCATGTGCTGGTGTCATAATGCCATGTTTGAGAATGTGGAGCATGGATTTCTGGAACCTCATACGATGAGGGCGGAAGTGTTTCTGAACGTCCCTGGGTCAAAATCAACAGTTTAATTTCTTGTCATCATTCTGGACAATTGGCTGTGAAGTGTTTACTACTGGCTTGGTTGTGAGATAACAATCCTCACTTAGGAGCTGTAACCCTTGGGTGACATTGAAAGAGGTTCTCTCCACAAACTAATCCGTCAGATGTACCTGTCGTGCTTTGGAAATGACCGACAATGAACATGCTACTGTGAAGCAATGGCAATCTGAGTCATTTCCCCTTGAAGATCTGTTGGTCGCGAGGAAAACTCATTTTGTGTTAATTGATGTGAGCCATTCCTTAAACTGACTTGCCACGACGGATGGCCATTTTTCGTTTATTGGCAGGGTGTTATGCAGTTCATATACACAGATTCTGCAGAAATTAGTATGACTGCAATGAATGTCCATGACTATCAAGTTCATGACGATCAATGTAACATTATATTATTGGCACATCAAATTTCCTGATTGGTTTGTTTCCAATTGCCAGGTTTGCATTCAACATGATGATTTTTGAACTGCAAATCCATAGTTTATTTCACATGTTTAAGATTGTTTGCTTAATATTTTGAGGAGGAGTATAAAATTTCTTTAAATTTCTTATCAGCGGAATTGGGATCAACAGATCAGAAGCTTTTTTCACAATGAAACCTATTTGTTTCTGGCGTCGCTGAATTAACTGGCCACCACTCTATTTGAAAAATATTACCACTTTCAAACGAGTATTCCTGCATTAATACAATTATGAGGTTTCATTCTTTCATACTGCAGGCCTGTGACTTGCTGGTTGCATTCATGTGGGAGTGAGGGCTGTGTTGCTGATGCAATCAATGCCCCATGTTCCAGTAAGCTGAACTCTTTTGTGATCTGGGAATGATGGCCGGCTGAATCAACCTACCTGGTGTTATTAAACAGCATGACACGGGGCTAAAAACTCAAAGACCCTAAGATCTTTAGCAGCCACCTTAAACCATTAAGCCAACAGCAGGTCTAATTATGTGGTTAATGATTAACTGTTTCATCAGTGAAATTATGATGAACTGCAATTGTGACATTGGGCATTGGCTTGTTCAAATTAAAAAAATATATATATTTTGATGGACTTTGAAATTTAGAAGAAAATGAATAAATATGGTTACAATAAATTCTGACTTTCCTGGGCAGGTAAAAAAATTTGTGTTATGGAATCAGTTGTGAACCATCAGCAAACTTGAACGACAATGGGAACAGGATAAATTTCGAATCATAAGGAAAATTTTAGGAAAGAATGGGGAAATGCAGAAATTTGAGATTCATTATGTTTAAGGAAAAGAACAAGGTGATGGAGTCATGCATAGGAGATTGAAGACACCAAAGCAATCTTGAAGGTAATGACCTTAGACATGGTGGACCAACCTTATTGGATTCCACTCGAGCGAACATTGTTGTTGGGACTAACCAGTGAAGATATAGAGCAGGAGTATAAGCCATCGGTTCAGTGTTTGCCCTTCATCCGTTCTCACATGCCTTTCATGTTCCAAGAATCGAGGAACTGGCCTAACCACAAAGCTTATGTTCTGCATGAATGGAAACAAACAGGGAGCAGGTAGAAAGAGAATCAAAACAAATCAGCATCTTAAGCTCATTCCACCACGACTCACTGACTGACTGACTCAACAACTGATATGAAAGAATCGGACCTTCCGGGTGACGTAAAAAATGAAATTTGCATTTGCCAAGGACATTAAAGCTGATACACGGGGAAAAATCAGGCAGAACCATCATAAAACATCCGTAAATGAAATATAAGTAAATTTTAAAAAATATGAAAAAAGCAGGTGGGCAACACGAGACAATGGGGAAGCATGGTACTAGCATACCCACTAGTCACAAGTATATGACCACTTTAAATTTTTGTAAATATGTCAACATTCAATGTTGGGTTGTTAAGCTAAACAGACATGGGCAGCTTTGTGGTCTCGATATATTAACGAGAGAGTTCATAGAACACGGTTTACCCTGTGGGTGTTCAAGTATACACTTAAATTTAAATAAAATAATATTTTACAAATCGTTAAAAAACAAAACTACAGAAAATTTAGCACGATTACAGCATCTTATGCACCCCACCCTATAGAACATGTCCAAGTACTGTAAACACTGGAGGTTCCTTGGAATATTAAGAAGGTGATTTATTTCTCCAGGTTCAAGTATATAGTTTCAATTTAAAATAAAATTTAAAGAGGTTTCGAGGTTGGATAGATAAATTTAATTCTGGGTTTTACCACCCATTTAAACCCAGTGTCTATTACATTCACCCATCCTTAACACGTTCATTTGTTTGTTATTCGTGCCTGTTTATTAATTAAGTCTTTTTTATGCTTCCTTAAAAATATTTTCCTTGTTTGGAATGATTTTTCCAATTTTGTTTGACTGCCAAGCAGGCACAGTAAAAATAATCTCATCCTATCTGCAACATGTATGGGGTCTTTGCAGGCCAAATTTCAGAGCCAAAGTACTGTAAATGGCAACTTGTCTTCCAATTCAGTGTTCGATTTGTGTAACAAAAGTATAACATTCAACCAGTCTGAAGACGACGATGGTTCCGAGCGTATTTGACGAGCTAGATTGTTTCAGAAGTCAGGATGAGGACAATGTGTGATTAATGTTTGACCAAGTTTAAAAATGATCACCATGATGTAGTACGAGTACAGTTATTAGCTGCAAATGTCGAAAACCCGGTTTCGTCAAACAACTTTCAAAATTTGACCTTTGCATAACCTTCAAAGGTCACAAAACAATGTTGTGGCCATAAAATAAGGAAAACAAGATTACGTTGCTTAAGCTTATGGAGTTAGTTCGTCGAAGAGGTGGGAAAACACCGGTTCGAATCCCACAACTTTAAAATTTTGACTTTCGTTGAACTTTAAAGTCAAAGGTCAAGGATTATGACGTTGGTGCCAAAATTCCTCTGGAACATTCCAGACAAATGATAACGTCATATAGGCATATGGATTTCACACTCCTCGGATTTATCCAGACTTTGATGAAACCGGTAAAAACAAACTGAAGGGGGGCGCCACGGCCAAGTGTTCGGATGAGCCAAAAATGGTTTTCAAAGACTTTAGGTGGGGAATGGCCTCAAGATTTTGCATAAAAATTATTGTCATCCAAGCTCTCAAAGTTTGGAGCGTCGTTATGATTTTTATGTCAAAATCGCAATTTTCTAAGTTCGTGACCTTGTTGACCTTGACCTTTGGGTATGAAAATGAAAATCGAGTTTCTGTGGGCTTGGCAGGCTGCCATTGGGCTAACCAAATACCGAAACCCTGCCAGATTTCGACCAAACCGCCTCGGAGAAGATGGATTTTTATGTCAAAATTTCGCATTTTTCTAAGTTCGTGACCTTAGTGACCTTACCTTGGCGAAAAGAAAAATCGAGCTCCGTGGGCTTACTGCAGGCCATTGGCAACCAAATACCGAAAACCCCTGCCAGATTCGACAACCCATCGGAGAAGATGGATTTTTATGTTCAAAATTCGCAATTTTCTAAGTTCGTGACCTTGACCTTGGGACGAAAATGAAAAAAATACAGCCTCCGTGAGGCTATGCAGTGCCAATTGGGCCTAACCAAATACCGAACCCTGCCAATTCGACAAACCCCTCGGAGAAGATGGATTTTTATGTCAAAATTCGCATTTTCTAAGTCGTGACCTTGCTTGGGACTAAAATGAAAAATCGAGCTCCGTGGCTTATGCAAGGTCCATTGGCTAACCAATACCGAAACCCCATGCAGATTCGCAAAACCCCTCGGAGAAAGGATTTTTATGTCAAAATCGCAATTTTCTAAGTCGTGACCTTTTTTTTTTTTTTTTTTTTTTTATGTACGAAAATTAAAATCGAGCTCCTTGGCTAGAGGTGCCATTGGCAACAAAATACTGAAACCCCGTGTCAGACGAACAAACCCCCTAGGAGAAGAATGCAAATTGAAATCGGTACCCCCTAAAAACACTGTTTTTTGGCGGCGCAACACGCCCATTCTCAGAAGACACAACTAAATCATGATATAAACTCCCACCAAAATTTTATCAGACGGATTCAAAACCCACGGACTATGCTGGACAGACGACAGACAGACAGACAGACAACACACACCACCAATACGAATATAGTGTCACATATTTTTTCCTGTGACACAATATTAAATAATAATTGTCCTCGATCATAGGACTGCGATCACCAAAGTGATTAAAACGGCAATAGTAAGGAACGGACGGACCTGATCCAATTGGTTAAACCCGCTTTTCGCTTCGCGTGCAAGTAAAGCCAGAGGGGCAGGTGTTAGGAAAGCGAAAAGAAAGAAAGTATGGTAAGAAGAGATGGCGAAGAACAGAATACAAGGAATGAGTTTAAAGGATATTCAGTATAAAGAGGAGGTAAAAGGGAATCTATGGTGAGGGTATAAAAATTCTGCAATTGTGCACAAAAAAAGGAGGATGGTTTATTGAGTAAAAAGGTAACATATGTTGTCCTCTTCTTCCTCAATGCACTCAAGAAATAGCAAACCAGATGAATTCCAATTGCCCTATAGACCAAATGTATGACAAAATGATTGTGTACATTATGGCTCTGGAAAACTTCAACAATGTTGTACAGCCCACTCCCTTTCAAGTTGCTCCCTTTCAGGTTCCATCGCACATTAAAGTGTGAAATGGCAACCGTTGTAGAAATACTATACATTTGGTGAAATGGAAATATCCTTTAATTAAGTTCTAAAACTACATCTGCGATTTCATGGAAGAGTGTATTGTACCATCTTGAAAGCAACTCCGATGGTGAGATCGATATTAAAGTCCCTGACATGCCAAAGTACTGAAAAATTTCATTTATATATGTCCTAGAGGAGTTTTTTCTCGTGATTTCAGATCTGATCAATGTTTTTTCACAAAAACTCATTCTGTAAAAATGTAAAATAAAAAACAAACGTCTATCGGGAACGGCCCTAAAACATTCTCTGATAAGGGCCCGTATAACCACATGACTCACTGTACAGTATGTCAAGCTTGACGTAAATTACTCGGTTGGTGAATCTACGTGTTCTATTGGCTTCCGTGTGTTTCCACATGATTGTGGTCGAACTCATCGCTTCGTTCATTTCTGCTTTAAAAAAATCGAAATTTGGTTTTGCAATAATGGATGACATGGGACTTTCACTTGTCTGGTAACGACAGTGATTGTGAGAGAAATGAAGGATTTGGCTCTGAATACATGAGTGTCGGATAACGTAGTCGCGGAGTGAAGTTCAGGGCAGGCTTTTTAAATGAAAGTACGGCGCCTACCAGTTTGAGCACGAAGCAGACAAGCAGAGGAAAATGGCGATGAAATTCCCGGAGTTAATTATGATCGGACGAGGACATCGAAGGAAGACTCGGAAATAACAAACTGGTAGACTAAATCCTTTCGTAATTCAATAATGTAAATTCGACTTGCATACTGCTCGATATCAAAAATATTTTAGTACGTGACGTACCAGCGC
Organism: Eptatretus atami; assembly: GCA_035128595.1. Classification (NCBI taxonomy): domain Eukaryota; kingdom Metazoa; phylum Chordata; class Myxini; order Myxiniformes; family Myxinidae; genus Eptatretus; species Eptatretus atami. The sequence continues at coordinate 94,380,648 of CM068956.1, read as the reverse complement.
AGCGCAGCACATGTTTCTCCGCGGCGAATTAATCAAAACAAGGCCAGCGCATGTCATCGGCCTGTCTCTCCGCGCATAAAAACGAAGCAATCTCACTGTCTGGATACGATGAAAAACTTGTGTAGAACACACCTTGCGACACCAATTGTTCAGAGAAGTCCGATAAATCTGACATTTTGTTGCATTTTTATTTTTTATTCCTACTGTCGTCATGTAGCACCAGTAGAAAACAATGAAAAAAAAGAATAATAAAATAAAGCTACAGCACGTCAGATTATCGCCTAGTCAGACGGACGACGATTTTCGACAGTCTAGACTCTAGAGTCTCGAGTTGACAAGTAACTTGTATTAGCATGCACACAATGTAATAAGTCAATGCTAAGAGTCCCAGGATATGAGCCGTGTAATAGACAGATACATTTGTCTTTCATTGTTGTGCAAAACATTTTTTCCCTTTTCTTTATTACAGCATTTTGGCTGCTGGTGGTGTCGTATGGCAGCTTAGCTTCCGGGTAGCTTCATTTATTGAACGCGACTGCGTCGCTGATGCAGTGCCCCTCTACCAGTACACACACTGATGACAGGCTGAGTCAACCCCTGGTTGTATTAATTCAGCGGCCGACGGGCTTGAACTCAGACCCTAGGATCCAAGCCGCCACCCTAACCACTGAGCCAACCACCAGCTAGCATTTTGCTAAATGTTAATGAATAGCATGCCAATGGAAGCAGTACCTTCACTTAGATGTCCATATTCTCCGACGATTATCATCTTTCGGGATACATGAAGCTTACACCATCTTTGCTTGTATTGCTGCATCCTGCTCGATACATCTTGCAGGATTTTCGAAAGTACGCCTAAAACTATTTAAAACTTTCGCGAAACAATCACTGGAATTAAGACGATCACAGAGATGCACAACATGTGCAAAATGCATTTGTACGTACTGTATAAGGCACGCGACATCTCGACTCGAGGTCAATCCACTCTGTGGAGTTACTATGTGAGTCACGCAGAGATTCGCTGAAGTCCATTTTTTAGGGCGGGCATAGCAAGTTTGTGAAAGGCTCCAGAATGATCGAAATATTGCTGTAATTATCCCTTTTTTTTAGGGGTGGGGGGCATAGCAATTGTGAATAGCTCCAGAAATGATCGAAATATTGCTGTAATTATCCCATTTTTGATTTTTTAAAAAAAAACATGGTGATTTCTTCACTAGAAGGTCAAGTTAATTTATAAATAAGTTTATTTTGCATGTCAGGGGACCTTTAAGCTGAGAAATGATGAATATCAAATCTTCACTTTTTTTTCACTCCACAACAATTTCATTCCACTTGAATTCCTTCTGCCTTAGCTGACTTCCTGTTCTCCGTTCATTTTTTTTTCCAATTTCTCAATATCTCCAAACTGAATCGTTATTGAATATAAATGCTTCTCCCTTCATCCTTAAAAAAATTCAAATATTTTAAAAGCTTTCCCTTTATTTCCTTATTTCTTCCATCAGGAGTACCACGAAGTTCTTCTTCATCACCACAATATATTCTTTCTTATTCTTATTCTCTTCAAAAATATTATTTTCCAAAAACGTTTGTTAGTGTTAGCCAAGTGCTTCGTCCACCAACCCTCTTACCACATTAAAGAACCACGTTTCTCCATGCTTTCAACAAAATTATTACCACCATCACATGATCTTAATATCCATTTGTCCAATTTGGAACTTGTGAATCAGCATCCCTCTACTTCATTCCCCTCTTCCACAGCTCCCCTTACCCCATCCCTTCAAAACTTCAAGTCCCTCCTTATGCATACCTCATCACACCACCATCTCAATGCCTCCCCTCACCACCCCAGTCATAGCTTTCCCTCACCCCACCCACCAAACATTCCCCCTCACCCCACCCCCTCAAAGCCTTCCCTCACCCTGCCCCCACAAAGCCCCCCCACCCACCCCTCACAACACCACCTCCCCTGTCCCTAACTGTGTAGACCTCAAACAATTGAGGTCCCCGCTCAGCCTGACAGAATCTCTCGAACCAGTGGCTGCTGATAAACCGGAGATCTGTTGAAAAAATTCTTCCTCCCACAGGATGTCCCTGTCTCCTTAGTGTCTCTCCCCAGCTCTTGTCTCCTACTAGATAGGGCTGAACCCACCCTGTGGTGGATTGCACTCAATAACTCAATTTTCACTCCTTCTTGTACTGATCTTACACCTCCAACCCTCAGGAGTAACTTCTGCTGTGACTTCCCCTCTGCTCCACCTCTTGTTCGTATTGTGTTGTACCGACCTCCAAACAGTGACGACTCCATCTACAATCGCTCTCTTAGACAATATGGACCAACTTTTAACCACTCATCCCAACTCTCTCTTCCTCATATGTGGCGATTGCAATTGTCATCAGGCAAAATGGCTGGTTTTGTACCTCTCTCACCAACCATAGACTTCAGCAAAGGACTTCTGTGATTCCTGGATGACTCCAATCTGTGACTTTTTTGAGCCAGATTTCTCCAAAAAGCAAATCATCCCTTCTGGATTTGGTGATGACAAACTTCCCTGCAAATATCTCCTGCTCTTCTTCTGCTGTAATTGGTTCATCTGATCATATGCTTGGAAGTCTACATCTCTGGATGTTCTCAGAGAGTTTCCTCAGTGATGGAGAGTCTGGCATTCATTCAGGCAGATTGCAAGCACTGCAAGCAGCCATCTCACTTCAGGACTTGTCTCCTGAGATATATTTCCTAACAATCCTCTTGAGCATGTTCAGTCACTCAAACTCCTGGGTCTCACTATCACCATGATTTTCTTAGGCAAACCACATTCAAAGTTGGCCTCCAAAGCCAGTCATGACTGTGCATCATTCGTCACAAAGTTCTTCCCTGGCACACCTGAACTCCTATCCCCTTCAAGCCTTCATCCGCATTGATGGAGTACTGCTCTTTCCTCTGGCCTGGTGCCTCTGCCTCACACCTTGCTCAGTTTCATGCCATGGAAACCAAGCGCTTTAAGATCATTGAATCTTATGTGATGAAGCTGAGTTCACGGGCCTATCACTTTCCATCGCAAGTAGGTGGTGGTCTATCTGTCTTCTGCTGCCTCCTCTCCAGTCTAGCTCTCTGTTCTTTCCATACTTTGTCCCTCACACCCCCCCCCCCAAGGTTTCAAATTTACACATGCAGTCCACCATTCATTCGTCTTTCTGGTGAAACTTTCAAAATCCAGATTGCTACACACCTCTACTCATTGTGTTCTCTTTTCCCACCTGTGGAACCAACCACCACATCCTATTCAATCTCATTCTTCCCTCCAAGTCTTCAAGGCAGCTGTTTACCACAATCTCAGATCATCACAATCCAAACCATGATATTTTTTCTCTACCACATCAACTCCCCCACCTACCGCAGCATTTTCCTTCCGAGTGGTTTGCTTTTGGTTCCATCTTGTCCACACCATGCGTCCTTCCACAACCCTCATTCCTCCCCAAACGCATTGCTTGTCAAATTTCCCTCTATTTTGTCCTTCAACTCTGCTGTTGGCATGCAACCCCCACCCCCTCTCTCAACTCTTCTTTTGTTCTGCTGTGTCTGATCCTTCAGTGTTCTAGCTCTCCACGAGTATTGAGACTGTATGTACAAAAAACAACATTAAAATAAGTAACATCACATACGAACATGCCTGAAATATTCTGATGATCCAAGGTGGCTGAGCAATCGTGTTGGTATATTCCTGGAAGAATGGCTCAGGAGTATTCACCAACCAGAATGACCTGTGAACGGTTTGGTGGACAAAGATGGGAAATAATCAATCGGGCAGAGGTACAACCAAAATTCAGATGCACATTATAAATTTGAACAGCTGTGCTTGAACCAATAAGATCAAATGAAGCTAAATGAAGGACTTGCATTTTACCCTGTAAGACACCCAATTCCATCCTAATTTATACACACCTGAGTCAGTAGACTTGACTCCAATTTTTGAGGTCATGCCAAGAAGGTGAGTGAAGACTGCGACATGAGATTTGAGCTGTTCCTCAAGCACAGCCCTGTTACACCATCTGCAACACATTGCAATAATCATGGTACTGTGTTATAAATTATTGATGTTTCTAAACATGGAAGAAGGAAGAAATCCCATGAAACACGAGTCCAAAAATAGGTTTTCTCATTCATGTTGTTATCCCAAAAAAGTGTTTCTCTCCGATGACGTGCGTGACGTGCTATATGAGCCAGCCAATTTTGTGATAAATTGAAGTGAAAACATCCCACTCAGAAGTCAACTCAGCAGCATCGTGTCATAAAAAAACAAATCTCCTCGAGTTTTCCTTCCTGAGTGTGCTTCTGCATACATCTCATCCACCCTCTGTGCATCCTCCTCTACCACTCATTCTTCCTCACATCCTTATTTGTCCAAGCCTCCCTCTATTTGTCCCTCATCTCTGCTTGGTGTTTTTTCCCCTCTCTGTCTGCTGTTCCTCCTTATGTATTCCTGATCTGTTCTAGCTCCTCCATGAGCCTCGACTTTGTAACAATTTTTTTGGAGTATCTCATTCCTTGAACGTTTTTAAAGCCAACATAAACTTGGGAGGACAAAATGCCATCAGTTGTGTCCTCAAACAACCTCCATTGCGTGCCTCAACTTTATTTGAGCATTTCATTCCATGGAAACCTCCATTGCTCTTTCTGAATCGAGTCTGTTATGATTGTCTCAGCTTACTTTTAGATTTGGTGGCGTGACATATTATGCACAAATCCAATCTTTGGAGGTCATTTCCAACCAAAACACTATTTTAATAGATTAGATGAGTTTCTCATTATGTCACAAAGATGCTTGGGAGATTGTTGTCAGCGTTCTTGCATCGAAAGATCAATTACCTCTTATAACATCTATCATTTATGGAAAAATTGAATGAAAGTGGTAAGTTGGGTTCTAGTGTCCTTTTAATCAGCAAAATGCATTGGGATTTCCAGCTTCTTCTTTTCTCGTATGAGGAACGTGCCTACTTGTACAATCATTGCTTGGAAGTGCAGCAGATCTACTGATGCAGCGCCCCCTGTAGGTTAAAGCAGGAATTTGTAATTGTTCAGATGCCGCGATAGCTCGCCGACTCTTCTTTGAAAGACAGCATTGGATCTTCAACATGCATGATCAAATAATGGCAGCAGATGAGCCACATAGCTTAACATCTATCTGAGAAACCGCACTTTGTGACCAACACCCTGCTTGAGAGGCAGCAATTTAACAGTTAACAGTTGGGTCAGGTATTGAACCAGACAAGACAGCTTAAGGGTAAGTCTACACCATCACAAGAAAATACAAAGGTATTTTTTGGAACTTTGAGACAGGAGGAGGCCATTTGGCCCATTGTGCTGTATTATATCAACACCACCTGAAATTAATATCTCAGCTTATGAAGTTAATTTAATTGGAGGGAGGAAGGGGAGGTTGGAAGAGAGAGAGGAATGGGAGAACGCAGGCACAGGCATTTACCAGGGATATTGAAAACGTTCATTGTGAATGTGAAATGTGGTATATGTACAGTGTCTATAGAAAGTCTACACCCACTTTCAATTTTCACCTAATGTTGCATTATAGCCTGGAATTAAAATTGCAAAATCAACTTTTTCCACCTATATTTACACATCATAACCCACTACTTTCAAGTGAAAAACAAATCTATAAATTTCAGCAAATTAATTAAAATACAAAACTAGAACATTTGGTTGGATATGTCCACCCCCTTATAAGCTATGTAAATTGCTCAGGTGTAACCAATCACCTTCAAAATGACACACCAAGTTAATTAGCCTCCACCTGTGTAAATTGTAGTGTTCTGATTATTTCAAAATAAAATCAGATGTTCTGTAGGTTTCCTCTGCTGGGTAGTGCATTTCACAGCAAAGACAACCATGAGAACCAAGGAGCTTTACAAAGACCTCTGAGATAATGTGTGAAAGGCACAGATCAAGGGATGGCTACAAAAATATTTCAAAGGCTTGAATATCGCTTGGAGCAGTCAAGACAATCATTAAGAAGTAGAGGCATATGGTCCATCAACACTGCATAGATCAGGCTGTCCTCCAAACTGGATGACCAGCAAGAGGACACTGATCAGAGAGGCCACCAAAAGGCCAATGGCAACTTTGAAAGAGCTACATGCTTTATTATGCCTGGTGTTGGCTTAATGGTTAGGTGTGTAGGCTTTGGATCCTAGGATCCTGAGTTCAAATCTCCGCCTCAGCTGTTGAATTAATACCAGGTGGGTTAACTTGGCCTGTCATCCTTCCGAGTCAGCAAATGAGTGCCAGCATGCTGTATACTGTCGGAGTGCAAACCCATCCAGGATTGTGCCAATAGCCAAGGAGACTGCTTAGCAGCAGCAACACTCTGCACAGAGTGTGGTCCCAACCTCCTCCTTCCTCCTCCTCCTCCATTATTTGCAAAGATTAGTCACTGTGTGCATGTGAACAATATATCCCAACTACTCACAAGTCTGGTCTGTACGTACAGCAGGGTGCAATAAGAAGCCATTACTCAAAAAGGCACAACCTGGGAGTCCCATTTAAGTATGCAAAAAAACATTCCGGAGATTCTGAAGCCATGTGGCACAACCTTTGTGGTCGACCGAAACCAAGATGTTGAACTTTTGGCTTAAATGCAAATCGTTACGTTTGGTGCAAACCCAACACAGCACATCACCCAAAAACACCATCCACACTGTGCAGCATGATTGTGGCAGCATTTGTTATGGGATGTTTCTAATCAGCAGGACTTTGGTACTTGTCAGGGTTAGAGGAAAAGGGATGGAGCAAAAACAGAAAATCTTACAGGAAAACCTGCTGCCCTCTGCAAGACAACTGAAATTGGACAGAAGTTCACCTTCAACATGACAACGACCCCAAGCACGAGAACAAATCTACACTTGAGTTGCTAAGGAACAAAAAGATAAATGTCCTTGAGTGGCCCAGTCAGAGCCCAACCTAAATACAATCAAAAATCTGTGGCATGACTTGAAGATTGCTGTCCATCAACGCTCGCCATGCAACCTGACAGCTTGAACAGTTTTGTGCATAAGAACAGGCAAATATTGCCCAATCAAGGTGTCAATTTGGTACAGACCTATCCCAACAGACTCACAGCTGTAATTGCTGTCAAAGGTGCTTCACCAAGTATTAATCAGGGGGGTGGACACTTATCCAACCAAGATATTCTGATTTGTATTTTTAATTAATTTCCTGAAATATATAGAATTTGTTTTTCATTTGGAAATTGTGGTTATGATGTGTAAATATAGGTGGAAAAAAGGCTGATTAATGCAATTTAATTCCAGACTATAAGCAACAAAAGATGAAAATTTTGAAAGGTATAGAGACTTTCTATAGTATGATATTACATATATATATATATATATAGTATATGGATGCAAACAAACACGACACAATATGATGAAGCTTTTCATGCTGACTCTTCAGGGAAAATAGCAGCAAGTGAAGGAGGAAGTGAAGGCGCGTGCTTATATACGTAGGTCTCAATAAGTAGACACTGATTGGTTCAACCATAATGCATCATCGTTAATCCAAACGCCCATTTAGTCGGCTTATCATCTTCACCTCAGAGCTCCCATTTGCTCAGCAGAGTTCGTCGATGATTGACGTTTGCAACCGCATTCTGGAGAGAGGGGAGATGGTTTCCCCTCAGGTCCATTCACCATTTCTTACCGTACTTCCTTGATCTTCCATGCTGAAAGAGACACAGAGATCGTAAAAATTCCTTTTGACGACATAATATTGGATCGGTGGTAAGGATGAAGTTGCTTCCAACATACGTAAATGAAACGAGCTCCGACATCACCTCGATATCCTGAACATATCTGGCATTGTACTGGTCTGCACAGATAGGGTTGGCAACCAGGTGCCCTGCAATGGCAGATGAAGCAGATACAGTAGCCGGTGGTTGCTGAATATTTCTACATGCCAGTACTGGTTGTTTAACCCTCACAATCTTTCGAAATGGCGATTCGAAGAAAGCACCGCCTTCACGTGCTCGATTTTTACCCTGAAGAGTGCAGCACGAAAAGCTTCGTCCCACTATTATGTCGTGTTTGTTTGCATCCATATTGAAGTTCTGTATACCAAAACATCTGTTTATTATATATATATTATATATATATATATATATTATATTGTCAAAATATTATATATTGTGTATAAATATATATGTATATAATATATTTATTGTTATATAATATATATGATATTATATTTGTATATATATATATATATTAATATGTAATATATTGTGTGTATAAAATATAATATATTGGTCTATTAATAAAATATATATAATATAATAATGGGTATAAATAAAAATATATATATATATATTAATATATAATATATTGTGTATATAATATACATATATAAATATATATATATTAATATATAATAAATTGTTGCGGAAATGCCTTAGTGTGTTATTAATATAGGATTACCCAGTCCCCCCTTAAATGCATGTTTAGACAGGTTATTCGTAATTGGGCTTACATGGTGTCGGGAGTGTAGCAGGCTGTTCATTGTTCATACAGTGGTGTGCCGAGAGGTGGTTTTCTTCTTCTTCCTTCCCTCTCCGAACTAGCCCTGCCCAGCGCTCTGAGAGTGTCGCAGCCGATTGGTGAGGCAGCTGCAATCTCGAGCGATGAACAATCACGGGTCCCCGGGGAGTGTCCAGAGAGCGAGCGCCGGAAAGGCAGGTGTGATCTGCCTGAGCGTCGAGCGGGCGATCGGCGGTAGGAGGAACTGCATGAGGGTTTTTGCGATCGGCGGTAGGAGGAACTGCATAAGGGTTTTGCGATCGGCTCTCGTAAAAGCCGCCCCGAAAGGCAAGAGGAACTTGATGAGTCAATCTGGCTTCTGCTAGAGAGAAACGACGGGGAGTCGCGATCGGCTGTGTAAGGGACGCTTGTCTGTCTGCGATCTGCTTCGTGAAAGAGGCAAGAGAGGCTGCTAGAGTCAAGTCTGCGATCTGCTTCGTGAAAGAGGCAGGAGAACTGATGAGGGAGTCGGCGATCGACTTTTATGAGGAGGTCCTCGACAGGTTCATCCGGAGTCCAGTGACGAGCCTCTGAGCTGTCCCTACTCACGGCACGGCTCGCACGTTTGTCCATCCCTCGATCCGCCTGCGGAAGCCCAAACACCGATTTGGCCTGATCTGGTGAGCAGCCAGGCCTGGATTCATAAGCTGGACCTTGTTAAAAATCCAGCTGGAGCACACCGTGGACCTTCCGCTTTGTGCCGTCGACCTTACGGGCTGAACGCGCTGAGGCTACGTGCGTGGGTGTGCAACAAAAGGACCGCCATTTTGCCACGCGGCGTGTTTGAGCTTGGGCGCTCGAATCCGTTGACATCGGCTTGTCACGATCCGCATTCGTGCCTTTGACACTTTCCTCTCGTCCATGAGGCATCACCAATACTCTGTGTCTTGTCTGCATGTCTGTCTGCATTT
>CM068956.1:94345404-94369943 GCA_035128595.1 Eptatretus atami | reverse complement strand
AGGGCGGAGCTCGAGCGAGTTCGGGCAGAAGCACCGGGAGGAGTACCAGTCGAGCAGAAGCGGCGTGGAAGCCAGTGTCGGAAGAAGTCGAGTCGCAAGTGTGTTGGTGTCAAAGCAGGCAGAAGCAAGTCGCTGGCTGGTAAGGAGAGCCAGTCGAGGGCAAGCGGTCGGTAGAAGTCGGTCGCTCGTGTGCGTGTCGAAGCTGGAGAAGCGAGAGAAGGAGTGGTTGTCGCGGAGAAGCAGCCATTGTGGAGAGTCGCCGTCGCGGGGAGGAGAGCCAGTCGGAGGCGCTTGGACGACGGTCGACGGACAGCGGCGGAGCTTGGTGGTCCGGGCGAACGGCCCTGAAGGCGGCCAAGCGATGTCGTTGAGTGGTGGACGGGTCACAAGAGCATCAACTCAAGAGCAAGACCCGTTCACTCCGAAAGCATCGCCGGCCAGGCCCGCCAAAGGCGCGACGAAAGCTGACCACGAGGAGAACCAAGCAGCCGCTCAAGCCCTCACACAGAGCTTAAGCCGCTCGGCCGCTCAAGCGACAGGCGCGTGCGACACGAGGGCAGGCAGAGACACCACGGGTCGCAGACCGAAGGCTTGGGGCGTCCAGGGGCGGCCAGGTAACCTGCCCGGCTCTCGCGAGCCTTCAGTCATCCAGGCTCCAGGTTCGAATAAAGGCTCACGGGCCTGTTTCTTTTCTGGTTTTTGGTCTGAAAGTCTGTTTCTGTGGCGCCTTGTCTTTGTAGTAGAAAAATGATGGTTAAGTGCATACCTGTACATAAATGAAATAACATCGGCTGTAGGCTTTTCTCGTGTCATGTCCCTTCCCCCATTGATTGCTTGTTAAATAAATGCCCATTGTTTGAATGTAAAACCGCTCATTGTGTCCATTCCTCCCATTGACTTTCACGGTGCGCTCGGGAAATTAGCAGGCTGTTAAAGCCAATAAAAAGTGGTCATTTGGTCCCGACGGACCTTGGTGATCTCCGCTCGGGTCACGCACGGTGCGGGCACGGTAACAGGTCGCCCCGCTCAAGGTCCGTTGAGGTTATAAATTCTCAGTACTTCTGTCTGCGTGGATAATTAGGTATATCGAGATTCGGCGATTAACCTAAAGCCGTGGACAGAATATTGGCAATTTATGGTGTGCTAAGGCACCCGTAGCAGGTTTCCCGGAGTTGTCCGGAAGCTACGACTGAATTCCGGTTTTCGGCGGACGCGCGACTGCAGTTGGCTGTAAGCGGTCGTGCGTGGTGTCGAACAGGCGGAATTCGTAACACTGGTGTCAGGAGTGGGGTTGGAGCAGAGGAGGTGTGAATGTTAAGGATTCGGCGGTGGTGGATTCGCACCATAATCTTGACAGCCAAATGTTGAAGATTCGGCGTCACTTAACAGCATGCCGTCTCCGGGGTATAACGCCGGCTGGCTCAGCACAGGTCTTGGTTACGGCTCGGATCACGATACCAACGTACACCCGTGCCTTGCCAGTTGGGGAAAATGCCTCGGTTATAGACTGGATTTGTCAGAGACCGAGTGGAGTCTACCAGTCGTAACCATTTTGGTTTTATATTCAAATCGAGCGGATTGTTCCTCAGCACGGCACGAATAGACTCAATCGGGGCAACTTTCATATGAATCAGCCAGATTTATTGGGGACATCGGGGAACACAACACAAGCAAAACATTCACGACAATGTTATAATCAATCTAAAACCGCTCTTAACTAGGGAGCTACGGATTACGGGTTTTGAAGGGAACCCTAGCGAGATAAACTTAGACAACATGCAGACAAGACATGCAGACAAGACACAGAGTACTTGGTGGATGCCTCATGGACGAGAGGAAAAGTGTCAAAGGCACGAATGCGGATCGTGACAAGCCGATGTCAACGGATTCGAGCGCCCAAGCTCAAACACGCCGCGTGGCAAAATGGCGCGCGTCCTTTTGTTGCACACCCACGCACGTAGCCTCAGCGCGTTCAGACCGTAAGGTCGACGGCACAAGAGCGGAAGGTCCACGGTGTGCTCCAGCTGGATTTTTAACAGGTCAGCTTATGAATCCAGGCCTGGCCTGCTCACCAGATCAGGCCAAATCGGTGTTGGGCTCCGCAGGCGGATCGAGGGATGGACAAACGTGTCGAGCCGTGCCGTGAGTAGGGACAGTCAGAGGCTCCCGTCACTGGACTCCGATGAACCTGTCGAGGACCTCCTCATAAAAGTCGATCGCCGACTCCCTCATGCAGTTCTCCTGCCTCTTTCACGAAGCAGATCGCAGACTTGACTCTAGCAGCTCTCTTGCCTCTTTCACGAAGCAGATCGCAGACAGACAGACAGCGTCCCTTACACAGCCGATGCGACTCCCCTCGTCGTTTCTCTCTAGCAGAAGCCAGATTGATCTCATCAAGTTCTCTTCTTGCCTTCGGGGCGGCTTTTTACGAGAGCCGATCGCAAAAACCCTTATGCAGTTCCTCCTACCGCCGATCGCAAAAACCCTCATGCAGTTCTCCTACCGCGGATCGCTCCGCTCGACGCTCAGGCAAATCCACACCTGCCTTTCCGGCGCTCGCTCTCCTGGAACTCCCCGGGGACCCGTGATTGTTCCATCGCTCGAGATTGCAGCTGCCCTCACCAATCGGCTGCCGACACTCTCAGAGCGCTGGGCAGGGCTAGTTCGGAGAGGGGAAGGAAGAAGAAGAAACCACCTCTCGGCACACCACTGTATGAACAATTGAACAGCCTGCTACACTCCCGACAACATGTAACGCCCAATTACGAATAACCTGTCTAAACATGCATTTAAGGGGGGATCTGGCTAATCCTATATTTAATAAACACTAAGGCCATTTCCGCAACATTTATATATATTATATATATATATATATTTAATATATTGTATATTATATACACATTAATATTAATATATTAATATATATATATATATGTTTTATATTATCACATATATTATATTATATATATTTTTATATTAATAGACACAATATATTATATTTATACACAAAATATATTACATATTATTATATATATATATATATATATATATATAATATATATTATATATATACAATATATTTATTTTTACACAATTATATTATTCTATATATAATATATATTGTTTTTTCTTCATAACACATTTATTCAGGTTCTATTGTTTTCTATGACGCACATAGGAATGTAATATAGGTACCTCTATACGTGCTTAGTCAGAATTATCTATTTACACCAGATATCTTTGGTGAATAGAGACTAGAACTTCAAATATGAGACAAGCAAACAGATGGTCGCGACGAGTGTTATGATATGGAAGTGAGGATGGATGGTTGAACAAAACACGACATAATAGTGACCGAAGCTTTTCGTGCTGCACTCTTCAGGGTAAAAATCGCAGCACGTGAAGGCGCGTGCTTTCTTCGAATCGCCAATTCGAAAGATTGTGAGGGTTAGAACACAACCAGTACTGGCATGTAGAAATATTCAGCAACCACCGGCTACTGTATCTGCTTCATCTGCCATTGCAGGGCACCTGGTTGCCAACCCTATCTGTGCAGACCAGTACAATGCAGATATGTTCAGGATATCGAGGTGATGTCGGAGCTCGTTTCATTTACGTATGTTGGAAGCAACCTTCATCCTTACCACCGATCCAATATTATGTCGTCAAAAGGAATTTTTACGATCTCTGTGTCTCTTTCAGCATGGAAAGATCAAGGGAAGTACGGTAAGAAATGGTGAATGGACCTGAGGGGAAACCCATCCCCCCTCTCTCCAGGATGCGGTTGCAAACGTCAATCATCGACGAACTCTGCTGCAGCCAATGGGAGCTCGAGGTGAAGATGATAAGCCGACTAATGGGCGTTTGGATTAACGATGATGTCATTATGGTTGAACCAATCAGTGTCTACCTTATTGAGACCTACGTATATAAGCACGCGCCTTCACTTCCTCCTTCACTTGCTGCGTATTTTACCCTGAAGAGTGCAGCATGAAAAGCTTCCATCACTATTGTGTCGTGTTTGTTTGCATCCATATACATATATATATATATATATATGTAAATATCAATACCTATAGAAAGTCTCTATACCCCTTTCAAAATTTTCATCTTTTGTTGCCTTATAGTCTGGAATTAAATTGCATTAAATCAGACTTTTTCCACCTATATTTACACATCATAACCCACAATTTCCAAATGAAAAACAAATTCTATATATTTCAGGAAATTAATTAAAAATACAAAATCAGAATATCTTGGTTGGATAAGTGTCCACCCCCCTGAGTTAATACTTGGTGGAAGCACCTTTGACAGCAATTACAGCTGTGAGTCTGTTGGGATAGGTCTGTACCAACATTGCACACCTTGATTGGGCAATATTTGCCTGTTCTTATGCACAAAACTGTTCAAGCTGTCAGGTTGCATGCCGAGCGTTGATGGACAGCAATCTTCAAGTCATGCCACAGATTTTTGATTGTATTTAGGTTGGGGCTCTGACTGGGCCACTCAAGGACATTTATCTTTTTGTTCCTTAGCAACTCAAGTGTAGATTTGTCTCTGTGCTTGGGGTCGTTGTCATGTTGAAAGGTGAACTTCTGTCCCAATTTCAGTTGTCTTGCAGAGGGCAGCAGGTTTTCCTGTAAGATTTTTCTGTATTTTGCTCCATCCCTTTTCCCTTCTACCCTGACAAGTACCAAAGTCCCTGCTGATTAGAAACATCCCCATAACACAATGCTGCCACAATCATGCTGCACAGTGTGGATGGTGTTCTTTGGGTGATGTGCTGTGTTGGGTTTGCACCAAACGTAACGATTTGCATTTAAGCCAAAACGTTCCATCTTGGTTTCGGTCGACCACAAAGGTTTGTGCCACATGGCTTCAGAATCTCCGGAATGTTTTTTTGCATACCTTAAATGGGACTCCAGGTTGTGCCTTTTTGAGTAATGGCTTCCTTATTGCCACCCTGCTGTACTGTACAGACCAGACTTGTGGAGTAGTTGGGATATTGTTCACATGCACACAGTGACTAATCTTTGCAAATAATGGAGGAGGAGGAGGAAGGAGGAGGTTGGGACCACACTCTGTGCAGAGTGTTGCTGCTGCTGAAGCAGTCTCCTTGGCTATTGGGCACAATCCTGGATGGGTTGCCACTCCGACAGTATACCAGCATGCTGGCACTCATTTTGCTGACCTCGGAAGGATGACAGGCCAAGTTAACCCCACCTGGTATTAATTCAACAGCTGAGCGGAATTTGAACTCAGGATCCTAGGATCCAAAGCCTACCACCCTAACCATTAAGCCAACACCAGGCATAAATAAAGGCATGTAGCTCTTTCAAAGTTGCCATTGGCCTTTTGGTGGCCTCTCTGATCAGTGTCCTCCTTGCTTGGTCATCCAGTTTGGAGGGACAGCCTGATCTATGCAGGTGTTGATGGTACCATATGCCTTCTACTTCTTAATGATTGTCTTGACTGTGCTCCAAGCGATATTCAAGGCCTTTGAAATATTTTTTGTAGCCATCCCTTGATCTGTGCCTTTCCACAACATTATCTCAGAGGTCTTTGTAAAGCTCCTTGGTTCTCATGGTTGTCTTTGCTGTGAAATGCACTACCCAGCAGAGGAAACCTACAGGAACATCTGATTTTATTTTGAAATAATCAGAATCACTACAATTTAACACAGGTGGAGGCTAATTAACTTGGTGTGTCATTTTGAAGGTGATTGGTTACACCTGAGCAAATTTACAATAGCTATTATAAGGGGGGTGGACACTTATCCAACCAAGATGTTCTAGTTTTGTATTTTTAATTAATTTGCTGAAATTTATAGAATTTGTTTTTCACTTGAAAGTAGTGGGTTATGATGTGTAAATATAGGTGGAAAAAGTCTGATTTATTGCAATTTAATTCCAGGCTATAATGCAACATTAGGTGAAAATTTTGAAAGTGGGTGTAGACTTTCTATAGACACTGTACATATACCCACATTTCACATTCACATTGAACGTTTTCAATATCCCTGGTAACATGCCTGTGCCTGCGTTCTCCCCATTCCTCCTCTCTCTTCCAACCTCCCCCTTCCTCCCCTCAATTAAATTAACTTCATAAGCTGAGATATTAATTTCAGGTGGTGTTGATATAATACAGGCACAATGGGCCAAATGGCCTCCTCCTGTCTCAAAGTTCCAAAAAATACCTTTGTATTTTCTTGTGATGGTGTAGACTTACCCTTAAGCTGTCTTGTCTTGGTTCAATACCTGACCCAACTGTTAACTGTTAAATTGCTGCCTCTCAAGCAGGGTGTTGCGTCACAAAGTGCGGTTTCTCAGATAGATGTTAAGCTATGTGGCTCATCTGCTGCCATTATTTGATCATGCATGTTGAAGATCCCATGCTGTCTTTCAAGAAAGAGTCGGCGAGCTATCGCCGGCATCCTGAACAAATTACAAATTCCTGCTTTAACCTACAGGGGGCGCTGCATCAGTAGCTCTGCTGCACTTCCAAGCAATGATTGTACAAGTAGGCACGTTCCTCATACGAGAAAAGAAGAAGACTGGAATCCCAATGCATTTTGCTGATTAAAAGGACACTAGAACCCAACTTACCACTTTCATTCAATTTTTCCCATAATAATGATAGAGTTATAAGAGGTAAATCTGATCTTTCGATGCAAGAACGCTGACAACAATCTCCCAAGCATCTTTGTGACATATGATGAAACTCATCTAATCCTATTAAAATAGTGGATTTTGGTTTGGGAAATGACCCTCCAAAGATTGGATTTGTGCATAAATATGTCATCGCAACCAAATCTAAAAGTAAGCTGAGACAATCATAACAGACTCGATTCAGAAAAGAGCAATGGAGGTTTCCATGGGAATGAAAATGCTCAAATAAAGTTGAGGCACGCAATGGAGGTTTGTTTGAGGACATCAACTGATGGCATTTTGTCCTCCCAAGTTTATGTTGGCTTTAAAAACGTTCAAGGAATGAGATACTCCAAAAAAAATTGTATACAAAGTCGAGGCTCATGGAGGAGCTAGAACAGATCAGGACATAACATAACAGGAGGAACAGCAGACAGAGAGGGGAAAAACACACCAACAGCAGAGATGAGGGACAAAATAGAGGGAGGCTTGGACAAATAAGGATGTGAGGAAGAATGAGTGGTAGAGGAGGATGCACAGAGGGTGGATGAGATGTATGCAGAAGCACACTCAGGAAGGAAAACTCGAGCCGAGATTGTTTTTTTATGACACGATGCTGACTGAGTTGACTTCTTGAGTGGGATGTTTCCACTTCAATTTATCACAAAATTGGCTGGCTCATTATAGCACGTCTACGCACGTCATCGGAGAGAACACCTTTTTTGGGATTAACAACATGAATGAGAAAACCTATTTTTGGACTCGTGTTTCAATGAGGATTTCTTCCTTCTTCCATGTTTGAAACCATCAATAAATTTATAACCACAGTACCATGATTATTGCAATGTGTTGCAGATGGTGTAACAGGGCTGTGCTTGAGGAAGCAGCTCAAATCTCATGTCCGCAGTCTTCACTCACCTTCTTGGCATGACTCTCAAAATTTGGAGTCAAGTCTCACTGACTCAGGTGTGTATAATTAGGATGGAATTGGGTGTCCTACAGGGTAAAATGCAAGTCCTTCATTTAGCTCATTTGATCTTATTGGGTTCAAGCACAGCTGTTCAAATTTATAAATGTGCATCTGAATTTTGGTTGTACCTCTGAACCCGATTGATTATTTCCCATCTTTTGTACCACCAAACCGTTCACAGGTCATTCCTGGTTGGTGAATACTCCTGAGCCATTCTTACCCAGGAATATACCAACACGATTGCTCAGCCACCTTGGATCATCAGAATATTTCAGGCATGTTCGTTATGTGATGTTACTTATTTTTATGTTGTTTTTTGTATACAGTCAATACTCGTGGAAGAGCTAGAACACTGAAAGGATCAGGACACAGCAGAACAAAAAGAAGAGTTGAGAGAGGGGGGTGGGGGTTGCATGCCAACAGCAGAGTTGAAGGACAAAATAGAGGGAGAATTTGACAAGCAATGCGTTTGGGGAGGAATGAGGGGTGTGGAAGGACGCATGGTGTGGACAAGATGGAACCAAAAGCAAACCACTCGGGAAGGAAAATGCTTGCGGTAGGTGGGGGAGTTGATGTGGGTAGAGAAAAAATATCATGGTTTTGGATTGTGGATGATCTGAGATTGTGGTAAACAGCTGCCTTGAAGACTTGGAGGGAAGAATGAGATTGAATAGGATGTGGTGGTTGGTTCCACAGGTGGGGAAAAAGAGAAACAAATGAGTAGAGGTGTGTAGCAATTCTGTATTTTGAAAGTTTCACCAGAAAGACGAATGATGGTGGACTGCATGTGTAATATTGAAACCTTGGGGGGGGGGGTGTGAGGGGACAAAGTATGGAAAGAACAGAGGTAGCTAGACTGGAGAGGAGGCAGCAGAAGACAGATAGACCACCAACCTACTTGCGATGGGAAAGTGATAGGCCCGTGAACTCAGCTTCATCACATCAGATTCCAATGATCTTAAAGGCCTTGGTTTCCATGGCATGAAACTGAGCAAGGTGTGAGGCAGAGGCACCAGGCCAGAGGAAAGAGCAGTACTCCATCAATATGCGGATGAAGGCCTTGAAGGGGGATAGGAGTTCAGGTGTGCCAGGGAAGAACTTTGTATGACGAATGATGCACAGTCATGACTGGCTTTGGAGGCCAACTTTGAAATGTGGTTTGCCTAAGAAAGATCATGGCTGATAGTGAGACCCAGGAGTTTGAGTGACTGAACATGCTCAAGAGGATTGTTAGGAAAATATATCTCAGGAGACAAGTCCTGAAGTGAGATGGCTGCTTGCAGTGCTTGCCAATCTGCCTGAATGAACTGCCAGACTCTCCATCACTGAGGAAACTCTCTGAGAACATCCAGAGATGTAGACTTTCACAAGCATATGATCAGATGAACCAATTACAGCAGAAGAAGAGCAGGAGATATTTGCAGGGAAGTTTGTCATCACCAAATCCAGAAGGGATGATTTGCTTTTTGGAGAAATCTGGCTCAAAAAAGTTCACAGATTGAGTCAGTCCCATGGAATCACAGAAGTCCTTTGCTGAAGTCCTATGGTTGGTGAGAGAGGTACAAACACCCAGCCATTTTGCCTGATGACAATTGCAATCGCCACATATGAGGAAGAGAGAGTTGGGATGAGTGGTTAAAAGTTGGTCCATATTGTCTAAGAGAGCGATGTCGATGGAGTCGTCACTGTTTGGAGGTCGGTACAACACACATACGAACAAGAGGTGGGAGCAGAGGGGAAGTCACAGCAGAAGTTACTCCTGAGGGTTGGGAGGTGTAAGATCAGTACAAGAGGAGTGAAAAATTGAGTTATTGATGTGCAATTCCACCACCAGGGTGGGTTTCAGCCCTATCTAATCGTAGGAGACAAGAGCTGGGGAGAGACACTAAGGAGACAGGGACATCCTGTGGGAGGAAGAATTTTTTCAACAGATCTCCGGTTTATCAGCAGCCACCTGGTTCGAGAGATCTGTCAGGCTGGAGCGGGGACCTCAATTGTTTGAGGTCTACACAGTTTAGGACCAGGGAGAGGTGGTGTTGTGAGGGTGCTGGGTGGGGGGGGGCTTTGTGGGGGCAGGGTGAGGGAAGGCTTGAGGGGTGGGGGGTGAGGGGGAATGTTTGAGTGGGTGGGGTGAGGGGAAAGCTATGACTGGGGTGGTGAGGGGAGGCATTGAGATGGTGGTGTGATGAGGTATGCATAAAGGAGGGACTTGAAGTTTTGAAGGGATGGGGTAAGGGGGGATGTGGAAAGAGGGGACATGAAGTAGAGGGATGCTGATTCCAAGTTCCCAAATTGGACAAATGGAATATGAGATCATGTGATGGGTGGTAATAATTTTTGTTGAAAGCATGGAGAAACGTGGTTCTTTAATGTGGTAAGAGGGTTGGTGGACGAAGCACTTGGCTAACACTAACAAACGATTTTGGAAAATAATATTTTTTGAAGAAGAATAAGAATAAGAATATATTGTGGTGAAGAAGAACATTCGTGGTACTCCTGATGGAGAAATAAGGAAATAAAGGGAAAGCCTTTTAAAATATTTTGAAATTTTTTTAAGGATGAAGGGAGAAGCATTTATATTCAATAACGATTCAGTTTGGAGATATTGAGAAATTGGAAAAAAAAATGAACGGAGAACAGGAAGTCAGCTACAGGCAGAAGGAAATTCAAGTGGAATGAAATTGTTGTGGAGTGAAAAAATAAAGTGAAGATTTGATATTCATTCATTTCTCAGCTTAAAGGTCCCCTGACATGCCAAAATTAACTTATTTATAAATTAACTTGACCTTCCTAGTGAAGAAATCACCCATGTTTTTTTTTAAAAAATCAAAAATGGGATAATTACAGCAATATTTCGATCATTTCTGGAGCTATTCACAACTTGCTATGCCCACCCCTAAAAAAAAAGGGATAATTACAGCAATATTTCGATCATTTCTGGAGCCTTTCACAACTTGCTATGCCCCGCCCCTAAAAAAATGGACTTCAGCGAATCTCTGCGTGACATCACATACAGTAACTCGCACAGAGTGGATTGACTCGAGTCGAGATGTCGCGTGCCTTATACAGTACGTACAAATGCATTTTGCACATGTTAGTGCAATCTCTGTGATCGTCTTAATTCCAGTGATTGTTTCGCGAAAGTTTTAAATAGTTTTAGGCGTACTTTCGAAAATGCCTGCAAGATGTATCGTAGCAGGATGCAGCAATACAAGCAAAGATGGTGTAAGCCTTCATGTATTCCCGAAAGATGATAATCGTCGGAGAATATGGACATCTAAAGTGAAGGTACTGCTTCCATTGGCATGCTATTCATTAACATTTAGCCAAAATGCTAGCCTGGTGTTGGCTCAGTGGTTAGGGTGGCGGCTTGGGATCCTAGGGTCCTGAGTTCAAGCCCCGTCGGCCGCTGAATTAATACACCAGGGGGTTGACTCAGCCTGTCATCCAGTGTGTGTACTGGTAGAGGGGCACTGCATCAGCGACGCAGTCGCGCTTCAATAAATGATAGCTACCCCGAGCTAAGCTGCCATACGACCACCACCAGCAGCCAAAATGCTGTAATAAAAGAAAAGGGAAAAAATGTTTGCACAACAATGAAAGACAAATGTATCTGTCCTATTACACGGCCTCATATCCTCGGGACTCTTACGCATTGACTTATACATTGTGTGCATGCTAATACAAGTTACTTGTCAACTCGAGATCTCTAGAGTCTAACTAGTCGATAAATCCGTCGTCCGTCTGACTAGGCCGATAAATCTGACGTGCTGTAGCTTTATTTTATTATTCTCTTTTTTTCATTGTTTTCTACTGGTGCTACATGACGACAGTAGGAATAAAATAAATAAAAATGCAACAAAATGTCAGATTTATCGGACTACTCTTGACAATTGTGTCGCAAGGTGTGTTCTCACACAAGTTTTCATCGTATCCAGACAGTGAGATTGCTTCGTTTTATGCGCGGAGAGACACGGCGATGACATGCGCTGCGCTTGTTTGTGATTAATTCGCCGCGGAGAAACATGTCCGCTGCGCTGCGCTGGTCACGTCACGTCACTAAAATATTTTTGATATCGAGCAGTATGCAAGTCGAATTTACATTATTGAATTACGAAGAGGATTTAGTCTAACCAGTTGTTATTTCCGAGTCTTCCTTCGATGTCCTCCCGATCATAATTAACTCCGGGAATTTCATCGCCATTTTCCTCTGCTTGTCCTGCTTCGTGCTCAAACTGGTAAGGCCGTATTTCATTTAAAGCTGCCTGAACTTCACCTCCCGCGACTCGTTATCCGACAATTCTCCATGTGATTCAGACCAAAATCCTTCATTTCTCTCACCTCACTGTCGTTACCAGACAAGTGAAAGTCCATGTCACCATTATTCAAAACCAAATGTTCGATTTTTTTAAAGCAGAAATGAACGAAGCGATTGAGTCGACCAATCAAATGTGGAAACACACAGGAAGCAATAGAATCACGTAGATCACCAACCCGAGTAATTTACGTGCAGCCTTTGACATACTGTACGTGACGTCATGTGGGTTACGCCCCTTTCAGGAGAATTTTTAGGGGCGTTCCGAAGACGTTTGTTTTTTAATTTTACATTTTACAGAATGAGTTTTTGTGAAAAAACATTGTCAGATCTGAAATCACGATGAAAAACTCCTCTAGGACATATATAAATGAAATTTCAGTACTTTGGCATGTCAGGGGACCTTTAATATCGATCCTCACCATCGGAGTTGCTTTCAAGATGGTACAATACACTCTTCCACTGAAATCGCAGATGTAGTTTAGAACTTAACTTAAAGGATATCTTCATTTCAACAAAATGTCATAGTATTTCTACAACGGTTGCACATTTCACACCTTAATTGTGCGATGGAACCTGAAATGAGGAGAGCAACTTGAAAGGGAGTGGGCTGTACAACATCTGTTGAGTTTATCCAGAGCCATAATGTACACAATCATTTATGTCATACATTTGGTCTATATGGGCAAATTGGAATTTCATCTGGTTTGCTATTCCTTGAAGTGCAATGAGGAAGAAGAGGATCAACCATATGTTACCTTTTACTCAATAAACCATCTCCTTTTTATTTGTGCACAATTGGCAGAATTTTTATCCCTCACCATAGATTCCCTTTATATCCTCTCTTTATACTTGAATATCCTTTAAACTCATTCCCTTGTATTCTGTTTCTTCGCCATCTCTTCTACCATACCTTTCTTTCTTTTTCCTTTCTTAACCCTGCCCCTCTGGCTTATTACCCTGTGCACGCGAAGCGAAAAGCGGGGTTAACCAATTGGATCAGGTCCGTCCGTCCTTCTATTCGGCCGTTTTATCACTTTGTGATCGTCAGTCTATGATCGAGGAACAACTTATTTAAATTGGTTCACGAAAAAATATGTGACCACTATATTCGTTATTGGTTCTGTCTGTCTGTCTGTCTGTCTGTCTGTCTGTCTGTCCCGAGCATAGCTCGTGGGTTTTGATCCGATCCTGATAAAATTTTGGTGGGAGGTTTATATCATGACTTAGTTGTGTCCTTCCTGAGAATGGGCGTAGTTGCGTCGCCAAAAACACTGTGTTTTTAGGGGGTAGCCGATTTCAATTTGCATCTTCTCCTAGGGGTTTTGTCGAATCTGACGGGTTTTCAGTATTTGGTTCGCCCAATGGCACTGCATAGCCCATGGAGTTCGATTTTTAATTTTCGTCACAAGGTCACGAACTTAGAAAATTGCGAATTTTGACATAAAATCATCTTCTCCGAGGGGTTTGTCGAATCTGGAGGGGTTCGGTATTTGGTTAGCCAATGGCACCTGCATAGCCCCACGGAGCTCGATTTTTCATTTTCCAGTCACAAGGTCACGAACTTAGAAATTGCGAATTTTGACATAAAATCATACGACCGCCAAACTTTGAGAGCTTGGATGACAATATTTTTATGCATAATCTTGAGGCCATTCCCCACCTAAAGTCTTGAAACCATTTTGCTCTATCTCGAACACCTTGCCCGTGGCGCCCCTTCAAGTTTGTTTTTACGCTGGTTTCATCAAAGTCTGGATAATCCGAGGAGTGTGAAATGCATATAGCCTATATGACGTTATATTGTTCCTGGAATGTTCCAGAGGAAGTTTTGCACCAAAGGTCATAATCCTTGACCTTTGACCTTTAAAGTTCACAAAGGTCAAATTTTCAAAGTTGTGGGATTCGAACCGGGTTTTCGACCTTCTTCGACGAACTAACTCCAATAAGCTATAGCACGTATCCTGTTTCCTTATTTTAATGTCCACAACATTGTTTTGTGACCTTTAAAGGTTATGCAAAGGTCAAATTTTGAAAGTTGTTGAACGAAACCGGGTTTTCGACATTTTGCAGCTAATAACCTGTCACTCGTACTACATAGTTGATCATTTTATAACTTGGTCAAACATTATCACATTGTCTCATCTTGATTGACTTCTGAAACAATCTACATCGTCAAATACCGCTCGTGAACCATCGTCGTCTTCAGACTTGTTGAATGTTATATTTTGTACACAAATCGGAACATGAATTGGAAGACAAGTTTGCCATTTTACAGTACTTTGGCTCTGAATTTGGCCTGACCATACATGTGCAGATAGGAGTGAGATTATTTTTTTACTGTGCCTGCTTGGCAGTCAAACAAAATTGAAAATCATTCCAAACAGGAAAATTAGTTTTTAAGGAAGCTATAAAAGACATAAATAACAGGCACGAATAACAAACAAACAACAGGCTCATCTTGCCAAAATGTAACGTGTTAAGATAGGGTGATGTAATAGACACTGGGTAAAATGGTGGTAAAACCCAGAATTAATTTATCTATCCACCTCGAAACCTCTTTAAATGTTTATTTTAAATTGAACTATATACTTGAACACTGGAGAACATAAATCACCTTCTTAATACTTCCAAGAACCTCCAGTTTTACAGTACTTGGACATGTTCTACAGGGTGGTGCATAAGACTGCTGTAATCGTGCTAAATTTCTGGAGTTTTGTTTTTTAACGATTTGTAAAATCATTATTTTATTTAAATTTAAGTGTATACTTGAAC
Source organism: Eptatretus atami (assembly GCA_035128595.1). NCBI lineage: Eukaryota > Metazoa > Chordata > Myxini > Myxiniformes > Myxinidae > Eptatretus > Eptatretus atami. The sequence goes on along the minus strand of CM068956.1, from coordinate 94,355,239 downwards.
ACTCCACAGGGTACCGTGTTCTATGAACTCTCTCGTTTAATATATCGAGAACTCCCAAAGGCTGCCATGTCTGTTTAGCTTAACACCCAACCATTGAATGTTGACATATTTCAAAATTTAAAGTGATCATATACTGTACTAGTGGGGTATGCTAGTACCATGCTTCCCCATTGTCTCGTGTTGCTCACCTGCATTTTTTTCATATTTTTTAAAATTTACTTATATTTTCATTTACGGATGTTTTATGATGGTTCTGTGATTTTTCCCGGTGTATCAGCTTTAATGTCCATTGGCATGCAAAATTTCATCTTTTTACGTCACCCGGAAGGTACCGATCTTTCATATCAGTTGTTGAGTCAGTGAGTCAGTCAGTGAGTCAGTCAGTGAGTCAGTGGTGAGAATGAGCTTAAGATGCTGATTTGTTTGATTCTCTCTTCTACCTGCTCCTGTTTTGTTTCCATTCATGCAGAACTAAGCCTTTGTGGTTAGGCCAAGTCCTCGGAGATTCTTGGAACATGAGGCATGTGAGACGGGATGAAGGGGCAAACACTGCCCGCATGGCTATACTCCTTGCTCTATATCTTCACCTGGTTAGTCCCACAACAATGTTCGCTCGAGTGAATCCAATACAGGTATGTCACCATGTCTAAAGGTCATTACCTTCAGATTTGCTTTGGTTGTCTTCAATCTCCATGCATGACTCCATCAACCTTGTTTCTTTTCCTTAAACATAATGAATCTTCAAATTTTCTGCATTTCCTCCATTCTTTTCCTATATTTTCTTATGATTCTGAAATTATCCTGTCCCATTGTCCGTTCAAGTTGCTGATGGTTCACAACTGATTCCATAACAGCACAATTTTTTACCTGCCCAGGAGTCAGAATTTATTATCACCAATATTTATTCATTTCTTCTAATTTCAAGTCCATCAGAATATATATTTTTTTATTTGAACCAAGCCAATGCCCAATGTCACAATTGCAGTTCATCATAATTTCACTGATGAACAGTAATCATTAACCACATAATTAAGCCTGCTGTTGGCTTAATGGTTAAGGTGGCTGGCTTAAGATCTTAGGGTCTTGAGTTTGAGCCCGTATCATGCTGTTTAATAACACCAGGTAGGTTGATTCAGCCGGCCATCATTCCCAGATCAGCAAAATGAGTTCCAGCTTACTGGGAACATGGGGCATTGATTGCATCAGCAACACAGCCTCACTCCCAGCAATGATGCAACCAGCAGTCACAGGCTGCATATGAAATGAATGAAACCTCATAATTGTATTAATGCAGGAATAACTCGTTTGAAAGTGTAATATTTCTCAAATAGAGTGAGTGCCAGTTATTCAGGAAGCCAGAACAATAGGTTTCATTGTGAAAAAAGCTTTCTGATCTGTTGATCCTAATCGCTGATTAAGAATTTAAAGAAATTAATATCTCCTCCTCAAAATATTAAGCAACAACTCTTAAACTGTGAAATAAACTATGGATTTGCAGTTCAGAAAATCCAATCATGTGAATGCAAACCTGGCAATTGAAACAAACCCAATCAGGAAATTTGATGTGCAATATATAATGTTACATTGATCGTCATCTGAACTGATAGATCATGGACATTCATGCAAGTCATATCATATCTTCTGCAGAATCTGTGTATATGACTGCATACGACCCCTGCCAATACACGAAAATGGCCATCCGTGTGGTCTAAGTCAGTTTAGGAATGGCTCAGCATCATTAACACAAAATGAGTTTGCTCGACCAACAGGATGCTTCAAGGGGAAATGACTCAGATTGCCATTGCTTCACAGTAGCATGTTCATTGTCGTGTCATTTCCAAAGCACTGACAAGGTACCATCTGACTGGATAGTTTGTGGAGAGACCTCTTTCATGTCACCCAAGGGTTACAGCTCCTAGTGAGGATTGTTATCTCATCAACCAAGCCAGTAGTAACCACTTTCACAGCACAATTGTTCCAGAATGATGAACAAAGAGAAATTAACTGTTGAATTTTGACCCAGGGAAGTTCAGAAACAAACTTCCTGCTCATCGTATGAGGTCCAGAAATCCACTGCTCCACATTCCTCAAACATGGCATTATTGACACCAGCACATGCAAATGGCAACACAACATCACAACTGGATTGTTTACTGTAAGTGCCATGTTGTTTTCACCGACAAACCGAGATTCTGCCGACTTCAACAATGGATGTGCTTGAGATTAGAGATGAGGTAGGGAGTGACTTGCTAATTCTGTCAACATGCAGCATGATCGGTTTAGTGGAGTCTGTCATTTGGTATGGAACTGTCATTCAAGTTGGTCAAATAAATGATCTTGTCATCAGTGAGAGGGATGCCGTGACGAGTGTCAGTTACAGGGAAGAGATCTGTATGTCTGTAGTCATATCTCTGGACCAACAAGGAGGTCACAACTTTATCTTTATGAAGGATGCTTGTCCACACCATTAATATATAATTATCAATGTTGCTGCACCTTAGGGCCACAAGATTCCAAAATAGAGCGGCCTGTACGGTTTGACTGAACATACTAGGGACATCTTAATGCATCTATTTATGCTCTTGAAAGCTGCCTACAGTCTCCTGCTTGACTGGAAGTGGTCCTAGTTGAAGAATGGCACAAAATCCAGCAGCAAGAACTGGGTCATCTGACTTGTTCAATAACAAGATGTGTACAAACTTGTTACGGGGTTAATGATTCTCACACATGTTAAAGACGTTTACGCCAAAGTAAACTTATGTAGAAACACACGTTATTGCTCATTTTTACATTCATTTCAGACAGCTATGGTGTTTTGGCATAACAAATTAACTTTGCTTTCACTAACATGTTTGTTTATGGAGCCAATCAATCATCAATGTGTGGGTCTTCCTCAACCACAATAAGAACACATTTGTATATACCACTTATTTGTATATACAATATAAAGCTTCAAAACCCTTATTGCTTAATTTTTGAGACGTTTATATTAAATTTGTTGATCAAATTGACAAAACATCCATGGATTAGCAAAAGGAAGCTAAACCTCGGTTGAAGCTACTTTAATGTGTCCGTACAGTACTCAATTATTCACGTTCTATGTACACTCTCATAATATTTAATGATTGAATGATTTTCAGAATCAAACATGTAATTCTACAAGTAGAGGTGCATTCAAAGTACACCGCCCCCATGCCAAATAAATAAATAAATAACAGCGCGAGACATTGCCGGGGCACCTTAGGTGCCCAGTGATGCCACCTTACAGCACGTGGAGATGGAATTGGGAGTGAGTGGTGCACTTCTGAGGTGAATGTGTACAAATGCAATTTATTTTATGTGTACAAATGTACGTACTTCTGAGGTGAATGTATATAAATAATACTTACTCGCCATGCAGCACATGAAGATGGAATTGGGAGGGAGAGGTGTCCAACAATTGATTGATTAACTGATTAATTGCATAATTAAAATAAATAAATAATGATCATAAAAAATTAATTTCTAAATCAATTGGCTTATAACATAACAAAAGCACCACTGTTTCAGCTGAACATAACTTTTTGAAAATGAAGTAATTCATCGAAAAATGAATAATTAATTGATGAATGAATAAATCAAAAATACCCTTGGTAGCCAAACCACTTGTTCACTGTTTGTTTCTAAATATCAGCTTCAAGCTCAAAAGGTCCCTGAGATATTGCCCAGATGAGAAAGAAAGAAACAAGTGAAATCCTTCAATACAGTGCGTATGGTGAAGCAAATGAGTACACTAATGTTAAAATATGCAATTTATGCTTTTTCAGTTGAAAAACAATTAAAAAGCGTACTTAATATTTGAAATGTAAAAATCTTGTTTTTATTGTGATAAGCACCTTTATATATAAGAGAAGGAATGAAATCGTTCGATACAGCGTGGCAGGGGCCGCAAAGAATGATAGCATATAGAAGAACTTAGCTTTCAGCATTCGGCGATCGGCGCGAAATGCGATGGTGGGCGGAAATGACGTCTTTCGTTCGTTCGTACATGAGAGGGGCGCGTTTCTTCGTTTTTTTCCGTCAAGCAATAAATTAAATGGTTTCACATATATAACACATTAGTTTCACAAATTTCCATTGAAATACTCGGGTATTCCGTCAATTGTCGCCATTTCCGTCGAGGTTACGCACTGCATCTACCGACGGCCGTCATTGGCTGTCTTGAGGCACGGGGGGGGGGGGGGGGTGACGGGGAAACGGGAAGACGTGGTAGACGCCGGCGGGGACATTTCAAACTCGGTGCAATTGTATACAGCGCACGCGCTGTAATAAGTAATTAAGTAATTAATCAATTAATTGATGAATCAAAAAATAGAAAATGTTTTTTGTCAAAGCACATCTTTATATTTTTCCTCAAATTTCAGATTCCTAACTCAAAGGATGGCTGAGATATTGCCCCAACAAACAAGAAAACAAACAAACGGAGTAAAAACTGAGTACTCCCTTCCTTTGGAATTTGGAAGGAGCGATGTACAAAAATTATGACAATGAATAAAGTCTTGAAATAGTTTCATTTCCACAACGTTTCAAAAATCTTACACGATTGTTCTGTCAAAAATTGCTTTTATTGCCTTCTTTTATTATTTTTTTTTAACAAAAGCAAGGCTCAGGGAGAGCAAGGTAGAAGTGACAGTGTGACAAACATCAAAGGAATGAACAAACGGAAAAGAGAAGATGGAGGAAACACTTAAAGTAGCATGTAAGAGAGTTGCGTTAGGAAAGGTTCATGGAGGTAATAAAGATCATGAATCAGAATTGGGAAGAATAAATGGCAGTGCACTATTTCCATGATTCCTGAGAGAGAGAGACAGACAGACAGACAGACAGACAGACAGACAGACACACACAGAACATAACATCCTTTGGAAGATGGCTCCATAGACGAGAGTAGTGAGGAATAAGAGTTGAAGTGTGCGGTCAGCCTCGATTTTGGAAGTTTAACCAGGAGGATGTTACTGGAAGAACAAGTGTATCCTGGAGTAGATATGGAGGGTCCGATGAGTGAGAGAGCAAAGGAAGCAATATCAGAGAATAGAGGGGAGAAACAGAGAGGCTACCAACCTTGTTCTTAACTATTTTTCTCATTTTATTGGGATCTTCATAAATTCCTTTACAACAATTTCCTGAAAAGTAACAGACTAAGAATTTCCATATTTCCATATTTTTCGTTCGGAACATGCTTAGATAGTGTCTTCACTATTTGGGCTCATCAATGCACTACGTATGTATGGTTTTGGGAGGGAGGATGAGTTGGTTGGAGGTGACGGGTGGGGAGGGAGGTTCATTTTGCATACTTCATGATGAGATGGGTAATCTCAATATTTAACCAAACTAAGTATTCTGAAAGGAATCAGGAGGTTTGGAGGTCAGGTTGTTGTGGGGGGAGGGGGGGGGAATGACTCCCACCTTCTCTTCAAATAGCTACAATTATTTTTTTTATTATAATCATAAAACGACTTCATTAAAAGTTTTTTTCAAGTTAATTGGTGTACTTTCGTGTGTTGCTACTTCGATCTTGCTTGGGATATTAATAATAATAGATTAGAAATACTTTACCTCCAATATAATGTTTGGAAAAATGAACAGAAAAGCTCTCATTTATAGAAGGTGTCTTTGGTGAACCAGGGCATTTAAAACTGTCTTTGATAAGACAGCAATACATAATTCTTGAGTCCAAGTTTTATGAATAATGCGACATGTTTATGAGTCACAGTACTCTGAAGGAAAGCAGAGAGTTTAATACGACAGTTCGAGGCTTGGCTAGATAGCTGAGAAGGTAAATCTCGCTAGGCTAGGCAGCTATAGCTGGGCAGCTAGATAGCTGAGATGGTAAAGTATTCGCATCTGAGCTGTTGAGTCTTGCTTTGACTCCCAAATAATTCGAAGTAAACTAAAAACTGTTGTTCTGGTGCAGTGCCAGCAGGGGGAATTATAACTTCAAGCATGTCATCCTTCAGAGAGGATGTTAATCCAACTAACTGCCTTATCAACTAACACTTGGTTGTACACAATAAAAATCCTGCAGTGTGTTCATAAAGAGGAGACCATATGCTATGTCACGATCTAAAATTCAAATTCTTGCTTTCTAATGTGCAGTATTCTGCATCACAGTCACTTGTGCCATCAGAATAAGGCTGTCAACTGCAAGATGTTAATGAAATCCCTTTACTCTGAAGTGCTCCCTTATTATTCAGGAGGAAGACTAGGTATTCTCATCACAGTAAAAGGTTTATTTGAATATATTTTCTCTCAACTCTAAGGTTCATTTTGCTATGAGGAAAACAACACTGAGATAAAGACCATAAGTGTACTTTTTGCTCAGGTTGAAAACCTTCCATTAATTTCTGTGGAGGAAGCCATATATATATATATATATATATATACATATATACATACGAGGTGCGTTCAAAAAGTATCCAACCTTAATTTTCGTGCGTAAACAAATGAAGCTAGGGAGGCGTGGTTTGGTGCACGTATGTAGGCGATCCTAATTCGTATGCGTGAATATTTTCCCGCCTGCAGAAGCTGTCAGTCGCCGACAGACCGCCGATGAGTGAGGAAGTGTAAGTGAGCGCCGTCGGATTTTCGTTTTTGACAAAATGACTGGATCACTGTGGTCTCATCGCCAGTGATCACTGTGTTGAAGAAGTTGGGATCGCTGTTCACAGTCTCCAGCATGTCCTGTGCGATCTCCAAACGGAGTTGCTTCTGCTCGATCGTTAGCAGCTTTGGCACGAACTTCGCTGAGATTCTCCTTAAGCCCAAATCCTCAGTCACAATGGAATGAACGGATCCAATGCTGACGCCGCCTCGTCTGCAAGTTCTCTGATCGTGATTCGACGATCCTCCATCAGCAGGGTCCTCACTTGGTCAATGACAATCTCATTTCGGGATGTTGAGGGCCTACCAGAACGTGCTTCACTTTCCACTGATGTGCGACCATCTTTGAAGCGGTTGTACCACTCTTTTTCTGTGTGGTGCCCATTGCTTCGTTCCCGAAGGCCTGTTGAATCTTCCGGATCGTTTCCACTTGGGAATCGCCAAGCTTTACACAAAATTTGATGCAGTAGCGTTGTTCAAGTTTTTCCGTCATTTTGTCAAAAACGAAAATCCGACGGCGCTCACTTACACTTCCTCACTCATCGGCGGTCTGTCGGCGACTGACAGCTTCTGCAGGCGGGAAAATATTCACGCATACGAATTAGGATCGCCTACATACGTGCACCAAACACGCCTCCCTAGCTTCATTTGTTTACGCACGAAAAATTAAGGTTGGATACTTTTTGAACACACCTCGTGTATATATATATATATATATCTCTTCTCCTCTTCTCTCTCGTCTCTCTCTCTCTCCTCTCTCTCTCTCTCTTCTCTCTCTCTCTCTCTTCTCTCCTACTCCACACACACCATTCTCCCTTCTCTTCCTTTCTCAATTATGTTCCATTATCCACAACCCCCCACTCCCCCACCCCACTGCACATTTAACATAAATAATAACAGGGTTTAAATATCTTTTCAATCCGCTTGTTGCTTTTACTTGCATAGTATGTGTTGTGAGTTTCACTGAAATTCCTGTTTTATGAGATAGTCACAGAGTTGGCTACACCATTAATCTCTGGAGCTTAACAGCAAATGATGGGGATTGAAAGAAAGATTTCAACCCTGTTATTTCACATATTTAATGTGTGCTATAAACAGTGTATATTTTGCTGAAGGTGGAAATGATGAATGCCCCAATGTTGAAAAAATGAAAAAAGGGATTTTGCATTGTCTTGAAAAATTTCCTTTTCTGCACTGAATGCATTGTTACTTTTGATTCCTCTAATGAGAAGAGCCAAGTTTGTACTTTTATTAAAAGCTCCTCTGTATTTTAATTATATGCATGTACATTCAGGACAGAAATTTCCGTACCCTGTGAGGGAGTGCGATTTATCCAAGATAGGTTTTAACCCACATATATGTTCACAACTTGTCTTAAGATCCACGATGCTCTGTCAAGAGTACAGGGCCTCCACCAACACATACATTAAATCGACAAAGATACCTAAAATGGGGTTTACAATGAAGTAACTCTCACTTCAGTGGTTCCATCCAGAAGTCTATTTAAACCTGTTTCCAACAAAAAGCAGGTTGAATGGAAACGCCGGAAGCTTTACCGAGGGAATGACAGAAGGCTGCAAAGAGAAGAGCAACCAGGACACTTGCCTTTGTTCAGTCCATCAATTGCATGGCAGCAGGACAGGGGAGGGGGCCCTGGCATCACACATGATGGGGAGCTGCCTCTCCCTGCCAGAGAATGGGATGACACAGGTAAGACAAACTTAGAAATGGAGGTCAGAGTCTTGAGATCCCTTCTCTAAGATAAGATTAACTGCTTAAGCCGTGTATTAGATAAACTCATGAAATAATCCCTCTTGATATATTTCATGGTTAACCTCTCCCACAATTATGGAAGAACTTTAATTCATAGATTCGAGAATTTCATTAAGCCCCACCCATTCACTGGTAATGGCAACTGCGAGCAGTTTGAAGATGGATAGCTTGAAGCTAAAAGGCGTTGTCTGTTGCTCATTCATGCAGGTACATTACCTGTTTCACCTATTTGAGTGTTTGTTTCAGACCCCATCAGATCTTTGAATTGCTTTTGAAATTTAAAAAATGCATGACATTTTGACAATATGCCACTTTCAAAATGACATATGAATGCTACATGAGGCCTTTTGCACATGCGCTGTGTATGTGTTTACACTGACTCGGTTCTGCTTGCAGGGCACTTTTAACTTGCCATTGCTAGCACAAAATCTGTGCTATTCAAATTGTCTTTTAAACATAATTTTCAGCATTTAGATGAAAGAGTGGCAATTTTAAAATGGTTAACCATAATTGTTGTGTTCCTGAATGCAAATCAGACTCACGAAAATGTAGGTATATGAGAGAAATATCCGTGGGTGAGACTGATAGGTGTTGATTTCCTCTCATTTCCTGTTCATACAATTAGCAACAGTTTATATGCAGCATGGACTGTTTGTATTTACAGGTATGTGTATATATATAATATAAAAATAGATATTATAAATATATAATATACTTATGTACGAATTCCGCCGGTTCCACCCACGCACGACCACTTACGGCCCAACTGCATGTGGCGTCCGCCGAAAACCGGAATTGCAGTCGTAGCTTCCGGACAACTCCGGAAACCTGCTACGGGTGCTTTAACGCACCATAAATTGACACATTCTTCCATGCGGTTAGGGTTAATCGCCGAATCTCGATATACCTAATTATCCACGCAGACAGAAGTACGGAGAATTTATACCTCAACGACCTTGAGCGGGCGAGCCGTTACTCCCGCACTGTGCGGACCCGAGCGGAGATCACCAAGGCCGTCAGACCAAATGACCACTTATTGGGCTTTAAAGCCTGCTAATTTCCCGAACGTGCTGGCATCAATGGGAGGAATGCACGCAACGAGCAGGTTTACATTCAAACAATGGGGCATTTATTTTTACACAAGCAATCAATGGGGGAAGGGGACATAACACGAGAAAAGCCTACAGCCGATGTATAATCAATTATGTACAGGGATGCACTTAACCATCATTTCTACTTAAAAAGACAAGGCGCCACAGAATAGACTTTCACACAAAAACCCAGAAAAGAAACGGTCCCGTGAGCCTTTATTCGAACCCGGAGCCTGGATGACCGAAGGCTCGCGAGAGGCCTTGCAGGTTACCTGGCCGCCCCTGGGACGGCTCGAAGGCCTTCGGGTCTGCGACCCGTGGTGTCTCTGCCT
>CM068956.1:94296724-94335124 GCA_035128595.1 Eptatretus atami | reverse complement strand
GAGGTCCGATAGTCTAGCCCTCAGCACCTGGTCTGCTTCGTTTGACACAGCCTGATGCGTTGATAGTTGAGCATACAGGAGTTCAAACTCAGCCAATGGGAGCTCGAGGTGAAGATGATGAGCCGACCAATGGGCGTTCGGCATTAAGCCGTGACATTACGGTTGAACCAATCAGCGTCTACTTATTGAACCTGCATGTAAAGCACGCGCCTTCACTTCCTTCTTCACTTGCTGCGATTTTTACCCTGAAGAGTGCAGCACGAAAAGCTTCGTCATTATTAGTCGTGTTTGTTTGTATCCATATATAATATATATATATATATATATATATATATATATATATATATATATATATATAATATATATATATGTGTGTGTATAACACACACACAGATGCTCAACTTTTTTGAATAGATGCAAAAATCTAGTATAATTATCCCCCCCCCCCCCCCCCCCGGAGGAGGGAGCGGGATAATGTAATCGTCCGGTTTGTTTGTCTGTTGGTTTGTTTGTCTGTCTGTCGTTAGCAACTTTACGGCAAAACTGCTTTAGCAAACACTATCAAATTTAATCCACAGGTGGACAATGACCTTGGATGACCCCATTAACTTTTGGGTCCAATTGGATCAAAAGTCAAGGTCAAGGTCACGAAAAGATCAAAATTGTTTTTCGCTCATAACTTCGTCAAAAATGATCTGATTTACTTCAAACTAAGCTTATAGTGAACCTTATTCTATTTGTCACTTATAAGCCTACCCATTCCTATAGTGAAAAATGCATATTTGTGATAAATGGGTGGGATTTGTTGTACCTGGCACCACTTGTTTATCTTGTGGCCACAGAACCAAGCGAGCAATAAATTTATAATGGCCCTCACAGCACCTTGATTAATCGTAATTGTCATCATTTTAAACTTACCCTGCACATTCACAAGCCCTTGGTATGTCCTTCTCATTGATGTTCAGAAACATCTAATCCAGATGTACAGTCCGTTCACCAGTAGCATTCCATCTGGGGTTTGTGGAGCAAACGACTGTCCACTCGGGCCATGCACCAACCCACATGATCTGGAGTTTGCACGATGAACAGCTGCCCGTTCGGTGAGCTGAGAAAGTTCTCCAAGTCTTTCTAATATTGTGAACTAATCATCGTATTGTGAACTAATTATATTTGTAAACAGTGAGCCATATGGGTCTTTTTTATAACACTGACATGGCAGTTATTCCAAGATTGTCCCAGGTTCTCGAACCATAAAATCTAAATCTGAAATATTACGACATTCAGCAATATTTGAACCCACAACTTCAAGATTTAACATCTTCACCATTCAGCCACCAACATTAACTTATTGCCTTCACTACTTTGGTGCTTTTAAACCATGGGCAAAACCTAACCAGTTATTCTTCCAGCATGCTTGCTTCTTGCATCTACAACTTTAAAAAAAATCGTTGGACTATCGATTTAATGTGGATACAGAGATGGTCAGTGGGGGCATACCCATCCATCCATATTCCTTCCTTTCTCCATATTCTGTTTTCCAAACCTTCTTTCGCATTTATTTTCCATCCTCCAATGCTTCCTTGCTCTCTCTGTCTTCCTATTCACAATTTTATTTTTACCAATTGATCTGCACTCCTTAATTCCTTTGTGGCTTCATTACATAAATTACATTTAATGAGACATTTTAATGATCTTTATCTGGCCAAGTGAAAAATCATTTTAGATTTTGTAATGATACTTTTACACTAAATTAGCATGACACTTACATAAGCTATTTATGAGAGCATGCCAATCATTGATCCAATAGATAATTGCAGTTAATAATCGATAATAGCAGCAAATGTCAATGATCATTTTCTTGTTGACGGATCGATAAAAAAACAACAATTCGACATTACTTGATATCATGTCCAAAACAAAACTGTCATGACCAATTTAAAACTTGAATATAACATTGACATATGTAGTTCATTAGGAAATAGTAGCATGCTGTCGTCAGATATCCAATTGGTTATTGACTGAAATATCCTTACTATAATTCACGGACCGGTGTTTGTGGGTTTGGTTGTCGGCCTACTCCTACAGTTCTGGCCCAATTACATCCAGACTTGTTACAGAGGATTAGCTTGACACCCCAATTAATGCATGGGGGTGTTTTTTTGTTTTTTAAATCTTTGGCGGTGGTCTTGGGGGGGGGGGGTAGGGGGGAGACACAAATCCTCTATGTAAATATGTATCGTGTAGTGCCATCTCAATGTGGAGGAGGGTATTACAAGCCTCCACCATTTAAGTGCAGTATTCCTGTCGCGCACATTTTCCAGTGTAGTGAGGTGTTTTGAATTATAAGCAGTAGGTATGTTTTTCTTTCATGCACATAACCTGTGTTTTTTTTATCCTATACAGAGCTGTCACTTGCCTATACACTGCCCAAATAAAGCTATGTGTCAGAAGAATGTGTTGCATGTTTGGAACAGAATTACCCATAGGGCGGGTACTCTGCTCGTATATCTAATATATAAAACTCATTCTAACCACTCACTGACTGACTGACTGATATTAATGTTTGGAACCTTCCCGATGACGTAGAAAGCTGAAATTTCACTTACTAATGGACATCGAAGCCGATACACCGAGAAAAATCACAGAACCATTGGAAAGCGTCTGTAAATGAAAATATAAATAAATGAAAAAAATAAATGCAGTTGAGCGACCCGAGACAATGGAGAAGCACAGTAATTTTGCTTGCTGATGGGCATCAAAGCCGATACACCGGGAAAAATCGTAGAACCATTGAAAGCATCCCTAAATGCAAATATAAATAAATGAAAAAAACAAATGCAGGTGAGCGACCCGGGACAATGGGGAAGCACGGTTCGTTAATACTTACAATGTGTAAGTATACCCAGCCAGTATGCATATATATATATATATATACACATATTTTTATATATACATATATATATATATATATGTACATACCAACGAGGTACCCGTGCTATGTACGGGAGGGGAATGGACAGCTTGTTCATGAAAGACGGGCAAAAAAAAAACTTACCGCAGCTGACCCCAACAGAAGTAAAGTAGGTAATATTTAAACGGTTACAATATGGCGAATCTACAAATGGTGAATCCATGAATGTTACAGGTGGAAACCTTCACATTATTTCCTGAGTATCCTTTAAATCTGTCTATACTTTCATTCCCAACTGCATCATTCCAATCACAAATTAATACCATACCATTAGTATAACAAAATATAATATTAAAACACTCATGAGCCATTGGTAAAACTAAGTATTTCAATGATGTCATGGCAGATCTGCAAATATCACTTTATGGAAACCTGATCGCATTATTTCCTGATTCCCCATTAAACTAAGTCTCCCTATATTTTCATTCCAGACAGCATCATTGCAATCACAAATTAAGACTATACGGTTAATATAATAAAATACAATGTTACAAACACTCGTGAGGAAAACGAATATATACACGCCATTCTGACGTTATATCTGGATAGGGAGCAGCTTCGTACGGATCGAAACTCAAATTCAGAATTGCATTGAGGTATTTATGAAAACTCCCATCCACCTTAGGACATCCGATGGGACCCCAAAACGTTGCTCAGGAGGTTTGGAGGGGCGAGCCCCAAAACCGAGGGAGTCGTTCAGGGTCGGTCGGACGGACACTCCTGTTTTAAATGTATATATATATGTTATATCAAATAAATGCGGTTGGGAATATCCATTATAATATAAAAAGGAAGGCACAGCCAACCAATGAATATAAGTGAACAACACTCTCCAATTTTGAAACAAACGGGAAGAGCAGGGTCAGCCTCAGGCAACGTTTCGCTTGTGATCCATAAGCTTTATCAAACCAAAGGGAAGCAGCTGGTGCACACAGACATTTTATTGTTAATTTTTATATACTCCACTCTCTGCCGTACCATCTGTCATCCCACAGATCGGCAAGCAGCAACCTCTTCATTCTCTGCAGATCTGGATAAAATCACAAGCTGGTCCAACACGTGGAACATGTCTTTCAACCCTGACAAATCTCACACTCTCATGGTGTCTCTCCAAAAGGACCATCTGGAAAACCCCCCCATCTACTTTCTCAACCATCCTCTTGAAGAAGTCCTTTCATTCAAGCTTCTGGGTCTCACTATTTGCCATGGTCTTTCCTGGGAAAGCCACATTTCCAAGCTGGCCTCCAAAGCCAGTCGCCGACTCGGCATCCTCCGTCGTGCAAAGTCCTTACTTGGCACACCTGAGCTCCTGACCACACCCAAAGCGTTTGTCTGCAGTCTGATGGAGTACTACTCTCCCCTCTGGGCTGGTGATCCCGCCTCTCACCTTTATCGGCTTCACGCTGTGGAAACCAAGGCATTTAGGATCATTGGTATCTCCCACGATGAGGCTGAGTCTTTGGGTCTTTCACTCTCTCACCGCAGGCAGGTCGGTGGTCTTTCTGTCATCTCTCTGGCCCCTACTCCTTCTGATATATGTGCCTCCCCATATTTCCGCAGGGTGCTCAAGGTCCGCCAGCAACCCCCTTCTGGTAAAACTACTAAAATCAAGAATCACTGCTAACCTTCATTCTTTCATTTGTCTTTTTTCCCCGCCTTTGGAACAAACTCCCACACTCTCTTCAATCCCACTCTTCCCTCCAGGTCTTCAAAACAGCTGTTCACCACCATCTCTTATCTTCCCCCATCCAAAAGCTCGATCTTTTCTACCCCCGCTAATCCACCCCAAACTCACCTCCTTCAAATTCCTTGCTTTCCTTCCTGAAAGTCCCTGTCATGTCAGGACCTGAAAGTTCCTGTGGTGTCCATCTTGTTTACCCTGTGTACCCTACCCCCATCCCTGTCCCTTCCACAGATCTCCTCATGTCTCTGTTCCACACTGTTTTTGTCCTTCCCTCTCCCAAACCTCTTGTCTCCTGGTCCCCTTGTTGTGCGTTATGTGTGTTAGCTCTCATACGAACCTCGACAGTGTACACAGAAAAATAAAAAGAAGAAGACCACTCTGCCAACTTACTGTCTTCTGGTCGTGCACAGAAGCATGAAACCCCTTTTTTGTTGTTAAAACAAGAGAAATCCATGTCATCATCATTGGGTTACTGCTCATTCCTGTGTTGCAAACGTGTTGCAATCTAGTATTATAATGGTGCACGTGAGTGGTCAGGACTGTTCTCCCATTTTTCCCCACTGATGTGCTTCCGGTTGAGCACTGATTGCAATGCTCACCATAACACCGATGACTTTTTCTTGAAGCTTGGCAAACAGAAGAACAGAGAGGGGGGTTAACCGTTGAAATGATTGATCTCCCAACCCAATTTAATACACGAATAAAGACATCAAGAAGGGGACGGTGTTCAACTAAGATGATTGACAAGCAACCCCTACCCTTACACACCCAGGAGTTTGAGCAGGTGCTCAACCGGAAGCACATCAGTGGGGGGGGGGGGGGGGGGGAAATGGGGGGAAAATCCTGACCACTCATGTGCATCATTGTAATTCCAGATCACGATGTTTGCAACACAGGAATGAGCAGTAACGCAATGATGATGGCATGGCTTTCTCTTGTTTTAACAACAAAAAAGGGATCCATGATTCATGCACAACCGGAAATAGGTTCAGTGATCGATAAAAAAATAAACAATAAAATGGTCGCATGCGCTGGCTGGTTCACTTTGGCTTTATAAAGCTTGTGGATCACAGGCGAAACGTTGCTTGAGGCTGACCCTGCTCTTCCCGCTTGTTTCAAAATTGGAGATTGAAGTTCAGTCTTATTTATTGGTTCGTTTTGCCTTCTTTTTTATTATACACACACATATATATACACACACATAGCGGTAAACTGCCAGAGATTTAAAAAAAGTTTAGGTTACCAAAAACTGAAAAATAATGTAAATTTCAGAGTTGTTAAAAAAGGCCCTTTTCAGGGAACAAGTAATGGGTTAGCAACTGCAGCTGTTCTGCAGTAATGGAAGTAAATTATGCCTAGAAAGTAGATGCAAACAATTCCTACAGGTGTCCCAACTTTTGTTGATTCGTTACAAACCCTCTGTCTGTAGAAAAGCAGTGTTGGAACAGACTGTTGCAACACCCTCTGAAGCATTATTTGGACAATATTGCACTGCATGAAGTAGTATATTGCTTTCATAATGGTGAGAAAAAGACAATTAACAAAGGAAGACAGACAGACCATTATAACCCTTAAAAGTGAAGGTCTTTCCTTTGGAGAAATTGCAAAGAGCCAATGTGTCAGTGAGTACAGTTTCCTACACCATCAAAAGGCACTTGGAAACTGGAAGAAACTCTGACAGGAAGAGGTCTGGCAGACCCAAAGCCACAACACAATCAGAAGACTAGTTTCTGAGAGTCAACAGCTTGCGTGATAGGCGGCTCACAGGACAGCAGCTTCAAGCACAGCTTAACACTGGTTGAAGTCAGGAAGTCTCAGTTTCAACTGTGAAGAGAAGACTTCGAGCTGCAGGTTTGATTCCACAAACGTGAACACACAGGCAAAATTGTGCCATCACTTGTCGCAGAGCACACGCGCGCACAGTGGCCCTTCTCTCGCAGCTTTCCACACAAAGGCTCCAAATGTCCCAGATTTCCTCTTTCTTACAAGGTGCCACCTGCCTCATGCGGTCCGCCCACCGACCTCGTGTGTGTGTTCTGCTGAACCAGACGGGAGCCTTCCACACTCCACATGTGCAAAAATGCGCCTGCCTTTCTTGCGCCTTCGATCACACCCTTCCCTCGTCCCATGCAGTAGGAACCTCCTTGTTTTGCACCAGCCAACCTTCCTCTTTTATCACCCTCTCTGTCCTCCGCCCCCGGGGCATGGCCTGCTTGCCTCCAAACCCGGGAAGGCGGGGCTTCTCCTGTTTGTTGTCGTTTCAGGAACATGTTTCCAGCTTTACTGCCTGACTTGAAATACAACTAGCATCCGTTGAAGACAAAGTCTTCGATATCCCCCGCCATAGTAAATGAGGACAAGTAGCAAAAGGCACCAGTTCAATTTATTCTTGATGTGTGTACCAAATTTTGGATCATAACGGATGATTATTATGCGGATCATAACGGATGATCCACTGTGGCGACCCCTAACGGGAGCAGCCGAAAGAAGAAGAAGTTGTGTACCAAATTCATAAAGAAATCGTTAATATTTTGCAACATGCTCTGGAAACAAAGGTTAACCTCAATTATTTCTTAATACCCAACTTGCTTCCATGGAAAGTGACAGAATTTTTTGGGGGAAATCTCTAAATATCAAAAGGCACCAGTTCACCACTTGCTTGATATGTGTACCAAATTTCGTAAATATATCTTGAGGGGATTTGTAGTTAAGCTCCGGAAACGAAATGTGACGGACGGACGGAACCCATTTCTATATCCCCCGCCAACTTCGTTGGTTGGCGGGGGATAAAAAAACATACGAAAAATCACAGAGGACATTCACGTACTGGGGGGACGTATTTTTTACTCCCGAAGCTAATTAACACCGCACCACCCCTCGTGTGGTGACACGTAACACTTAAGCTCACAGATTCCCAAACTTAATTCCGTCGACATGCTTGTACTCATCCATGGACCATGCTACACGACACAATGCTAGCTTCCCCATTAAATCTTCACATCTGCCCCCATAATCATAACAATATGTACATATATATTGTTTTGAATTCCGCCGCGCGGCGTGCGATCGGCCACGTGACTCGAATCGCGACCGCCTCGGCCCACCGGCGGACAATTCAGTCGTGACCCTCCCGGCTAACGCCGGGATCCAGTCACGGGTGGACCTTTCGGCCTCACACAAACCCAGTCCGCATTCTACCCGCGCGGAAAATAGGGTGAATCGCCGAAAGTCGATATACCTAAATACCCGAGGGTAACCTACCGAGGGGTTGTAACCTCGCCACAGGCCGACTTCGGACACGGGCCGCTTAAGCGACCCGTTCCATGCAACGGGATAACCGAGCGGTGTATCGTCGCCTTTGATGGTTCAGTATTATCGGGCGTATTAGCCACGACGAACCCTTTACATGAAACAAGATGGAGACCCAACGAAGGAAGGACGCAGCGAAACGGGGAAGAATTCAACAGAAGCACGTTTAATTCACAGACAGACACAAATAGCACACATAAAGCAGGTAGTATTCACAGCAACAATTATAATTGAATAAATGCACATATATCACATAAAGAAGAGAACGACAAACGCAACGATGACGCAGAGCTACAACCGATTACGCGACACACGGACCACTTACACAATTGACTACTTATCAGACACGGCGCCACACACACACGTTCACACAAAACCCCAAAGAAAATGAAGTCGACTTCCCTTAATGTCGGGTCCTTGGCGCCCGTCTCTGCCGTGGTCCGCGAGCTCTCTCCGGCGTTCGGCCCCCGTCTGCCTTTCCAGAGCACACGCCGAACCAGAGCGAGAGAACGCCGAACCAGAGGAAGAAGAGCGAGAGCGCCGAACCAAGAGAAGAAGCAGAAGCGAGAGCGTCGAACCAAGAGAAGCGAGCAGAGCAGAGCCTCGAACCAAGAGAAGCGAGCAGAGCAGAAAAGAAAGAGGTCAGCACCTCCTGCCCCTCTCACTCTTATCGCCCGGCGCCACGCCCTCTTTCTCCGCCCCGCCTTTGCTCCACCCCCTTCGAGGCGCTTCTCGAAAGCACTCGAAGCGGGGCGTTTCCTCCCGTTCCTCCCACCTGCGGCTTGTGGGGGGCGAGCGCGAAGCCGTTCTGGCGCCGGCCAAGGAAGGAAATACGCGGGAAAACGCGCGCCCTCGCTGTGGGGACTTTCTCCCTTCCCCACTCGCGTTCGACGGTTTCCAATGCGGAAACCGTTCGTACGTGGACCGCGGAGGATGGCGTTCGTTGGTGTGGAGTAGTGGCGAAGATGGTGGTGGTGGTTGTGAGGGTGGCGGTGCTGGCGTTGTTGGAGTGGTGCTTGGTTGGCGTTGTTGTTGTTGGCGTTGAAGTGTGGTTGGCGTTGTTGGCGTTGAAGTGTGGTTGGTTCGAAAATAAAGCAGAACAGAAAAACGCCTAACTCAAAGTATCGCAGCCCGAATGAATCACATTAATTCCCTCAAACAATGGGTTTGGCTAACTACACATGTACTTCAGAAATACCTCATCTACGGGACCTGAATGATGTTTGCGAATTTCCACAGCCGTAACACTACCCCTCCCTTTTTACAGACTCGTCCGAGTCGTCAAATTATCGTGTGCCATCATGTGTAGTTCTCCCCTAGTACGTTTTACCTACGGATCCTGAGTGCGACATTCATGGTATTCGTGTCCCCAAAATAAATAACCTGAGGGCTGAGTAACTAACGAACAAACTCATTCATTCAGACGACTTAAATAAAATTGCGGCGCTAAGACAGACATGCCGGGGGCACACTCATATTTACAATACAACTTAACACCTTAACTTACAAATTTTACACTAAACCATGGCCCAGGATCAATGGACTCTGCAGGAAAAAAGGTGAGAGTAACAGAGGACCGGTGCACGGGCCGCCACTCAGGCCCGTGTTGCAGCTGCCAACAGGACAGTCTGTAGCTTGCAAACTGTTGCTTTTAACGATGATCCTGGCGCACATGGCAATGAACAAGGGGGGGGGGGGCAAAGCAAAATTGAACAGAGGGGGAAAACTGATGATGTGGCAGTGGGCATGGGCCAAAGCAAGGGCAGGCAGCAAGGCATGGCAAAGGTGAGCAGGCAAACACAGCCTGCAGAAAAAAAAAGGCCGCTGCAGGCAAACACAGCCGGCGGACGAACGGGCCGGCACAGGCCTTGAAGCACAGCTGCAGACGATCCGGCCGGCACAGGCCTTGCAGCAAAACAGCCAGCCGATGAAGTTGGCCGCCTCTTGCCGTGCAGTGCAGGTTGGTGGAGGGAGTGCGGTGGTGCTGGCCACTCGCAGAAGGCGGGCTCGGACCTACCTACTGTCTCCCTCCCACCTATCGCCTTTGCCTGTCACCGTCCATACCCACCCCTTAATTTGCAAAACCCAATTTAGCCCCAACTAATTTTTTTTTGTTGTTTTTTATGTTTACTTTCATTTCCCACCACTACAAATCGTCCCCTAACCCCCTTTATCGTCCTTGTTCGGCTAACCTATCGTCCCCTAGCCTACTCCCAACCCCTACGTTCCCTTCCCGGAGGGGAATAAGGGAGAGCTAGCGTCCTGTGCTGAGGCCCAAGAAGCCTCAGGATGGCCTCCCCAGATCTCAGCGATCTAACCCAAAGTGGGTCCAGCGGCCCACAACGAGAGCGAAGGGATGGATGGTGCGGAGGGTACACTTCCTAATCTACCCTAACATTTAACTGTTAAACTACCCGGGGCTTTCAACAAGCGCTCGCGCTTAAACTATTGGTTCTAACAACCCAGATTCCCGTCGCCTGTGTTGGTGTCCTTACAATTTCGGGCCTCGCCCTCGAATTTTCCCTCGTGCCCTTGCAAGTTTCGTGGCTGGGACGCGTGGCTCCCCCTGGCAGGCAGGACCCTCTGCCGAATCCCCTACGATGGCACCCCCGGGCATACACTGCCTCCGAGCCTACCAGCTCCCTAAACACCGGGGAGTGCCCCCCATGGCAACTCCCCTGAAACGCACACGTGGCAGGCTGGCGCCCCGGGCCCCTTTCCGAGGGTCACCCGTGCCCACGACACTGCCCACGCGGCTAACGGCGCTCCGGGCCCCCGCACCAAGCAGGCGCACCCGTGCCCACTACGCTAACCCGGCCCCCATGGGCCCTTGGCCTACACGGCCGACTAGCCGGTGCCCGGGTACCCACTCAGCGATACTCACCGTTCGCAGCCACGCTCCAGCCCGTTAACGGGCTCCTGCACCCCTCCAAATAGGTTTCGAGCCTACATCCCACCAACAGCAAAACGACCTCCATTTTTTTCAATTTAACTAACCCAGCTAACTCACTCTACACTGACCCGGGGTCCCTTGGGCGGGAGTCACTCCTCCCCCAATCACTCATCGCACCATGCCATTCCAACATTCGCTCCACACATACAGACCGCTGCCTCACTCCTCAACATGTCTCCACACAATCACCACTCTTCAACACACTCACGTGAACTCTGCCATCCTTCTATCTACCTCCCCTAACTAACTCGTGCTCCACGTCATCCTTACACTACAGCACGTTCCTTTTAACACTACGTAGCTAAGCTACGTCCCCTCTACACATCCAAAGTCTGTCACTGTCCCCAATCTCTAAAAATCATTTCCATTTACCATCCTAAATCTGACTAACATCTCTCTTACCTAATCCATTCACGGGCCCCATGAGGACTTACCCCTGCCCATGGAGCCGGTCTAACTAACACTAACCTTCCCTAACTAGTGCCATCCTGTGCCCTGGTAAGGGGGTCTTCCACCCCTTACCCGGGAATCCTGTTCACCGAAAGCGAGGTTTGCTTTTGTTAATTTTGTTTTTCCAATTATGCGCAGCACAGCGCGGCACTCACAGCTCGCGCACTTTGCACCTTGCCCGTGACGTCATGCAGCTGCACGCGTACCTCGTCCCTCTTGGACGGTACCATCCGGCAGGGATTCACCCTCCTGCCGGATTCCAACCCACGTGCAGCCATGACGTCACCCTGCGCACCCCCAAAAAAACAAACCTCGCACTCCTGAGGGGCTCCCCACGCGAACATGTGCTCTGCCCGTTGGAGCTTAACACAGCTCGCGTGGAGAACCCTACGGTCCAAATTCGTCGTCCTGCCTAAACTTTGTCCGTCCGCGGGATCGGCAAATCCACCGCTGGCGTTTCCGGACCGGGCTTCACTCCCGCAGCGAGCACGTGGGGTCTCGTGCGCTGCACAGCACGGACCTCGCGCTCGCTGCTGGGTGAACCCGGCGCGGTCCCCAAATCAACTACGGCCGCTACCCGGCTTCTGTCCCTCTGTCGCCGTCGTCGTCGCCATTCCACCACGCCACCTGCGTGTCACGACGCACAGACTCCACTCCAACACACTCACACCGGGAGACGCGCAGCGTGCTCCCGCATGCTGACCGTCATTCCCTCACATACAGAGACTTCACACCACGGTCTCTCTCACACTCGGCCGTTCACTCACGCATGCCACCTCCCTCGCACACGTGGCTCCACTCACACACGGCCTTCCACTTGCACACGTGGGGGCACTCACCCGCGGTGCCTCATCCACACACGGCGTGCTGGGAAGCACGCATCCTGGCACACTCGCGACACACCACTCACACACGGGTCGCACTCACACCTCGGGTCTCATCCACACACGGGATTTTTGTCACACAACGCCTTTCACCCACGTTTGCGTGCGTTGCAGCACGCATTTCGCCACGCTCGTGTACACCCACCTCGACACCACACACGCCGGGACAACATGCTGGGATTCGTGCCACACAAGGGGTTCCGGGGCCTCTATACCCCCAAGCTCTCTGTGCACCGTCACAGCACTCGTCCCCTCGAACTCGTCGACACGACCGAACTCACCTGGTCGTGACTCGCCTCAAGGGGCAAACTCCCTCCCTCGTTCCTGGAGGCAGCCATCCGCTGCTCGCACCGGGTCACAACACAGTCCACCAGCTCCCCTCATGGTCCTCCCTAACTCCGTGTGTGTGTGTGCGTCTTTACCCCGTCCAATTCACCCTCTATATCCCGTGTCTCTGCCAACTCTTCACCCTTACCTCCTTGTCTCACTATTTTTATTTCTTTGTCGTCACCTCGTGTCTCGTCTCACACGTTTCGGTCACCCCATTTAATTTTTCCCTCTCGGTCACCGTCACTTTCTCTGTCACGACCTCGCCCAACAAGTCTCCCGAATTATTTTCTCCTCCCCGCCTTCACCGCGGGCCTGGAAACGGTTGCACCCCTCCCAGCTCGTTCGCCTCCACTCGTGGCGTCGCCATTACGCACTCCCCGTTATTGCCATCATGTCGCCTGCAGGCTTCGGCCCATTTGCTGCATCTCGCCCGCATTTCTTCCATTTTTTCCTTCATTCCTTGCGCATTTGTTTCCATATTCGTTTTCATTTCGTTTGTGTTTGTTCCATCTGCTTGTTCACTCCTTTTTTTCGTTTTTCATTTCGTTTATTTGTTGCGTCATTCCGCTTATTGCCTGCAAATCATGTTTACCTGGCCCACGTTAAGTGGGTCCGCGGCAATTGCTTCACCTCAGGCGCGGGTCCGCCGGCGACTGGGGAAGTTGACGGAGCGGGGTGGGGGTGTCATACACCGCGGCCTCTGCCGCCGCCGCGCCATTTCGGGCTCTGCGTTTGGTTGGGGGGAAACTGTTCCTGCACACCAATGTCCTGTCGGGGTCGACATCCTGGGCCTGGATTCTAAAACACATACTCATTTCTATTACCCCGGCTCCGCTCGCCTTGAGACGCCATTTTATTCCACGTAAGGGGTTAATTTAGTCGCTCGTAATTTGGAGGGAATCGGGGTCGCTCTTCTCACCCCTGGACCGATTCCTATGAATTTAGCTTGGAGGCAGGAGGGTATTTTTCCCGCTCTCTGACACCAGTGTTGCGAATTCGCGCCCGCGGCGTGCGATCGCCACGTGACTCGAATCGCGACCGCCTCGCCACCGGACGGACAATTCAGTCGTGACCTCCCGGCTAACGCCGGGATCCAGTCACGGGTGGACCTTTCGGCCTCACCACAACCCAGTCCGCATTCTACCGCGCGGAATAGGGTGAATCGCCGAAAGTCGATATACCTAAATACCGCGGGTAACCTACCGAGGGGTTTGTACCTCGCCACAGGCCGACTTCGGACACGGGCCGCTTAAGCGACCCGTTCCATGCTAACGGGATAACCGACGGGTTGTTATCGTCGCCTTGACGGTTCAGATTAATTATCGGGCGTATTAGCCACGACGAACCCTTTACATGAAAACAAGATGGAGACCCAACGAAGGAAGGACGCAGCGAAACGGGGAAGAATTCAACAGAAGCACGTTTAATTCACAGACAGACACAAATAGCACACATAAAGCAGGTAGTATTCACAGCAACAATTATAATGAATAAATGCACATATATCACATAAAAGAAGAGAACGACCAAATGCAACGTGACGCAGAGCTACAACCGATTACGCGACACACGGACACTTACACAATTGACTACTTATCAGACACGGCGCCACACACACACGTTCACCACAAAACCCAAAAGAAAATGGAAGTCGACTTCCCTTAATGTCGGGTCCTTGGTGCCCGTCCTCTGCCGTGGTCCGCGAGCTCTCTCCGGCGTTCGGCCCCCGTCTGCCTTTCCAGAGCACACGCCGAACCAGAGTGAGAGAACGCCGAACCCAGAGGAAGAAGAGCGAGAGCGCCGAACCAAGAGAAGAAGCAGAAGCGAGAGTGTCGAACCAAGAGAAGCGAGCAGAGCAGAGCGTCGAACAAGAGAAGCGAGCAGAGAAAAAGAAAGAGGTCAGCACCTCCTGCGCTCTCACTCTTATACGCCCGGCGCCACGCCCTCTTTCTCCGCCCGCCTTTGGCTCCACCCCCTTCGAGGCGCTTCTCGAAAGCACTCGAAGCGGGGCGTTTCCTCCCGTTCCCTCCACCTGCGGCTTGTGGGGGGCGAGGCGAAGCGTTCTGGCGCGGGCCAAGGAAGGAAATAGGCGGGAAACGCGCGCCCTCGCTGTGGGGACTTCTCCCTTCCCCACTCGCGTTCGACGGTTCCAATGCGGAAACCGTCGTACGTGGACCGCGGAGGATGGCGTTCGTTGTGTGGAGTTGGCGAAGATGGTGGTGGTGGTTGTGAGGGTGGCGGTGCTGGCGTTGTTGGAGTGGTGGCTTGGTTGGCGTTGTTGTTGTTGGCGTTGTTGGCGTTGAAGTGTGGTTGGTTCGAAAATAAAGCAGAAACAGAAAAAACGCCTAACTCAAAGTATCGCAGCCCGAATGAATCACATTAATTCCCTCTAAACAATGGGTTTGGGCTAATACACATGTACTTCAGAAATACCTATCTACGGGACCTGAATGATGTTTGCGAATTTCCACAGCCGTAACAATATATATATATTATATATATATATATATATATATATATATATATGTATATATACATATACAGTATATGGATATATATGTATGTACCCCTGATAAATTTCTCGCACTTCCCTCAGTCCCTTCCCCTCTGCCCTCGCCCCCTCGCCCACTATGGTATGTGGAAACACTGACTCAGAAGAATGATGGAGCACATACAGATTACAATGACAAATTAATTATTGTAAGTATGTGCAATAAAACCTGTATATTAAAAGAGTTCAAGAACAATGCTTCACTGGGAAGGGTAAAGTGACTTTCAGGCCACCTGTAATATATATATATATATAATATATATATATATATATATATTATATATATATATATATATATATATATATATAATATATATATATATATATTATACAGTAATCCCCGCTATATCGCGGTTCACCTATCGCGCCTCCGCTTCATCGCGGTTTTTCCCTTGGAACCTAACTAATTTTTCTGCGGATTCCCCGGTATATCGCGGTAATAATATATAAAATATAAATTATTTAAGTAATAAATTATAATGCGTGCGCTCGACCAGTCACAACACGCACGAGACAAAGTTCGCTTGTGAACTTCGAATATTTTCTACGTTTTTTCTCCAAGCCCCACGATGCCGCCAAATGCCCTGCACCTTCTAAGGCTTCTGGCAAGGAACCGAAGCGCCAGAGGAAGGTTTATTCACTCGATAATAATCAAACCCAATCGTGTTTACACACCGCCAGCTTTTAATATTCACTCATATAATCAAACCATCGTGTTTATACACCGCCCAGCGTTTATAATCACTCGATATAAATCAACCCAATCGTGTTTATACACCACCCAGCGTTTAATAATCACTCGATATAATAAAACCCAATCGTGTTTACACACGCCAGCGTTTCATATTCACTCGATATAATCAAACCGAATCTGTTTTATACACCACCAGCGTTTAATAATGCTCGATATAAATAAAACCCAATCGTGTTTACACACCGCCCAGCGTTTAATATTCACTCGATATCAATCAAACCCAATCGTGTTTACAACACCGCCCAGCGTTTAATAATCCTCTCGATATAAATAAAACCCAATCGTGTTAATACACCAGCGTTTATTATGCACTCGATATAAATCAACCCAAACGTGTTTATCACCGCGTTTATTAAAAAAATAGGCATTTTGGGGGAGCGTCCATTCATCGCGGATTTTCACTTCTCGCGGGGGGGGTTTGGAACGTAACCCCGCGATAAACAGGGATGACTGTATACACATTATACAGTCATCCCCCGTTTATCGCGGGGGTTACGTTCCAAACCCCCCGCGAGAAGTGAAAATCCGCGATGAATGGACGCCTCCCCAAAATGCCTAAAAATGCCTATTTTTTTTATAAGCGCGGTGTGTATATATATAGATATTAGATATACTAGTACGTGCCCGTAAAAAATAAATAAATAAATAAATATTCCAACCGCGAGCAAGAAACAACAACCATACACAGGCCGTTTCTTCGCTCTCCGTGCCCGTACGTGCGTGGCGCGGAAGTTCGCATATCACAGTTACGATGATTCGCAATTTAGGTTTTAATGGCCAATTATTCAATTAGCGCCAACGTATTTTACCTTTTCGCAATGTCGTCGCAAGGAAAAACAAAAAGAGAAGAGAAGAAGAGAAAAAATTTACTTCCTGGTTCGGAGCATACCAGCACTCTGATGTTACCGAATTTATGCACGCTCTAATTGAAAACGATCATAACTTGGGCATTGTGTTTATCTATAATGCGCAGAGAAATCGAGAATTATTAGATACACGAAGTATCACTATCCGGAAGCCCGTACGTTGTAACCTGTAATGGGGAACGCGGCTGAGCTTCCCTTCCCCATCGGCCACGCCACGCAACACGTGTCTTGTCATTGGTTTGGTAAATAAATGGCCATAACTTGGGAGCAGCTTGTCCGATTAATATCAACCCTTGAAAAGGCCATCCTCAGGTCCCAGCAATATATCTGGCAGTTTCATTAGATCGGACCAGTGGTTGTCGAGAACAGCAGCACAGACACACACAGACACACAACCACACACACACACACACACACACACACACACACACACACACACACACACACAGATTGCTGGAATTATAGATAGATATATATGTATGTATGTGTAATAATATATACTAGCTGAAACCCCGTCACAGACGGATTCCGTTCATTCAACCACCCTCACCAGCTCAACACACCTCGAGGGACATGGACTGGACAGGGTGTGCTGCCCCCTACTCATCTCCCGCCCCTGCCCATTCAATTTGCTTACCCCCGCCAAAAATGTAATTACCCCAGCCCCGCCTTCTTCACTCCCGCCCCCGTCTTTTGATTCCCCGCCCACTTGCCCCCGGGCCCCACCCCTGTCCACCCCCCTCACACTCAACTCCGCTTCATTCAACCCAGCCCCCGCCCATTTCCCCTGTCTCCCGCTTTCATTTGCTTACCTCGCCCAAAATTTGCTACTTGCCCCGCCTCTTCACTCCTCGCCCCCATCTCAACGAAAAGTGTTTATTCTGCTTCAGCGTTGAAAAGTTGACTATTGCCACTATGCGCGATGCACTCTTACAGGTACGAAGTTTCTTTCGTCCAGGTCACAGTACCGAGAAAAACGTGACGCGACCGCGAGGAGGAGCACAAAATTGGTCCTTCAGTATTAATATATAGATAGAAGATCAATGTTCTTGTAACATTTTTTGTGTCAAATTCCAATTCTGAGTAGTCAGCATGTGCAGAGAGGTTTTACATTGCAGACGCTATTTTCGAGGAGTGGAATTACACCTCTCAGCGGTGACGGTCTGTCGACGACGGACGTAATGACTCAGCGAATGACCGATAATGTCATGACGTCCTGACGCCTCTCAGCGTGACGTCACACGTCGCCATGTAAACGAATGTAAAACGAAAAGTGTTTTTCTGCTTCAGAGTTGAAGTTTGACTATTGCCACGATGTGCGATGCACTCTTACAGGTACGAAGTTCTTTAAGTCCAGGTCACAGTACGAGAAAACGTGACGCGACCACTAGGAGGAGCACAAATTGGTCTTCAGTATTAATATATAGATTTTGCATATATATATATGTCTAATATATATATATATAGTATGTATATATAATTTGTATATATATATATATTATGTATATATATATAATATATATATATTATGTATATATATATATATATATATATATTTATGAATATATATATATATATAATATATATATATATTTATATAATATATATATACACACACATATATATATATACAGTATATGTATATATATATGTGTATATATATGTATATATACACACATATATAATAACATATATATATATTATATATATATTTATATATGTAATATGTGTATATATATATATATATATATATATCGTGGGCTGAAGGTTCGTAAAAGAGTCCCGTGGTAGGGCTGAGTTCATGGGCTGAGTTCGTGGGAGTCCCGTGGCAGAGTTCGTGTGCTGAGTCCCGTGGGAGGAGTAAGCTTTTTGCTTCGGCCGTTGGGGGAGTCGGGAGGAAGCCAGAAGCCAAGGAGCTGCGTGGAAGTCGGGCGTCGCGAAGGAGAGCGAGCTGGAGGCGCAGCCTTGCCTCTGTGTCGCGCAAACCGCGCGTTCGTGTGGAGAGAGCCGGAGAGAGCTCGCCTGCCACACGGAAGGCCGAGCTCGACCGCGGCTACGCTAGCTGCCGTGGGGAAGGAGCATCGCGGGTCGCCCAAGCGCGTTCGTGTGGAGAGAGCCGGAGAGAGCTCGCCTGCCACACGGAAGGCCCGAGCTCGACCACGGCTACGCTAGCTACGGAGGGATTAGGAATGGATTTGGAAATGTTAGAATCTATGGCTCAGGACGAAATGACATGCAGGACACTCCATTATGCAGGTGACTATTCCCCGCAAATAAATGCAGAGTCCGCAATGGGCCCAGCGGCGGGGGCCGCGGTGTATGACACCCCCCCTCCCTCTCCATCAAAACCCTCCTCAGTCCCCGCGGATCGCGCCGGGTAATGGCGAAGCGTCTACCACGTGTTATTCGACGTAGAGAACCATGTTCGAGGCGTTGATGGAAAAATGGCGACAAATAACAAAGCAAAATGGATGGAAACGAAGGAAATGAAGGAAGAAATGAAAATGAAATAAAGAAATGGGGTGAGATGCAGATCATGGGTAGGCCTGCAGGAAAGCTTTAAAAAAGTGAAAAACGAAACGAAAAAGGAAGTCGGCACGATACGAGCGGAGGTGAACGAGTTGAAAGGGAATGTAAAAGAGGTGTGGACGAGTGAAGGCGGGTGAGGAAGAAATGACAAACAGAATAATAACGGTTAGACAGGGAATGGAAAAAGTACAAGAAGGACAAAACAACTAAGGGGGGAAAATAGAGAAGAAACAGGACGGCGATAGAACAATTAGAGAAAACCAGGGGAAAGGAAAGGAACGAATTGGAGGTTGTAGAACAGAGGTGCGAGAAGAGACATGAAGAGATGACTGAATGGTTAAAGAGATGGGACGGAAGGCCGAGATAGAGACGCAGGGAATGGGAGTGCGACTGGACAGAAACTATAAAGAGACAGAAGAAGAAGTTAAATTGGTAAAGGTGATTGGTAGAGACTCAAGGGAAGGTAGAGAAGGTTAAGGACGACTTGGAAAAAGCAAAAGACGTGCAAGCACGAATGGAGGGAAGGTAGAGGATATGAAGGTAGAGTTGGTGGACTGTGTTGAGACCAGTGTAAAGAGCAGGATGGCCTCCTTATGGAACAGGGGAGAGAATACGCTCCCTCGAGGCGATCGTAAACAGGTGGGCGGTGTCACTGAACGAGGTAAGGGGGTTGTATAACGCGGGGGTGTGCATGCCGAATTTGGGGAGGGCAGAGGCCACGGGGTTCTTGGCCTAATGCGGGCCCCCAGTATGACTGTTCCTGGCGAGTATGCAGAAATGCGAGTCTGTGGCATGGGGGAGTAAGCAGGCGGTGCGGAGTGTGCACGACGCAGACGGGGGTAGTAAACTCTCCGGGCGAATGGCTCGGGCTCTGCGGGGTAGGGCACCATTGAATCTGGGGGTCGTCCCTCCATGTGTCCCTCAGGGACTGGGAGGTGGGGTTCGGACCCCGAAAGGCCAGAAGGTGCCCTGCCTCCGTATGATGGGAAGAACGGACCTGAGGGCGTTATTTGGCCCAGTTTCACTGCGTGGCAGAGGCAACGGCTGGGACAGGTGCAGGGCATGGCAACACTCACGGCGGCAACTGGCGCGGTGCGGCATCCGAGGTCTTGACCAGATACCTTGGAAGGTGAACACTGGCAGACTCTATTCGGCCTAAATAACCGGTTTGGTATGGAACCAGCAGAGCGAGCTGTTAAGGCTCAGTCAGTGGGCGCAAACGACACCCCATGAGACGATGGGGGAATTGGCGCACGATATTCGCCGCGGTGGGGGATCGCACACGCGAATATGGCGCCGGAGTACCGGAGGAGCTCGCCCTGGACCATTTTTGTCCGGGCGCTTGCGGGCACCGATATCGCGTCAATACTGACCACATGGTGCCCGGAGAACTCCAGAAGGCGGCTGACACTGCAGCCCGTTGGGAAGGCAATCAAGTTGCCGGCTGGAGGGGCTGGGCGACATGCAGATGGCAATCCGGCAGGTGGCCCCGTGGACGAACGGTGCGCTGGAGCCGGGGCGACCCTGGGCGACCAGGCGCGGTTGGAAGATGGTCCAGGGCCTGATCGACGTCGGCTCGAGAGATCTAGGGAGAAGCGGTCGGGCCCGGAAGGGCGGGGGATGGGCCATCAGGGGTACCCAATTCGGAACGAGAGGGGGTATAATTCAGAGTACGGAGGCGCACACCTTATCAGGCAAAGTGTTTTAACTGTGGCAAGGAGGGCCACCTGCAGTGGCGTTGTACGCCCGCGCAGGGAGAGCAACGGCCCCCCGGATCACCAACTCCGCCCGGACCGATCGGAGTAGCGGAGCTGGAAAGCCGCTCCCGCAGAGGCGCAAGCCTCGCAGAGCCTTGCTGCGAGTACACGAGCCCAGGCAAGGGGTGGAAGACCCCCTGCTTTGGGGGCACAGGAGTACTAGTTAGGGGATGGGATAGCGATAGTGAGACCGGCTTCATGGGGACATGGGTTGTACCTCAATGGAGCCCGTGAATGGATTGTTAGAGGGATTTTAGTTCAGATTTAGGAAATGGAATTTTTGGATTTTGGGAGACCGGACAGACTGGAAATGTGTAGTGGAGAACGTAGCTTAGCTAACATAGAGTAAATGAACGTGCCATGAGTTTTGAGGGCACGAGTTAGTCAGGGGATTTAGTTGAAGGATGGAGTGTGGAGTGTTGTTGTGAGTTGCGAAATGGAAAGTGTGGTGGAGGAATGAGTGTGGGACAGTGCGGCCCAAGTGTGCGAGTGGAGCGAATGTGGTATGCATGGTGCCGAATGACTGGTTGGGGGAGGAGTGATTCCCACCCAAGTGACCCCGGGTCAGTTTAATGTTAGCTTAGTGGTTATTCAATTTACTAAACAGGAGGTCGTTTTGTTGTGGTGTCGAGAGAAGGCACGAAACCCGTTTGGAGGGGTGCAAGAGTTCATGGACCGGCTGGGAGCGTGGCTGTGGAAAAGTTGAGTATTGTGTTTAGTGGGCACCCCGGGCACTGGACTAGTCGGCCAGAGTAGGCCAAGGGCCCAAGAGGGGCCGGGATAGTGTAGTGGGCAGGGCGACCCGTCGGAAACGGGACCCGTAGCGCCAGAATGCACGGGGGCAGTGTAGTGGGCACGGGCGATCCCTCGGAAAGGGATCGGGGCATCAACACGCCCGTGGCATCGACGGGGGCAATGCCAGGAGGGCAACCCCCGCGTTGTAGGGAGCAGCCTAGGCTCGGAGGCAGCCTGCGGGCCTGGGGGTGCCATGGTTAGAGTTTGGCAGAGGGGGAGTTCCTGCCAGTTGAGCCCCGCTTGCCCAGCCCAGGAAATTGTGGCGAGGGCACGATTATGGAAAATTTGAAAGGGAAGGCCCAAATTTATAATGGACACCAACACAGGCGACGGAATCATGGTTTTTTAGAACCGATAGTTTTAAAGTGTGAGGCGTTTTTGGAAAAGCCCCGGGGTAGTTTCAGGTTAATGAATGTTAGGGTAGATAGGAGATGTACCTTCACACCATCCATCCTTCGCTCGTTTAGGCCGTTGGATTCACCTTGGTAGATCGCTGAACTCTGAGGAGGCCATCTGAGGCTTTGTTGGGCCTCGAGACAGGACGCTAGTCTCTCCCTATTCCCTCCAGAGAGGGAACGTAGGGGTTGGGAGTAGGCTAGGTGGACATGATAGGCTAGCCGGACAAAGACAATAAAGGGGGTTAGGGAGACAATTATAAAAGGGAAATAAAAATAAAGAGGGGCTAAATTTTGTTGTTTTTGTGGCAAATTAAGGGAGTGGGTATGGACAGAGACAGGCAAAGGCGATAGAGTGGGGGAGACAGTAGGCTAGGTCTGAGCCGCTTCAAGCGGCCGCACACCGCACTCCTCCAGACCTGATGGAACCCACGCAGAGGCCGGCCAGCTTCACCTGTCGGCCTGTTGTGCCTGCAGCAGCCTGTTCTGCATGGGCTTACCTTGCCATGCCTAGTTGCCTGCCTCTGCCATGACCCATGCTGCTAGCCTTGTTGGCGTTTGCCCTGTGTCCATCCATACCATGCGCGCCAGGACCATCCAGTTTTGTGAGGACTGCCCTGCAGGCAGCCTGTGCATCCAGTCCATTTTTTGTGTTTTGCGACCATCTCCATCCATTCCCTGCACCAAAGACTTTGCAACGACTTTTGCCTTTGCCTTTCCCCTTTCACAGATCACAAGTCCTGGGCCATGGTTAGTGTAATGTAATAGATAAGTTAAGATTGTAAATACGTGGAACCCACCTGCATGTTTTGTTTTAGCGCCGCAATTTTAGTTAAGTTGTCCGAATGAGTCTGTGAGAGTTTTGTTTAGTTAGTTACGCAGCGCATTAGGTTATTTATTTTTGGGACACGTATAAAAGAATGTCGCACTCAGGGATCCGAAGGTAGAACGTACTAGGGGAAAATTACACATGCTGGTCACACGAAAATTTGACGACTCGGGACGAGTCTGTAAAAAGGGGAGGGGGTAGTGTTACGAATTTGGAATTCAATTGCACACAACATACAGGTTCCCTTAGTCAGCAATGTCGATAAGTGCATGTTCCCTAGATAGCTCACCTTCCATTGTTTAAATTTTTGAAATCGATTAGATGCGCTGCGGATCGATTTATAGTTAGGGAAGAAACAATGGAGACGTCCCTCCCCTCTTCTGCGAAGAGGAAGAAGAACCTGCGGTGACGTCAACACTCCCTCCACCGTGGTTGAGCGGGGGTGGATCACGAGGGCATGAGTCACGCCGGGTGCGGGGGAGGGGGTGCAAAGGATAAAGAGGACATCTTGTCTTTGTTCAAGGAGAGTCCAAAAGAGTTCGTGGAAAGAGTTCGCGGTGAAACGTCCGTGAAAGAGTTCGTGAGAGTTCGTGGCTGAGTTCGTAAAAGAGTCCCGTGGTAGGGCTGAGTTCGTGGCTGAGTTCGTGGGAGTCCCGTGGCAGAGTTCGTGTGCTGAGTCCCGTGGGAGGAGTAAGCTTTTTGCTTCGGCAGTTGGGGGAGTCGGGAGGAGCCAGAAGCCAAGGAGCTGCGTGGAAGTCGGGCGTCGCGAAGGAGACGCGAGCTGGAGGCGCAGCCTTGCTGCTGTGTCGTGCAAACCGCGCGTTCGTGTGGAGAGAGCCGGAGAGAGCTCGCCTGCCACACGGAAGGCCGAGCTCGACCGCGGCTACGCTCGCTGCCGTGGGGAAGGAGCATCGCGGGTCGCCAAGCGCGTTCGTGTGGAGAGAGCCGGAGAGAGCTCGCCTGCCACACGGAAGGCCGAGCTCGACCGCGGCTACGCTAGCTGCCGTGGGGAAGGAGCATCGCGGGTCGCCCAAGCGCGTTCGTGTGGAGAGAGCCGGAGAGAGCTCGCTGCCACACGGAAGGCCCGAGCTCGACCACGGCTACGCTAGCTGCCGTGGGGAGGAGCATCGCGGGTCCGCCCAAGCGCGTTCGTGTGAGAGAGCCGGAGGGAGCTCGCCTGCCACACGGAAGGCCCGAGCGCGACCGCCGGCTACGCTAGCTGCTGTGGGGACGGGACGTCGCGGGGTCGCCCAAGCCAGACATCACGAGGGTGCAGGTAACTGCAACGGTCTCGTGGGACTCGTTCGGTCTGCAGTCCACGCCATAAAGACCCAAGAGGTCAGTCTGACCCCATTGCCTTGATGGGGTCTTTTTCCTGCTTTTCTTTCGAATGAATGTTTGTGGCGCCGAGTCCTGTAAGTAAACTGTGTAAGTGACTGTACTTAATAATTGCTTATAGACGGTTGTAGTTCTTTTGTTGCTTGTATAATTGCATACGTGTTTTGCCTTATTTAATTGCATACGTGTTTCATTATAATAAATGTCCTTGTGTAATGTAAACCTGCTCGCTTCGTCCATTCCCTCATTGACTGAACATTTCGTGTGTTGGGAGTTAGAAAGCGCGTTGTTTGCCGTAATAGGGGGCATTTGGACCGACGGTTCTCGGCGATTACGCCGCTGGAATCGCGCACGGACAGTTCGCCTCGGCGGTTTGTTTCGTACGAGATCCGTCAGGGTGGAATACCCCGGTAGTTGGATCACGTGGGTATTTGGTACATTGAAGATTGGCAATCGACCCTACCCCACGTGATCTGCCGATTGGCGTATTTCGGTTCTTGTACAGGACCCGTCGCTCGGAGTTATCGGGCGGCGATCTATATTCGGGCGATCGTTCGGGCCGACTCGACTTGGGCTCCGTTCAGAGCGGTCGGTTGGCGGCCGACACCCGGCTGTAACAATATATATATATTATATATATATAATATTATATATATTATATATATGTGTATATGTAATTATTCAGTATGCAGTATACAGTATGTAGATTAGGAAGCCTCTCTTGTTTGGTTCCTGAGATCTTGCATTGTTCACCTGCAGCTGAGCATGTGTTCCTTCCACTGTATTGCAGATATGGACATGGGCTTAGCTCTCTTCCATTTGAAAAAGGCTCAGCAGTTAAATGAACCAGGTCTACAGATCTGGTTACGACGTATGCTGGATAAGAAGCTTGCAGATCTTGACAAAGTACACGAACAGTCACTCATTG
Source organism: Eptatretus atami (assembly GCA_035128595.1). Taxonomy (NCBI): domain Eukaryota; kingdom Metazoa; phylum Chordata; class Myxini; order Myxiniformes; family Myxinidae; genus Eptatretus; species Eptatretus atami. The sequence goes on along the minus strand of CM068956.1, from coordinate 94,309,801 downwards.
CAAGTGAGTAATTTGACATGTTCGACAAAAGTTGTGACTTTAGACAGAATAGTGTATTGTTTAATATTACCATCTAACTTGGCCCCTTGATTAGGTGTTGTATATTTAGAAGGCTGAACCTTAAATCGATGCCTAGAAGTTAACGGATGTTTTACGACCAATTCACATCAACTTTTTGCTCCAATATCATATTTTATGACTATTATTCGTAGTTACATTAATCATAATTGTATTAATATGTTTTTATTCATAATAACAAGGACAACTTAATTATGTTGATTATTAATTCAGTTATTGTTGGAAGCTCATGCAAGATCGACAAAGTCCATCCTCACTGATTTACAAACTCACAGTTTACCAACCAATCAAGAATAACAACCAATCTATTTTTGTTGGAGGCCATGTGTGGAAGCCACCAAGTTAACCATTACATTGTACATACAAAGATATACAAGGAAACCTTGAAACAGGAGGGGGCCATTTGGCACATCATTTTATTTATTTTAATGTTGAAGGTTCCATTGACAGACTAAATGGTCCTCATCGAGGCCGAGCCTCAAATAAAAGAACTACATTGATAGAAAAGCAAAGAAAGAGAGAATAGTCAGAGGTTTTTTTTGATACTCTGAATAGTCAGTCAGAGTTTTTGAGGAAGTAAAAAAATCTGCCTTTTGAAAAGGGGAAGGTCATAAGTGTTTGGGAAAACGTAAGAAGGTAAAGAGTGCCAGAGTTTAGCAGTGGAGGGGAAGAAACAAACATCGTAACCGCCCACCCTTGAGTTGCCAATGGCCACACAATAATTAAAGGGGGCATTTGGCCCATCATGCTTATGCTTTATCCAGATCAGGTGAACTTCATCTCTCAGTTTTTACTGAAATATATTTATATATAATATATCTATATAAAATGTATTGTATATATATATATATATATATATATATCTCACACTCTTTCTCACTTCTCTCACACCATCTCTCTCTCTCTCTCTCTCTCTCTCTCTCTCTCTCTCTCTCTCTCTCTCTCTCTCTCTCTCTCTCTCTCTCTCTCTCTCTCTCTCTCTCTCTCTCTCTCTCTATTGGGTTTGTTTGTTTGTTCGCACAGAACTTTTGTGTTTTTCTCTGCAACTGCTTGACTTATTGAGACGAAATTTTCACATTGGTGAAACTACTCATGTGGAATGTTTTATTGATAATTATGATGTCATATGTCACGTGGTGTAGCAGCCATGTTGGAAAAATGGAAAAAATTTTGGACCTCTATATCTCTTAAACCAACACCAAGGAAAAAATTTAAACTTGGCACACAGCAAGTACTCCAAATGGGGAATGAGTGTGATTTTTTAAAATGTCATCATAGGTGCCTTCCTTATGACATCATAATTGCATATGTAGAATGTTACATCCGATCAGGATGAAAATTTTTGATGGTCATCGAGGGATAAAATGGTCCACAATTTTTTTTGATGTCATAGGTCACATGATTTGGCAACCACATTGTTTTTAAAAGAAAAACCTTCAAAAATTGTCTTCTCTGAAATGGCTGAACCGGTCATCACTGCCAGCAGTTACAAAGTGGCAGTTCTAATTATCTCTCTTATTAATTACTCAACACACCAGTACACAAACACTACACAAAATACACCCCACAAAACTACACAAACACCACACAACACACCTCACAAAACAAGTCCTGGCGAGGGTCTGCAATCTCTGATTGCTCTTTTACTTCTTTGTATGTGTTCTATGCACGGTCACATCTTTCAAGTTACAAACTCCAAACTTGGGGTACAAATACCACTTTGTGTGGGTAACATAGGCTATATGCCTGGTGTTGGCTTAATGGTGGGCTTGGCATCCTAGGATCCTGAGTTCAAATCCCACTCAGCTGTTGAATTAATACCAGATGGGGTTGACTCTACCTGTCCATCCTTCCAAGGTCAGCAAAATGAGTGCCAGCTTCCTGGTATCTTGTGTCGGAATGGTGACCTGTCCAGGATTGTACGCAATAGCTAAGGAGACTGCTTTGACAGCATCAACGCTCTGCACAGAGTATGGTCCCAATGGATGGATGGATGGAACATAGGCCATGTGGCTGCGGACTCACGTGGGGGTGTGGGGGGCAGAGGGGGGCAAATTTTTTTCATAGAGATTTTTTTATATTCTCAATGTAAATGTGGACTAGTATTCTATAAATACTATATGGGGCATAAATTATATATGGCATAAATTTGCAAGTATTCTACAATACTGTCTCAGAGATGGTAACATTTGGCCAGGACGCCATCACACACACAGGCCGCTTCCACATGCCAGAACCTAAACTCTCGTTCTTATAACTTTTTGGACGCCCGGCCACGTACAAAATTAAATAGGGTCAAGAATGGAGTTATTTTATTTAAAAGAAATAAATTATGTTGTACATGTTCAATTCTTGTTCTCCTTCCTATTTCTGTGTTTCACTGATATATCTATGTCTGCATGGCAGGAAGGCAACAAGGAAAATCAGCCTTGGATTGGTATCGTAAGGTGGGTGAAATGCAAACCTGTCTATTTCTACTCAACTTTCCCATCCTGTTCATGTATGTTCTGTCAGCATGGATTTTATGTGCTGCTTTTTAGTCACCTGTCCTGTTTCTAGCTTTTGTTAGCTGAAGGGTCTCCGCCAGACAGGAGCCCTGGATCAGAAGGCTGGACCAAATGGCAGGAGGCGAGTGGCATCACCGAAGGGCTTCACAGTAAGCATAATGCCCTCTTTGCTTTTTCTCACCATCACGAGGGCTTTACTGGCAAGCCTTATCAGTCTGGTGAATGGAAAGAATTGAGGCCGCATGGATCCACAGAGAAGCTTTACAGTAAATCAGGTTCCACAACGGTGCCACCCCAAATCAAGTTTGAAGATTTGCTGAGCAAGCAGGCGGAAACACCCAAGCCTAAGGAGAAAGACGAACAAAGGCATGGAAACAAACAAGCTCAAAGCCATGCTCAAGAGAAATATGGCTACATCATCACAAATGAGGAGTAAGCTTGGTGGGGTTTTCAACTTTGTCCTCTCTTGGTTTGATTCGTCTGTCACTATTTATATTTTATTTCTGTTTGCCTTTTTTGTTGGAGTGTGGGAGCAAATAATGCATGCACAATTAATTTAAGATGACAACAATAATGGTTAAGAATGGTTTAAGCCTTAATGGATATATTAAAATCAATTTTGTCCACACATTTTATGAGAAATCATGACTTTAAGTTATTCATGTCCAAAACATTATTCATTGAATAGGGTATATTACTGTGATATGACTTGGATTAGTTTTCTTGCTTAATTACATACGTCACTAAATGACAGTTTAAATATGTATTTTCAGATTATCACGGCTGTGAGTTCAATGCTTTCATCTTTCTTTTTGACAAAGTCGCCGGTGGCATTATGTTTTTGGGTTGTCTGTCTGTCCGTCCGTATTACATATGACTTACCCCTGACAAATCCCTTATGCAGGCATAAGTCCAACCTACTCGAACACATGGTCCATGCATGCGTGTGTTGCATGTGTTTTTTGGCTGTTACGTCCTGATCCGTTGAGTGTGCTAGCTCTTCGACGAACCTCGACTATGTATACAAAAAAAAGTTGCGCCCTTAATTATTTTAGCTTACCTTTATTTTATCATGTACTCTTTCCTTTATAACACACTTTGAATTGACTGATTGATTGGTTTTACATTCATTGAATACTCTATTTCCAAATCAATTTTACCACCTTTCCTCTTCCTTATTTATCTTTTTTCGGTGAGCCCCCTGAGTGTCCGAGATGGGCTGGTACTTCTTGACACTCTTGCTCATTCAGCCAGACTTCCACTCCTAGCATTTGCAGATGTCAGGTGAGAAATTATTTGCAGTAACAAAGCGTTTCTGATCTTAATGAATATCATCTGAAAAAAAAAGTTTATTCTGCAATTGGAGGTGGTAAGAAACTGCAAAGTTTCATGCTCTGAACATTTTTTCTGATTCAACTCAGAAGCTTTCACCACAAATTTTTCTTATAAATAATTGCATGAACCTTTGTACCATGTCTCATATAAGGGATTATCAGGCATTAACAGTTGCTCTCACCTTTAAAAGGCTTTCAACAACTCCTGCCTCTTCAGCTTCAGCAATGTACAATTCCGTTTTGGCAACAATCATTATTGCTAGTCTGGATATTTGTCACTTGAAAAGGATTCTTGCAAGTATGCTTGTCTTATTTTATTATCAATATCTTAAATTCTCACGAAGCCTTTGCCTGTGCTTTGTCTTCTATAAGTTCCTTTTCCTTCATAAATCTGTACCCTATTTTCTGAATTAATTGCTATGTTTTTCTTTTCCTCATTCCTTACACATTGTAATATCACCGCCCCTCCACTGCCCTTCCCTTTTCACTCCCCCTTTGTTTCTCCAGTGTTATTGGACCTGCTGTGGCTTTCCAACTGAGTAGAGAAACCCATAACCTGTCTATCTCAGATGTTACAGCAATAGCAGGTAATGTGGAGACTCAGCACACCACCAGGTGGCCTGTCTCATGCTCGTTGTAGAACTTGTACAAATAAGGACATGATTAGATATTTGTGTACTTTGACATTCATTATGCAGACCTGAAATTGCAGTGACATTACAAGGATAAATCGCACACACTAATTGGGACTTGAACCTGGGGTTCTAACCTGTAACACATAATTTTTGATTTCCTATTTTTTTTGGCAAATACAATTTTGAGGATCGTGGAGGAGCGAGAACATAAAACGGTCAGGATGTAAGAGAACAAAGGGAACAGTATGAAGAGAGGGGGAAAACACACCAACAGCAGAGATGAGGGATAAAATAGAGGGTCACTTGGAGAAATACCGGATGTGAGAAAAAATGAGGGCTCGGGGAGGACATGGTGGATTGACAATATCGATACAGTCACAGGTTCTCAGGTAGGAAATACTGGAAACCTGTAATAATCTGTGCTTGGGTAGGCTTACCTGGGGTAGAAACAATAATGGTATTGGATGGGGATCATCTGGGATGGTGGTGAATAGCTGTCTTGAAGTCTGAGAGGGAATGATGAGATTGAAGAGAGTGCAGAAGTTGGTTCCACAGGCAGGAAAAAAGTGAAACAATGATTGGAGATGAACAGTAATTCTGGATTTGGGGAGTTTTGCCAGAAGGTGGTTGATGGTGGACTGCGTGCACCTGTAGAAACCTGGAGACCGCATGCGCCCTGCAGTAGAAGACAGACAGACCACCTACCTCTCTGTGATGTAAAAGTAATAGCCCATCGACTCAGCTTAATCACGGAAGATTCCAGTAATCTTGAAGGCCTTGGTTTCCACAATCTCAAGCTGAGCCGGGTGTGAGGAATCAGCATCAGCCAAGAGGGGGGGGGGGGTGCAGTACTCCATCAACCTGCAGATGAAGGCCTTGTAGATGGATAAAAGTTCAGATACGCCAAGGAAGGACTTCGCATGATGAAGGATGCCCAGTCAGCAACTGGCTTTGGAGGCCAGCTTGGAGATGTGGCTTTCCCAGGAAAGATCATGGTAGATAGTGAAACCCAAAAGCTTGATTGAAAGGATGTCTTCAAGGGGATTGTTGAGAAAATAGATGGGGGGGGGGGGGGGGGGTTGCAGACAGTCCTTTTGGAGAGTCATGGCGAGGGTATGAGATTTGTCAGGATTGAAAGGCATATTCCAAGTGTTTGAGCAGCTTGTGACCAGCTCCAGGGTTGAGTGACCTGGTCTTAATCCAAATTGATGGTCAGAAATTAAGCCATCGGAGAAAAGGAACGATTTGATGTCAGAAGCGATGATGAATTCCATGACCTTGCTGATGATTGACAGCAGGCTGATTGGTCTGTAGTTGCAGGGATCAGTTTTTGCACCTTTTTATGTAGAGTGGTAATGTTTGTTGATTTTCAAGCAGATGGCAAATGACCTTGAGCAAATGAGAGGGTGAATACAATGGAGAGAGGGTGAGCAAGAGCAGCCAAGCAGGTTTTTTTGAACATGAGAACTGATGCCATCTGGACTAGTTGCAGAATCTGAGTCGAGGTTTGACAGCAAACTCTCCACCTTGTCAGGAGAAAAGGGCACAGAGTCCAGGAACAGCAGGGTGTGACTGGGTAAGGTGGGTGCAGAAAGCAATGGGTTTGGGACACAAGATTTAGAAACAAACACAGAGTTTAGGCATTCAGCCTTTTCGTGTGCAGTGTCAGCTGTGCAGCCATTTGAGGTAAGGGAGGGGATGGAGAGGGAACATACACCAGAAATGGACTTAACTAGACACCACCAGGATTTGGAAGGGGGAGAGAGGTTTGAGAGTTCAGTCTTGATATGAGAATGATGGTGTTTCTTGGCTCTCCTGAGGGTAGAGACACACTTGTTCCAAGCTTTGTGGAAGGAACTGAGATTGCCTTCAGCAGGAGTTGCCTTCCATGAGGTGAAGGCAAGTTGATTCAGGACAACTGCCTTGCCACAAGCTTCAGTGTACCATGGATGGGAGGAAGGGTAGGACAACCGAAGATGAGATGGGATAAATCTGTGCATGAGAGAGAGCAAATTTCTTTGAAAGAATTCCCAGGATGAGTTGATGTAAACGCAATGATTTCTTTCACGTAATGACTTGTTCTGACCTGGTTTTTTATTCTAAATCACAACTCCAATGCGCAAGTAAGTGTTTTTCATCACATCGTGTGTATTTTAGCTTGTACTAAGCAAAAGAACACATTTTACAATGGGAGCCTCATTCATGCAAAAACAGACATAAGTAGGGGAATTTTGTTGGTACTAGGACTATACCATTTCCCCCATTGACTCTAATGTTAACTCAGGGAAAAACGATTAGACCGTGTCAACAAAAAGGAGTGAATTTTTTCTCATGAACAGATCTCTGGCACCAACTTCTCCTTCTCCTCCACCACCTCTTCCACTCATCCTGCACCAGCTTCTCCACATTAAATTGTTTCTGGGACAAAGCTCTTCCATGAGTCTCGACTATGCATCAAAAACTGCATATTTTTATTTTTTATGTTAACCCCCACCCCTCACCACTGACCCCCTTTCTCTTTCCTATTTATACCCCCATTTGAACAGAAATTCCTTCCCTTTATATCCCTAACTCTGAATAATACTCACTTGTGCTATAAAATTTTATATTTAAAATGATGTATTTCAGATATCTCATCCATTAAAAAATCAGTTTAAGCAAAATTCTTCTATATAAATAACCTCAAAACTCTGGAAAAGTATAGAGCCAAACAAAAACCAAACAGAAGAGTGGAGAAAATCACAACCTTGGTATTTAAATGGGAAACATAATGAATGTAGATAGTATCAAAAAAGTATCGTCGAATGAACAACCAAGACAACTGTAAATAAAGCACACAGACTGAGAGGTTTAAAAATATATAATGTATGTCAAGAAAACAATGGAAAAATAATTTACTACAATTTTAAAATGATATGTGGTTCAGGAAGAGCTCAGAGCAGAATGCTGAGGGAGGTTTATCATTTTGTCTCAACTCAACAAAAATATTTAGCCCAAGAACCAAACCCCAACATACTATTTATCAACATTCTTGATGGTGATGAAAGTTATAAGAAAAGGTGTTTTAATAAACTACAAACCCAACAAGTATTTATTGGTAGCATTTTTGAATTCATTTTGAAATAAGAACAAAATTTTATTTTATACACAAAAAATTCATATATAAATCAGCAAGAGATTTCACCAAGGAGATTTTATTTTAAAAACAAAAATATAATATATAAATAGGTCTGAGAAAAATCATCTCTTGCTGATTTATAGATACTTTTGTGCTTAAAATAAAATCTTCTCAGTGATAAGTAAGAGATTTCACCAATATTTGATTTTAAACACAAAAAAATAATATATAGATAGGTCTGAGAAAAATCATCTCTTGCTGATTTATCGATACATTTCTGTTTAAAATAAAATATTCTGAGTGATGAGATTTCATCAATAAAATTTTATTTCAAACACAAAAGTATAATATATAAATCAGAAAGAGATTTCAGCAAGATTTTATTTTAAAGATAAAAGTATCTAAAAATCAGTAAGAGATTTCACTCAGAAAATTTTATTTTAAACACAAAGGTATATACAGTGTATAAATAGGTCCAAGAAAATCATCTTTTTTTGTTATATAAATATGGTGAATATAACTCATTGCGATGTTTGCAATAAGGACTACAAATATTACACCAAACACTTAAATCATGTAAACACACTCAATATATTTCAACTAATCCAATCAGTAGAACAAGAAAAAACAACATTGTGACATATGCTCCAAGGACTTGTTAAAATGTAGTTATTAGAGGCATCTTCAATCGTGCAAACACAAAAAAAGAGAAACTCAGAAGATATAGCCAGGTTTGTTTGAAGATACAGCCCCAGTTTTTATTCGAAACCACAAGTCCAATGCAGAAACGTGTGTTTTCATCAAATAATATTTAGGTTAACTTGTACTGGGCAAAATAACATATTTTACACTGGTAACCTTATTCATTAAAAACACAGTCGTATTTGCCTAATAAAAGCGTTTTTCAGAAAATGGCTTGTTCTGACCTTGGTTTTTGTTCTAAATCACAATTCCAATGCAGAAACGTGTGTTTTCATCAAATAGTGTGTATTATAGCTTGTACGAAGCAAAACAACATACAGCATTTTACACTGGGAACCTTTTTTTATATCGTGTGTATTTTAGCTTGTATCAAGCAAAACAACACATTTTCAACTGAGAACCTTTTTCAAACAAAAACAGTTGAATTTGCCCAATAGAAGTGTTTTTCACACAATGACTTGTTCTGACCCCGTTTTTTGTTCGAAATCACTTCTCATGCAGATACAATGTGTTTTTCATCACATTTTTTGCATTTTAACTTGTACTCAGAAAAACAACACATTTTACACAAGGGAACCTTTTTCAAACAAAAACAGTTGAATTTGCCTAACAAAGCATTTTTAATAAGGATCCCAGTGTAAAATGTGTTCTTTTGCTCATCACAAGTTAAAATACAAAGTATTTGATTAAAACACACATTTCTGGATTGGAATTGTGATTTAGAACAAAAAACAGGGTCAGATCAAACCATTTTGTTGAAAATGCTTTTTTTAGGCAAATACACCTGTTTTTGCATGAATAAGGTTCCCCAGGGTAAAATGTTGTTTTCCTGAGTGCAAGTTAAAATGCACACTGTGATGAAAAACGTGCCCAATAGAAGCGTTTTTAACACAATGACTTGTTCTGCCCTGTTTTTTTTGTTCTGAATCACAATTCCATTGAAGAAATGCATGTTTTCATCAAATAGTGTGTAATTTTGTCCCCCAAAATAGGTATATGCTTTCTTCTCAGAAACTACACACACAATTCTAATGAAACTTGACCACAACCTTCATCACCCATGATGTACCAAAGTTTGTTCACGGCATAAAATAAATCGTGGTCCGAGGGGGTATACTGAAGGAGTTTACAGGGGTGTTGCCCCCCCCTCCCCTCCCCAAAGAGTATTTGCTTTCTTCTCAGCAATGACACACACAATTCCGATGAAACTTCACCACAACCTTCATCACCCATGGTGTACCAAATTTTTTTCGGCATGGACAGTTGGAAATGGGGTATGGAATTGAGTTGTGTAAGGTGGGGTGTGTGAGTTTGTGTGGTGTGTGTGTGTGGTGTTGTGTGGTGTGTGTGTGTGTGTGTGTGTGTGTGTTGTGTGTGTTGTCTGTGTTGTGTGTGTGTTGTGTGTGTTGTGTGTGTATACCATATATGTGTGTGTTGTGTTTGTTCATTAAGCATAACATATCATTCATGTTGCTAACTCACTCTCTCTCTCTCTTTCTCTCTTTCTCTCTTTTCTCTTTCTCTCTTTCTCTCTTTCTTCTTTCTCTCTCTTCTCTCTTTCTCTTCTTCTTCCTCTCTTCTCTCTTCTCTTCTTTCTCTCTTCTTCTCTCTTTTTTTCTCTTTTCTCTCTCTTTTCTCTCTTCTTTCTCTCTCTTTCTCTCTCTTCTTCTTTCTCTCTCTCTCTCTTTTTCTCTCTCTCTCTTTTTCTCTCTCTCTCTTTTTTTCTCTCTCTTTTTCTTCTCTCTCTTTTTTCTCTCTTCTCTTTTTCTCTCTCTCTCTTTTTCTCTCTCTCTTTCTTTCTCCTCTTTTTCCTCTCTCTCTTTTTTTTCTCTCTCTCTTTTTCTCTCTCTCTCTTTTTTCTCTCTCTCTTTTTCTCTCTTCTCTCTTTTTCTCTTCTCTTCTCTTTTTTCTTTTCCTCTCTTTTTCTCTTTTCTCTCTTTTTTCTCTTCTCTCTCTTTCTCTTTCTCTCTCTTTTTCTTTTTCTCTCTCTCTTTTTCTCTTCTCTCTCTCTTTCTCTTTCTTCTCTTTTTCTCTTTCTCTCTCTTTTTTTTTTCTTCTCTTTTTCTCTTTCTTCTCTCTTTTTCTCTTTCTTCTCTTTTTCTCTTTCTCCTCTTTTTCTCTTTCTTTTTTCTTTCTCTCCTTTTTCTCTTCTCTCTCTTTTCTTTCTCTCTCTTTTTTCTCTTTCCTCTCTTCTTCTCTTTCTCTCTCTTTCCTTTCTCTCTCTTTTTTCTCTTCTCTCTTCTCTCTCTTTTTTTCTTTCTCTCTCTCTCTCTTTTTCTCTCTCTCTCTTTTTCTCTCTCTCTTCTCTTTTTCTTCTCTCTCTTCTTTCTCTCTCTCTCTCTCTTTTTCTCTCTCCTTTCTTTTTCTCTCTTTTCTCCTCTTTCTCTCTCTCTCTCTCTTTTTCTCTCTCTCTCTCTCTCTTTCTCTCTCTTCTTTTTCTCTTTCTCTCTCTTTTTTCTTCTCTCTCTCTCTCTCTTTTTTCTCTCTTCTCTCTTTTTCTCTCTCTCTCTCTTTCTCTTTCTCTCTCTTTTTTCTCTTCTCTCTCTTTTTTCTCTTTCTCTCTCTTTTTCTCTTTCTTCTCTTTTTCTTTCTCTCTCTTTTCTCTTTCTCTCTCTTTCTCTTTCTCTTCTCTTTTTCTCTTCTCTCTCTTTTTCTTTTCTCTCTCTTTTTCTCTTTCTCTCTCCTTTTCTTTTTCTTTTCTCTCTCTCTCTTCTCTTTTCTTCTCTCTCTTTTTCTCTTCTCTTTTCTTTTTCTCTCTTCTTTTCTCTCTCTCTCTCTCTTTTCTCTCTCTTCTTCTTTTTCTCTCTCTCTCTCTTTCTCTCTCTCTCTCTTTTCTCTCTCCTCTCTCTCTCTCTTTTCTTCTCTCTTTTTCTTCTTCTCTCTCTTCTTTTTCTCTCTCTCTCTCTCTCTTTCTCTCTTCTTCTCTTTTTCCTCTCTCTCTCTTTTTTCTTTCTCTCTCTTTTTCTCTTTCTCTCTCTTTTCTTTCTTCTCTCTTTTTCTCTTTTCTCCTCTCTTTTTCTCTTTCTCTCTCTTTTTTTCTTTCTCTTTCTCTTTTTTCTTTCTCTCTCTTTTTCTTTTTTCTTTTTCTGTCCTTTTCTTTTTCTCTTTCTCTCCTTTTTCTCTTTCTCGTCTTTTCTCTTTTTTTTTTCTTTTTCTCTTCTCTCTCTCTTTTCTCTCTCTCTCTTTTCTTCTCTCTCTCTCTCTCTCTTCTTCTCTCTCTCCTCTCTTCTTCTCTCTCTCCTCTTCTCTTCTCTCTCTTTTCTCTCTCTCTCTCTCTCTTTTTTCTCTCTCTCTCTCTCTCTCCACCCTCTCCCTCTCACTCCCACCCCTCTACTCTCTCCCCCTCTTTCTTCTGCCTCCCCTCCACCCCTCTCCCAGTCCTCTGCCCTCTCTATCTCCCCTAGGGAATCTCATCAATCTTGGATTCAATTGTCATGAGCTCTTTATATTATTTCTGCAATATTTTGCTCCATTACTCTCTGCAGTCTGCAGGCTTTTCTGAGGAAATAATTGCATGGATTTTCGACACCAGGATCTAAACTACAGACTCCAGAGTCTCTAGTAAGGCAGCTTTTTTACACCTAATAGCTCTTTACCAGTTAGGACCACACGAGGATGCACTCAGCTACAATTATACTTTGGATCCATAGATATTGCTCACCTACTACCAAGACAGGTACGCTCCCAACTGCCTGGAGATTCATTTCTAATGCCTTTGGCGTACATTATATCCTCAAAGACAATTCTGCAATTGAATTGTGAGTTCCACCTTTAATCACTTTAAATCAGTATGGTATTTTGTGTTGCATATAAGAAACATTCACTCCATACTGTAATTGATTTCATTTTCAATCAACTTCAAAATGCAAATTCAGGAATCAATTATTTTTAAACAAAGAAGGCTATCTTTCATAATCATTTCAGAAGAGCAGTACACTTTTGTAAAGGTTATTTTGGAAGATCATATCATCGAAGTGTCGGAGTGGCGACCCGTCCAGGATTGTACCCAATAGCCAAGGAGACTGCTTCGGCAGCACCAACACTCTGCACAGAGTATGGTCCCAATGGATGAATGGATATCACAGAAGAAATCTCAACAAAAGGAAGCAAAATTATCAAAATAATGTAAAGAGATGTACATGTCATGATTTTAAGAAGCTAAATTGTAATCTTCCCTTTTGCCTTCATTTCAGATATAGTTTTCTTGTTTGTTTGTTGTTTCTTCATCTTTTGTTAATTGCGGCTGTTTTGCATATACACCACAAACCCTCTCACTTACATTTTAAGATGTTACAGTATATTCAAGGTACATAGACTGTCATTGGAGCTGTAACTCAAATTACAGTACTTACCTCGTTACCTGCTTCCAATGTTGAAATTCCTATTAAACAGCAGGTCATAATATTTATTGCAATGGATATATGCTTATTGCATTTACAGTTACCTTCAGTACCTTCAGTATGGAGCACTAAATGGAAGTATGGCAGAGGGAGGGTACATTCACTTACCCACATATTTGAAGTTCACCTCTATTTAAACCAACTGCACAAAATTGTAAACTATACTCTCATAATGGATGAAATCAACAGAAGGTTGAATGAGGTATACTAACCCCTACCTACATGAAAAAAGAGAAACTGATGGTTTGGGTGTTAAACCCTTCATGAGAGAGAGAGAGAGAGAGAGAGAGAGAGAGAGAGAGA
>CM068956.1:94269071-94287691 GCA_035128595.1 Eptatretus atami | reverse complement strand
TCAAATAAGACTATTTGATATTTCTCACATTCTTTATGTTTCCCATTTAAAAACCAAGACTGATTACATCTCCACTCCTTGGTTTGGTTATTGCTTGGTTCTATCATTTAAAAATCAGTAAAAGATGGCAGTAGCCTGTTAAAATTCCCAACCCAATATCTTAACACTTATACTTATAACCATAAGGAGACTATTGATTCCATTCTCTAAAATATATCTTTTATCATCAAAAGCTCCTAATGCTTTCTTATTTATCTCTCTGAATAAATTGATGTTAGACTTCTTATTGTATTCATTTTCTGTACTCTTCTTCTTTAAGGTAAACGTTGTAATAATGTTTAAAGTTTATTGTTTCCTTGATTATATTTTTCTTTATTTCCCTTAGCTTCTTATCACACCTTTCAATGTTATTATTATCAATATACATGAAAGCATAAGACTTTGATCTCAATCCTATAAATTCACTCATGACCTTTCCACACAATTCATCTTTAAACTTACAATAACCCTTTTATTCCTTGATGAAAAAAACACATCACCTGACTTATAATTACTTGTATCATATCATATATATCAATATTATCAATCATATCCTCATATACATCACTTGTCTTAATTTTGAATATAAAACTACGTATCTGTATTCATATCTAATAATGACACATTATCCTTATACTTTGATTTTAAATTATTATAGTAATAGTCATGCATTAACGACTTTGACAAGTCAAGATTGATGTTCCTATATAAATAGGTTTATCCATTTCAATACTCTTTTTTTTTTTCAAATGAATAGCACAAAAGTTCTCTGAAAATACCTCCGCTCGCTCAAAACTTGGCTATCTATTAATTAACTTTGAAGCCTGTTTCCAAGATGGAGCAAGTCTTATGTTTTGTCGATTCCTAATATTTCCCATAGTCTTTCCAAATACAGCATTATTCATTAATTTATAAAAGTCCTTCTCAAAATCTGTTTTTGCTTCTGTTCTCCTTTTTGTATTAAATTAATATACTTCTTTAACCAAAGACTTTGTTTAAATTTCAAATCCTATGAATTTTCCTCACTCTCAACCCAGCAGATAAATATTGTCTCAAGTTCCTTTATGCAAAACATAACTTTCTATCATTTAATGTAGTAAGTAGTTTTTCTGTAGATTTACCTTTTATATTAAATGACTGTGGTAATCACTTAACCATTCTTTTCTTGGACTTTCTTTATCAGGGCATAAGGGTGGTCTTTATGTTTGTTATGAAGTTTCTTCAGGATATTTCCATCAACCTCAAAATAATATCCAACTTCAGCTTCATCCAATTCTTTTGAGAGGAGACAACAATGTCTTGTAAAACTTTTTCATAATGTTTTCTTAAACCCATTTAAGTTTTCCATAAGGTAAAGATTGAGACATATCCCACCACACAAATTGTTAGCATCATAATACATCAGGCAAGAGTTGTGCTCATTCTTATTATAATCAGGAAGATATTTGTTATTTGCTTTAGCATATCTCTTGGAATATACTTGAGATATTCCTCCTCTTTTAGCCTTCTCCATCATTAAAAAGCATATCTATATCACTGATTAATTCCAAATTCTGTTTTGTCATTTTTAACATAGCACTCCAAGCCAAACCCGGGGCTGTGTAATAGTGAGCGGGGGTCTAATCCATAAGAATTTTATTATGACAGGCTTCTAAAAGTTTCGAACACATCAGCCAATAAAATACATCAGTTTTAAGATACAAATCATGATATTCTCCAAATTCTTTATATTAAACTTCTCCAAACCTTTTTAGCTTGTGTATAATCTCTATCGGAAATATGAGTTTTATTCAACTTGCTATAGAACTTTCCCTTGAAGGAAGTTGTGTTTCTTTAAACTTCTCAAATGAATCCATGTAGTCATAGGATATATTCCCTTTTGTGATAAGAGATCAATCTCTTCTTGATTGAGAAATGGATTTAAGATTCGGTAAGTTTTTAATATTTGATGCTAAGTTAGATAATGGACTTGCCATAAACTTGTATGTGTCAAGAAATCTGATAAGGTTATGGGGATGTATAAATTGTTTTTGTGAATGAGATGTATTTTTGATCTGTGTTAGGAATGGCAGAAATATCTCCAATGTCTTTGAAATTCACTTACAAACAGATGTGTGTCATCGTGAGCGTTGTTGTGAAGAAAGATAGGAATAAAGTTTGGGGGCCTGTAATTAAGATTACAACGGAATGAGCTGGACCTCTATATTTCCAGTAAGATGACAATGATCCCGAACTTTGACCTCTCACTCAATTTTCTCCTCACAAATATGACAGATACTGTTTCTCTAAATTCTTTTCTTCCCCTGTTAATGACATTGGTTTATAGCTTTTAACCATTATTTCTTTTCGTCTTATGCAGTCATTTTCCAATCGTCTTACAAACTCCTCTGAGGCATCTTCTCTCTTTAAAGTTCTAACTTGTGTTCCTCACCAACAGATGATTTGAATTAATAACAGAAACCACAAGGAGTATGTTTTTGATATTTATTTGTGTATGATTTATTTGGATTTGGAGAAACAGTATCTATCTTTTCAAGGATACTTTCAAAATCAGCATATATCACAAACGGATGTTTTATAGATTTGTTAAAATCTTTGAATGATATATTTGAACCTGCTTTTGGTAAATTGATTACGGTTGATTTATGATTACTACATATTTCGAATGTTGATTTAATCGTTCTTTTGTGTGAAAGGAGTTGAGACATCTTTACAAGGATACGTTTTAACATTTTCTCTTGTATAGTTGTGATTTGGTTAATCTTGAGAAATTTTTGATGAAAGCATAATGTGATTTTTCCTTTCATTTAAAGTAGAGAAGGTCAATGTGTGTTTCATCATTTTTATAGTTGTTTGAAATTTTTAATATCTGAACTTTGTTTGTATCCGTTAATCCATATACATTAACAGATAGATTATTCATTTTCTCAAATTTAGGATATCTCTCAATGACATTGGAAACTTTAAATCTTTAACATTTAATGTATTCTCGTATTTCCTATAATGTTCAACCCTTTTCGGTTTCCATTGTGGAGGATGTAAGTGAGCAAGAACAGACCATATAAAACATTTATTATCTTTGATTTGAATATTAACAACCGCTTTCTTAAGTTTATCTCTTTTGGTAAATCAATATAACAAGAAGCTTGAAGAGGATCTGATTTTAAGATGTGTATATCTAAAAAGATTATTTTTGTAAAAGCAAATCCACCACCTACTACAGTGTTATCAACATCTTGTTCTTGTCTCTGGAGTTCATCGTAAACATCACATCTTACAAAATCTTGAAAATGATGAGATAAAGTGAGGGTTTGTCCTCATATAGGGAGTAGTTTCATCGCCTTCTCTAACCATATTCAATTTTACTCCATATAAAACTTAAAAGTTTTCATTTCACTTAATGTTGTTTTTAATTATAGTTTCAATACTTTGTTTAACCATATCAACAGCTTCATTGATGAAGATGGTCCAGGGTCTTGAAAGCGAAACATCTATTTTTATATGTCCTTTTAATGCCCCATCAGTGTTTTCAATGGAGAATTAGTAACACCTTCCCTTTCTTCATTGTTCTTGTGCTTGCGTGATTGAAGGTGTTTATTATAATTTTTAAAAATAATATCATTATCACATCTATCACAATGTTTTGTTTCTTGGTCAAGTGAGATATTTGTCTGAAAATATTGAATGTGTTTGTGGTTTGAAGGTGTTTTTTATAACATTTATATTCATGATTACAAACATCGCAGTACGTTGTATTCACCATATTTATAAAACAAAACTTTGCTGAAAATAAAATTTTCTTGATGAAAATTCCGTTTAATTTATGGGTGAATCTGTGCTTAAAACCATTTTTCCGCCAACTTTTTTCACTTATAAATACAATGTATCAAGACACAAAAGACAAGTTTCAATCGATCTCTTCATTTGCAAAAGATACTGAGAAATATGTCGAGGATGTAAAATTGAATAAAGATAAATATAACAATTATTGGATAAAAAACAATTATGGTGAATAATATGAGTTCTTCAGTTTCCTTCAGTGGAAGGGCTTTTAGTATATCTGGAAGAACATCAATTAAAGTAGCTCTAACAAAAGTTTCTCCTCTCCTTCTGGCAATATATTCAAAACAAGAAAAAGCAATGAAACAAAAAAAAGTATCAAAAAAACAACCTTATGGATGAACCTTTAGAAAGAAAGATAAGACCATCTGTAATATGCAAGGAGAAATTTGTATTTTTTTCAACAACCCCAAAGATGTAAATCCTGATGAAATAAAGGATGTTAATATATCAGCGTGAAATGACATTTCGTTCAATAGTAGTTAAGGACCATTTTAAAATTACCTTAAATATAAAAATGTAGTATTGAATCTGTTAATGAAAAAAAGTATATCGATAAAGATGGTAATGTTTTTTCTACTAATTAATATGAGTCATTATTCAACTGAAGATTTTGAAGATTATGAGAGTGATGATAGTATCTCTGTTGGAACAGAAGACAGTTATGATACCGAGAGTTTGTAATACTTTATAAATATGAATAGTTTACTACATTTTGAGCCTCTGAATTATCCTGATTCTCCACATGACAAATTTGAGAAGTGAAAGACGGGGATTAAACACAGAGTCAAAAGCCTATAAACAATGTATGTTTCTGTGATTATCTTCTAATTAATGATATAAAAAAATATATAAAGGAATATAATTCTTTGAGATTTACACCAAAAATGAATTACTTCACAAGATTGATTTGAGAAATGAATGTAAAGTATGAGGGTGATAATACAGCCTTTCTTACAAGAGAAGAGACTGAACAAATGACGACCATGTTTCGTGGTGATGATGATTTATATTATTAACGATTGTCATTTTCAGGGAAATATCAACACAGATATTGATAAATAAAATAATGGATTATCTTGAAATTATACCTGAACTTTGGATAAAACATAGTTTCCAAAAAAGCCAATAAAAAAATAAATAACCTGTTTTCCAAATATATAAATGAATGATTTTTTTACCCATTTGGAAAATAAGATAAAATTAACAACCATAAAAATCTTCCAAATTCATTAAGATTCTCATAGTTGCTCAAGCGGGATGTGGAAAAACCTGCTTACTTTTAAAGATTGCTCCTCACTCCCAACTTTTTAGATTATGATAATTTAAATAATTTTCACAAAGTCGAGTTTTCAACCTGAGTATCAACTACTCTCACAAGTTTTAATGCTGGTCTTCAAAAAGAAGATATAATCGGTTTATTTAAACTTCAAAACAAACTAAATGATTACAACATTGAGGATATAATGCAACTATTTTGTGATCACAAGATATAAAAAGAAATCAAAGCTGACAAGTCTGGAGATGGCGATGGTTCACGAGCAATGCACACGGTTCGCCTTTTTTATTTTGACCTTCGAGCGGGACGCACGGGAAAACTGGCGGGATTCGGGAAAAACGTAAATGATGAAAGTTGTAGTAATCGAAGAGCACTACAAATCGACCACGAATTGCGAAATCCTAACTAGTTCGCCTTTTTATTTCTTTATGGCCAGGAATCAGGAAAAACGTAAATGATGAATTTGTAGTACTTGAAGAGCACTACTTGCATACCACTTTCATTCAAACAGTGAAAACCCGAGAGAGCTCGATGCCCAATTTATTAATTTTTTTACATTTCTAAGTTTTGTGACGACCTTGGGACGAAAATGAAAAATCGAGCTCTGGGGCTATGCAGTGCCATTTGGGCAAACCAATACCGAAAACCCCTGCCAGATTCACAAACCCCCTCGGAGAAGATGAACTTGAACCGGCTACCCCCTAAAAACACGTTTTTTGGCGTGCTCGCCCATAATGGGCGCACACGCCTTCTCAGAAAAACACAACTTAGATAATGATATAAAACCTCCCACCAAATTTTATCAGGATCGGATCAAAACCCACGAGCTATGCTCGGAAGACAGGACAGACAGACACACACCAATAACGAATATAGTGGTCACTTACTGACTCGTGAACAATAACTTGGTATTCTTAGTGATAATACGGAATGGAATATACCTTCTCCCAAGATTTGGATAAATCAAAAAAGAAACGCCGTTATCTTTGATGATGTGTTAATGAGAGAAGCAAATGTAATGGATTAGCTATCACACAAGAGGGAGACATTCTTCTTGTAATTGTATTATCTTAGTCAATCATACTTTCAACTCCCTCGTCGCTCAATAAGAAACAATGCTCATACTTTTATTTGTATTCAGTTAAATTCATAGATATAAACAATTTTGGAGAGACACTTGTTCTACATTATGTAGTAAAAAAGGAATTTGGGGATTTATATGAAGCAACATGAAAAATATAAATATATTGTTGTTTGAAACAAGATGAGATATAATGGATATATATTTTATTTTATAAACAATTGCATAATAAATGGCAACTATATTATTATAAATCTTGTGGGATAATCTGCCTCTGAAAAAAAACTTTCATAAATCAAGGTTCTTGAATAGTTACAAATGAAATTTGTAAATTTCGAAAAAAAAACCACCATGTGTCATATTTACCAACAACCAGAGCATGCGACCAGGAAGGTGAAGATTATTACTATATTTCAGTGAGGAACATATGCGATAGAGAGGAATGAAGGGCCAAATATTTGAGGAGGTTCTCTTGCTACAACAAAATATTCACATTGTAAGAGTGAGTTAAAGAAACAAAATCTGGTGCTATGGGAATTTAGAAACTAATCCAGAAGGAATGAGACAAATTATAAACACTCTGAGTGGTAATGGGTTAAGATTTTATCATTCGGTTTTGATGTTGATGAAGAAACTCAACGCAAACGTATGAAAGCAGAGATACAAGTATTAGTGAAGAAAAATTACAACTCTATTAATGTTAATAAAGAATTGATAAATATTTAAAGAAAAGGATTTATTTGAACTCATTTACTTAATGATGAAGAAAAGGAAAATTTTCCCTGTTGACCTTTTATAATTCAGTGAATTGATATTTTCCAATAAATAACTGGATGCCAAAGAAAGAGCAAGAAGATTAAGGAGCATCAAGAGTTGATTTAAAAGTTGTAAAACAACAGGAAGAACATAAAGAAGAAACGCAGACGAAAAACTAACGGGTGAAGAAGGCTATTTGAAAGAAAACACAAGAGAAATTTTTTAACCACTTTAAAACTTCCCAAGAAAAAAAATTATAGATGTTTCCACAGTTCCCAAATAGAATTATACTCCTAAAAACTTCAAATGTTTAAAAGATTTTCAGGTCAAATGAGGAGGAAGAATTACAGCATATAGAGAATTAGAATATGATGATCTCTATATATTATTTCCGAGTTCTGTGGTTTCGTGTCGCGCTATCTTCGACTTGTTCTCGCGCTCAGTAACGTGATATTCGGCTTAACATTTATCTCAAAGACCATATGAGGTGGCCCAATGGTACCCAAAAAAGTAAATAAAATGACGTTCTGAAACAGTGAAATCGTATTCCACTTTCTGCATGAAAGTAAAATTACTACTGATACTCTGCATCAGTTCCTTTTTCTCAAACACACCCACCCCAACATGTCGCGCAGAGTTGCGGGTTATGCTAGTTGAAGGATTATTTCAACAACTGGAGAGATTTATCAACCCCCTATAATATTGTGAATGCTCTTCAAAAACAATGAATATTCAGCGGATTCAAAAACCAAAGCAGGGCGCTCATCCAACAGAACAAAACAGCAATATTTCATCTTGTTTCAAGAAAAAGGATTCGATATTTAATCATGAATAAGGTTCTGAGTTCTGCTCATCCCCTTGTTAAACAAACTCCGAGATTAATGTTTCTTCTCACAAAAGATGGAAAACAAGGTTCAACTGTTAGGATGATCAAAGTATTTTGATAAACCATTGCGATATGAAAAATAAGTGATGATAGAGTATTTTTGCATCTGAGCTGGACTCTCTTAATTATGGGGTTAGTCTATTGGTAAAAGTAGGAAGAATGAGAAAGAAGAAACACATTATTCAGCTTTAAGTAGGCTTCTTGGCTTCACGGTGTTAGTTTCTTCCAAAATCTACATCACAATTAGTTAATAGACTGTTATTGCTGTTACGATAGGTAAGCAGCTGGAATAACAATGTTTTAATGAAGCATCGGCCATTTTTAGACCAGTTGATGAACATGAATATAATTAATAAATGTCAATACAAAACATTTTATCCCATATTAAATAAGATGAGAGCACAATCCTTAGTTTTAATTTCACAACAAGTGACCACAACATCTCATATCCATACACACAACAACCTTATGAACAAGAAAATATGAGGCGTCTTTATTGTCCACGGAAACTTATAATACCTTGTTTAATATCACCGAGAAAAATGACAAGTTAAGTTATAATCCGGGAAGTGATACAAAATGATAACAGCTTTCATCAGCATATGAGATTTCTCAATATCTTCAAATGCTCGCCTTATGAAAGAACAGGCGAGTGAACCAAAAATATTGTATAGATATTCAAAATCAACGATTAAACTTAAAAATAACTACAGGTGATTTCACAATTGATTATTCATTTAGATGAGTTATTGGGTTTCTCCTCAAAAAAGATTGAAACTAATGCGACGTTTTACAGTGATAATGTCATTCAAATATCCCAGGCCATAAATTCGGTATTAATCACTGTGATTTCATTTGATGGCGCTATTTATAATGATGGAAGAAGAACAATATCCTACATATTACTCTCATTCAAGTGCATACTCAAACTCCCAATTGGTTTATAAATTCAATATGGAACCCAAAAAATCTGGTTTATCTACCTGTGTCAGGAAAAACCATAATACGTACAGAGTAAAAAGTTTAGCGATAACCACAAAATAAATCACTATGATTCTTTTAATGAGAAATATATCCATCAGAATTCACTCTACGTGAAGTTTTCCAATCAAATAAATACATAGGTTATTGTGAGGAAACACAAGTGGGAAAATATAAAAATAATTACAGGGGATGGGATGTTCCTTCCATACTTACAAGGGTTGAAGTAGTATCTTGGTAGAGGATACTATAAAGCACTAGAGCAGACAAAAGGATGTAGGACATCAATTTAGAAAAAAAAGAGATGGACAATTGATACTCTAATGGGTATAGGTTAAACTATTATTAACATAAAGACTAATTGGTTCAACTGCTTCTGCTGTGGAAATGTAGCGGGTGCTATAAAAGAGTATAAAAAGATTCCCAAAAGGAATCTTCATAAATTGCAAGCAATAAAGAAATTATGGAAAGGCAAAACTCAGTTGTCTCCCCAAGAATAACAGAAAATAATTAAAATACTTGGGTCAGGTTCCAAAAGTTTTAAATCTTTTTTCCCTAAATAAAATACAAGTATGGAAGAGCAATTGATTGTATCTATGATTTGGATGATACCATTGTCATCTCAAACTCTACTAAAAAAGAAGACTATTCAAGGTAAATGCCATAAACTGAACAGAATGGAAATACAAATGGAACAAAAAGTTTTGAAATAAATAATCAACAAACTTATTTCAATCTAGCTGAAAGTTTCTTGTTGTGTAAATTTACATTCACTAAGGCTGCGAATACCACAAATGCTACACTCGTAAATGATTTTCTTCGGGAAAATGTTTGTAAAGTTTTCGTTTTGAATATGTGAACACATCTAGATAGATTGAACTGCGGTATGATTACTGTCTCTGCTACATCTGATATGATAAAAAAATTTCACACTACTATCTCATTTCGTGATGGAATGTGGAAAGGGCGGATGTCGAACCGTTCTCTATTCCTTATCTACTGGCAATCTGCGGAAGACGAATAACAGGACCTTTGGATATAGTCAAAGCGATAAGGAATATTTAATGCATGCAATACAAAAAGTATGTAATGTTTTACGTGGCAGTTACTTCTTAAAGGTATATTTGGATTTGTGATCATGATAAAGTTCTGTATGATCTTAAAATTAGATTTCCACTGCAAAGGAATGATAATGAAAATAGGATCTGCTTTTTGGTGTGCGCTAATGCTTTTTGCTGATCAGAATAAATTTCAAAATTGATGAATTAGTTGCGTATATTTAGTGAATTGACTCCTAATCTTAAAACAGAGAGATGTGAATACAAAGACTTACCAAAAAACCACTCAATGAATTTCAACACTTAACAGAAGATGGCCAAAACACGTTAAACTGAACCAAAAACACTTAACAATTGGAATTTGGGTGTTCTGGAGCGAAGCCACGATATCTGTGGCTCATTTTTTAAAAAACCATAATGGTGATTACTGCCAACTGATGAGGAATAATGCATTGATGATAATGCGAAAGGCTGAAACAAAACTTCGGTTTCTCTAGATGGAGAACATTTCTATCCATGAGCATAGGATTGAAATTTAATTGGAAAAAAAATGATTATGCTTGAAGCATACAAGTCTGTACCCAAAAGGTGTGTGAAAGCAATGCGAAATAAAGAACCCATTATTGAGATATGACAAGCATTTAAAAGTTCTGTATACACAATTCTATGCAGGCAATTGCATCTTGAGCTGCTTCAAAGGAAACTATAAAGTCTTAATCGAGTGCGATACTTCCCTATACATTGAAAGAGGAGAGAGTGAAAGAAGTTGATTACATATTGTTGCTTTTTGGAAGAAACAGAATTACAGCATTAATTACAGAATAATGGCTGTTAGATTATGTCATTCAACATGAATTATTTTTGAGTAAATAAATTGTATTAACTAGTGCCAACTTGGGGATATGATGTTCAATCCATGAAATCAAATCTTCATAAACATCATCTTGTATTCAAATCCAAAAGCTTTGTTATGATTAACTTTTAATACAATTCATTAGAAAAGGAGCAGTAAGAATGATGTTTTGCTCACAAGAGACAGTGAATATCTTGAACGATACTGGCTCACTTAAAATTAAAATGTCAAAACCCAATGTTGAAGAATATTTCAATAAGCAGAGCGCAGTGGGAGGGATTTCTTTCCATTTCTAATTCCTTTATTTGCGGTTAAGTTGCGGCTGCGATCATTTACGGGTGGTATTTCCAGCAGCAGTGAAAACTGCCAACGAAAAGGAAGTGCTTCAACTCCGGGGCTCAAAAAATTGAAAGGACATAACTCAAAAAGTTGGAAAACAGAATTAGTGGAATGTGCGATCTTCGTAATTGTAGATTTTGCTAAAATACCTTTGAAAGTCTGCCGATTAAAGTGAGATTGTTAGTTGCGAGAATGCTTTTCTATCACACAAGCAGGTGTAAAATTAACTAAAGTAGGTATGGGTATGGATTTATATCTTTATAATAAATAAATTCGAGCATTTGATGATTTGGTTTAAAGAATTGAAAGAAGATCTACAACATCGTCAATTTAGAACTTATCAAACATACTAGCTACGAAAGTTAAATTCTAATAGTGTAGTTATTTGTTGAGAGATTAATTAACGAAAACGTGTCTAAACATACAAAGAATAGATTATGAACTGTAGAAATAATATATGGGCAACGGTTCTCATTGGGTATTGTATTTTAATCGTCAACGCGACAAATCATATTTGATAGTTCTAATGGTCTCTCCCGACCAGCCCTCTGAGTTAGAGTAGAACAAACTTTCATACAAACTGTGTATTTCATCAACATTTACAACGTCAATGCCACATTAAGCAAGTTCACAAGTATACACGAAATTTTTCTGACATGCTTCAATTTAATGCTGTGGAGATAAGGATAACGTGGAGGCATATCGCAAGTGATAACTCGTCAACAGGTGACAAATATAACAGAAAAATGACTTAACATATTTCGGCCTGCAATGACTTAGGTTTAATACTATGGTACAGAGCCGACTATGGAAAAGTAGCATGGTTCATCACTTCTAATTATATCCAAAGCACTGGAATATTTTCAATAAAGAAACAGCTGAACGACAGGTAATTATTTATGCGGAAATGCAGTTCACCACTTCATCAAAAGTTATCAATTAAAATAAAATTTATACAAGCCCATGGCGCGAATACGTCTTTGTTGAGATTACAGATGTTTCACAAGATGATATATCCTAAATAAACGGGTTGTATTACGTAAAGATTCAGAGTGTCCATTTAAATCTTGAACGCCGGAAGCATACAATTCAAGTCTACAAAGTAAAATATATCCATCTTGTGCGTATAGAAGAGTATAGGAGCGTACTCAGCTTGAGAGATGAGCAACCACTGGTTTACTGATATTTAGGGTATGAATTTGCAGTCATTACAATATAACTAGAGCCTGTGCATAATCAATCATACTCAGATTCAGTAAGAAGAGATTAGTCACACTTGCGTCGAGATATCACACTTTTATCGAAGCACGCATTAGCAGTAAAACAATAGATTTAATACGTGATCATAGGGTTTGCATAACTACTATCATGGAAACAGCAAGAACTAGTGGGCGTCATTAGTCGATAGCTAGAATATTACGAAAGGATCGGAACTACATATACGTCTCTGTGTGTTACACAGCAATATGCGAATGATAGGGGAGTATTTCCTTCATTTATAAATATTCTACAATACATGATGCAATATATTCTGATAATCAATTATACAGCAAGATAGCTTTAAATTAAATCTGGTCCACAGAACTTGGATAAACTTAAGAAAACGAATTGTTATAATAGAATATGATTTATCAACATTAAAAATGCATCTTGTTATTTAAATCGAAGAAATTTGATTTAGGTCTTGTTATAAATGAGTACGTTATTATATATCAAACTCAACAACTTAAGTGGGATGTCGTTAATCATAGATCGTTTATGAATATTGGTGAATGAGAATTTTAAGTAAGAGAACATAGCCAAGGCTCTTTAGAACAATCAGAGACGAAATTTTATGGCACGTTGCGAACACTTTATTATAACGTGTATTGTCCTCGAGGCAGACGAGCTATCAGGAAAGCTAACCATAGGTATGAATGAGCGAGCATAGTTATGCATGATTCGACTATGCAGCGTGCTATTCTCGAAAGTGGTCAAGGCCGATTAATCCATCAGGCGAGAGGACCAGCGCAAGCTTCCACTGATGTAAGACATCGAGAATACAACGTGCTAGCTCAATGCGGTCAGAGTAGAGAGTCGACATAGTCAGGAATGAGAGAGCTAAAAGTACGAGGAGAGAGAGCGTATAAGGACAGGAACTGGTAGATTACTAATCGGCGTTACGTTCAGTTACACGTCGGACGAAGATCGTACGATGATAGTAGACAGCCCCGATAACGTCTAAGTTCGACCGGATGCAACCGAACCCCAGAGATGAGGAATGACATCAAATATAATGCTTAGTTGAAACAGTGAATTATATTACACAGACTCAAGATACTAATTAAAAGTCTCCCGTTTCACGTCACAGGGAGTAGAATAACAAACGATGCAAGCTACTATACTTGCCGCAGGATATATCGAGGTTAGTAGAAGATTACAGACAAGTGACATGGATGAGGAAAAAGCCTAAAAGATTATATTATGATGATGGTATTGCTTTGATTAAGTTCGATTCTAACGATGATAATAGCATATATACGTGATCACAATTTCTAATGTAAGATTATACTTACCTAATTTCCGCATCTATAAGCCCGTCAGATGATGGTTAGCATCCTTTACTGTTTTTAAAAAATTAACGTATTCAAATGCTGGTGTGCCACTGCTATTGGAGCAAACGACAACAGCGGGTCTTTTTGCACACATTCGTCTTCATACAATATTTTATACAGCGCAATAATAACAATGACTTGATTGTCTAAAATCGTAAAAGCTATAGGACTCATAGTACGTCACTAACAACTCATCTCGTATTAAATAAGAAACCAATAAATCAGCGGTATCACAAAAATCGCTGTACATTTTCGTGTGTTCGGCTATCAAATTACTAGTAGTGAAACTAATCAGATCACCGAACACAAATAAGGGGGTGAGATATACAATAGTCGCTACTCTTGTACAAGTAAGTCAATTTTACAACCAAACTGGAATACCCAGTGGGAAACATCTACCAGGTATTCTCTATCTGCTGGTCCCAGGCACAAATTGAAATAAAAGATTAGATGAGCTGTTGACAACTACCTCAGAACCGTGAGCAAGCGTACCTACAATAGGGTTGATGAAGGAAGTCTGTCATGGGAATAGCACGACGTTTGAAGAAAAACATGAAGCCGACAAGGAGAAATGTGTTATAAATTTGTCTTGATACAAAATCCAACCTTGAGAGGAAAAAGTTGTATCGGTTCATCGCTTGAAGAAGATGGATCATTGCCGAAATTTAAAACTTGGGCTTGGAAATTCCATCGATCGGAACCATATCTGTACAGAGCGTCGGTGCTGCCGAAGCAGTTTCTTGGTATTGAGCACAATTCGGACGGGTCGCCACTCCGACGCAGGATACGTCGAATGACTCGATCATCCCCAGCTAAGCTGGTACTCATTCTGCTGCCGACCTTTGGAAGGATGGCCAGGCTTGAGTCAACCCCCTGGTGAAGAATTTCAGCATAGGTTGAACTCAGGACTCTTGAGCATCCTAAGCCACCACTCTAACCACTGAGGCCAAACACCAGGCTTCGTTTGGAAATTTCAAAAACGTTATAGCCTCTAATGATGTGCATTAAGATTGAAGAGCATTAAGCTGATGAATTACATAAAACAATAATCACAAGTTTTCATAGAAGGAAGGTTTATTTCCAAGGAAAGTTGATTTATGATCTGGTCTGCTGCAGTTTAATGTGAACTCAATATCATAAGGGTACAAGTATATTTAACCGTATGATTTGAGGAGTTAGATATGCAGTGGGTGTCCCTTGAAAACACAAAACAGTGTTTACTCTTTTATGTTATCTTTCAACAGATATTCAATTAAAAGGCAAGAGGGAAAACCCAAAAAATTGTGGGACTGATGAGGTAACAAGTTCTACAACAAAACATGTATGAATGTTTCCTTTAAAATTAACAACATTACATTTTATACACACCTTTAATGAAGGAAAAGCGCGTTTGTTATTTGAGGCGTTTTAATCGGCACTTTAAAAGAAGAGAGACCTTATATAAAAAGTGTCACTCACCTCGGTTCTCAACCAAATGGGTTATCTTTAATTCAGGACATTGTAGATTAAGTACAACGACACGATTCATACCTCAACGAAAACTAAGCCATCAGAAAACATTTACAAAATTAAAATATGAAAAAGAGATTAATGTCAGAAAGCCTAAGTTCAAAGTTGGTGATATAGTAAGAATATACAGGTGAAATCTCTTTTGAAAACAGGTTTATACTTAAGAATGGACAAGATGAACTTTATTAAAATTGTTGATGTCGTCCGTGTAGTTCCTTGGAGCTTATAGATTGTGATTTTAAAGGGAAGAGATTCAGGTTCATTTTTATTCCACAGGAATTACAAAAAGACATAAACTAAGCAGATCATACTCATGGTAGCAATAGGTTGGCGGTTTCACTCCCCTCGATGATACACCTTTATTGACACTCTGAGGACAAGTCGAGGTGTATAAACAGGTGGCATCTGACGAAGGTTTAATTGTTAATAATATATATATATATTAATGTGTGTCAAGGGGGACATTCTTAGGTCTGTGAACCCCAAAATAGAATCCTCACATACATGTCAGTCAAGCCTTAAACTTTGTTTGTGTTGTGGTGTCTGTGCAATGGGGGACATTCTTCAGAATCTGTGAACCCAAACACAGTAATCCTCACTACATAGGTCAAGGCTTAACGGGTGTGATGTGTGTGGTGTGTGTGTGTCGATGCGTGTGTGGTCTGGTGTGTGTGATGATAGATCTTCAGGGATTATATAACTATAAACAGCGGAGCATAATCACACCTCCCACGCCAATTATCCCGACACTTAACCAACCCTAACACACACCCCTAACCCTCGTACATTTCAAAAGTCACAACCCAACCCACCCTAACCCAAGCCAACCCTCACATTCAAAATCCCAACCCCAAACCCTAACCCAACCTTAACCCACCCCAACCCTCACATCAAAATCCCAACCCCAAACCCGAAACCCACCCTAACCCCCACATTCAAAATCCCAACCCCAAAACCCTAACCCAACACTAAAACCCACCCTAAACCTCACAATTCAAAATCCAACCTCAACCCACCCTAACCTCACATTCAAAATCCCAACCCCAAACCCCTTAACCCCAACCCTAACCCAACCAAAACCCCACCCTAACCCTCACAGTTTCAAAATCCCAAACCCCTTACCCCAACCCTAACCCAACCAAAAACTCCACCCTAACCCTCACATCAAAATCCAACCCCTAACCCACCCAAACCCACCTGAACCCTCACATTTAAAAATCCCAAACCCAACCCAACCCTAACCCACCCCTAAACCCTCACATTCAAAATGCCAACCCAAACCCCAACCCAACCCAAACCCACCCTAACCCTCACATTCAAAATCCCAACCCTAGCCCAACATAATATTTTTTTTGAAATATGTATCTTTCAACAAATTTATTTTTTAATGTTTTTTTTTCTTTCTTCCAATTTCTGTTTTTTAAGGGCTACTCAGCGTTTGATTGAAGTTAGAAAGGGGGCGAGTTCCAGAACTTTCCTGCACTTTCTTCCCAAACTAACAATACTATATATATATATATATATTATATATTCTATATATATATATAATATATATATATATATATATCTCTTCTTCCAATTCTGCTCTTTTAAGGCTTTCAGGTTATCTCTTACTAACTCCAAGCCAAACCCGGGGCTGTGTAATAGTGAGCGGGGTCTAATCCATAAGAATTTTTATTATGACAGGCTTCTAAAAGTTTCGAACACATCAGCCAATAAAAATACATCAGTTTTAAGATACAAATCATGATATTCTCCATTACCAAAATATCTTTTTAAGATATACACACCTTAAAAATCAAAGATCCTCTTCAAGCTTCTTTTATATATGATTTACCAAAAGAGATAAAAACTTAAGCGAAAGCGGCTGTTAATATTCAAAATCAAAAGATAATAAATGTATTATTATGTTCTGTTCTGCTCACTTACATCCTCCACAATGCGAAACCGAAAAGGCGCATTGCAACATTATATGAAATACGAAATACATTTAAATGTTAAAATTTAAATGTTCCAATTCATTGAGAGAATATTCCTAAATTTGCAGAAAATGAAATGAATTATCTGTTAATGTATTTATGGATTATACGGATACAAACAAAAGTACAGTATATTAAAAATTTCAAAACAACTATAAAAATGATGAAACACACATTGACCTTCGTCTAACTTTACAATGAAAGGAAAAATCACACTTATGCTTTCATCAAATAATTACTCAAGATTAACCCAAATCACAACTACTTACAATGAGAAAATGCTAAAACGTATCCTCCTGTAAGAGAATGGTCTCCAACTCCTTTCACACAAAAAAGAAACGAAAATTAGAATCAACATTCGAAAATATGAAGTAATCATAATTCAAACCGTAATTCAAATTACCAAAAGCAGCGCTTCAAAATATATCATTCAAAAGATTTTAACAAATTCTATAAAACATCCGTTTGTGATATATGTGATTTTGAAGAAGTTATCCTTGAAAAGATACGAATTACTGTTTCTCCCCAAATCCAAATAAATTCATACACAAATAAATATCAAAAAAACATATGACTCCTTGTCGTTTCTGTTATATATATCAAATCGATGCTGTTGGTGAAATGAACACAAGTTAGCAATAACTTTAAAGAGGTTAGAAGTCATGCCTCAGCAGAGTTCGTAAGACATTGAAAATGACTGCATTTTAAGACCGAAAATGAAATAATGGTTAAAAGCTATAAAACCAATCAATAAACAAAGGAGAGAAAAAGGAATTTAGAATATAAACAGTATCTTTGTTCATATTTATGAGCGAAAAATTGAGTGAGAGCGTCAAAGTTCCCGGCATCATTGTCATACTTACTGGCGAAAAATCTATAGACGGTCCAAGCTCATTCCCGTATTGTAATCTTAATTACAAGCCCCCAAAACTTTATTCCTATCTTCTTCACCAACAACGCTCACGATGACACACATCTGTGTGTAAGTGAATTTTCAACAGACAATCTGGAGATATTTCTGCCATTCCCTAACACAGATCAAAAATATCATCTCATTCACAAAAAAACAAAATTTATACATCCCCCACTAACCCTTTATCAGATTATTGGACACATAACAAGTTCGATATGGCAAGCTCACATTTATCTAACTTAGCATCAAATATTAATAAACTTAACCGCAATCTTAAATCACATTTCTCAAATCAAGAAGAGCATTGATATCTCTTATCACAAAAAGGCGAACTATATCCATAATTGGACTACATGCGTATTCATGGTTTAGAAGTTTAAAGAACACAACTTCCTTCAAGGGAAAGTCTCTTATAGCAAGTTGAATTAAAACCATTATTCCGATTAAAGAGATTATACACAAAGCTAAAAAGTTTGGGGACGAAGATTCAATACATAAAGAAATGCTTGGAGA
>CM068956.1:94216352-94226684 GCA_035128595.1 Eptatretus atami | reverse complement strand
AAAAGAGAGAGATTCTGGAAACTGACGGGATCCTCCTGTGTGAACCCATTTTTTTATATACAATTCCCCTAAACGCTGCAATACGCCATTATATCGGTAGCTGTAAGTTAGTAACACGTTTCAGTAAGTTCTGTGGTCGTCCGGAAGACGTCAAATACATCTACATACGTCAATATGCGTTGAGAGATACGTTTCACATAGTTAAAGCACGTTACTCATAGGTTCAAAGCACGTTACTCATAGGTTAGAAATAAGTTTCGGTTACGCTAAACATTACCTCGACGTGTTTCGACTTATGAGTAACTTACAAGTAACGTGTGTTGACGTGTGTCAACGATCGCGATAACGTGCCTACAACTTATGGCCAGCGTATACGGAACGTGTGCGTCATATGCTGGCATACCTTAAAAATTTTGACATGCTTAAAATTTTCGACGTGCTCGGCGTACTACGACGTATGCCAGCGTGCTTCAGCGTGCTCTTAACGTATACAAAACTTACCCATAACGTTTGATTCGTGTGCCAGCGTATTCGGCAAATTTTTCATACGTCGGCATACGCTGGCTAAAACGTCAAGGTGGACAGGCCTTGACACTTTGATGTCTAGTGCAGTTATGATTTGAATCGTCGAGCGGCAGCCTTTTAATAGGATACGCACGTGATCGTCGCGATATGCTGCCGCGCTATGCATACGTTTAGACTATCGTTG
This sequence comes from Eptatretus atami, assembly GCA_035128595.1. NCBI lineage: Eukaryota > Metazoa > Chordata > Myxini > Myxiniformes > Myxinidae > Eptatretus > Eptatretus atami. The sequence goes on along the minus strand of CM068956.1, from coordinate 94,225,975 downwards.
GTGGCATAGGTTGTGAACGCCAACAACATGCTAGCATTCGTTGGTATAAGTTATCTATATATATCGAACGTTCTGTGTACGTTACTATACTGTTATGCTATACGCAACTCGTTATGAATACGCCAAAACTTGAAAAAACATCAATAGTTCAACGTACGCCAGTGTTTTACATACATTTTGATAGTTGCCATAACCTGGCTAAACGTCAAGGTGTAACAGCGCTTTAGAGGAAGAGAGACAAGTCTGAAAGTGGACACACATTTGTTGCAGCCTCTTTGGAATGAACTGAGATTGCCTTCAGTTGGGTTTACTTTCCAAGAAAAGAAGGTAAGTTGTTTTAGAGGCAACTGCCACACCATAGGGTTCAGTGTGCCTTGAGTGGAAGAAGGGTAGGATAACTGAAGATGAGAATGATATGAAATCTGTGCCGAAGAGAAAGCAGATTTTATGTGAAAGATTTGTAGACTGAGGTTAACATCAAAGGCAGTAGATATGGAGACCAGTCCTGATGAAAGAGATGGTTGCTTGCAGTCTCTGCAATCTGCTCAATGAACTGCCAGCCTCGCCGGCGCTGAGGCAGCTCCCTGAGAATAACCATAGAGATGTTAACTTTCTCAAGCACATGATCAGATGAACGAATCTGAGCAGAGGAAGAACAGGGACATTTGCGGGAAGCTTATCATCACCATTCCAGAAGGGAGGATTTGCCATTGGGAGAAATCTGGGTGGGAAAGTTCACAGATTTAATTAGTCCATGGAATTACAGAAGTCCTTTGCTGAAGTGCCATGGCTGGTAAGAAGTGGTACCACGCCCAGCCAAATTAAATGGTGACAATTCAAATCACCATATATGAGGAAGAGAGAATTGGGATGAGTGGTTAAAAGTTAGTCCATGTTTGCTGAGAGAGAATTAGATGGAGTTTTCACTGTTTGGAGGACGGTACAGGCACACAAATAAACACGAGGTGGGAGCAGAGGGGAAGGCCACCATCAGAGGTACTCCTGGTTGAGTGTAAGACCAGCACATGGGCAGTGTGAGATTGAGTTTGCCAGCGGGGGCGGGGGGGGGGGGGGGGTTCGGGCGGCGATCAATTGGAGGAAAAATAGCCATGGAGACTGGAGAGACCTAAGAGTCAGGGACATCCTGTGGGAGGAAGGATTCTGTTAAATAATGTGTCCGGGTTGTCAGCAGTTGCCTGGATTGAGAGATCTGTCAGGATGGAGAAGAGGCTTAAATGTTTTAGGTCTACACATTGAGGAACAGGGTTAGAAGCATCGTGAGGTTGTGGGATGGGTGAAGGCTGGAAGGTGAGGGTTGGGAGGGGAGAGGAGGCTGGGAAGGTGCAGGTTGGAGGGAAGCATGTCGCTGGAATCTGCCAAGAAGGGAGAGAGAGAGAGGTGACAGGCTGAACACCAGCCCAAACATGGCAACAATACTCCATGACAGGTGCTATAGTGGCCTTGTATAGATAGAGTATAGCACTCTAGGAAGGTACCGGCTGGGCACGAAATAAGCTGCCAAGGTGCTGAGAGACTCTTTTAGCTTTACCAGAAATGTAGTTTTCCTCGTTGAAGTTTGAGCTGATATCCAATCCAAGCAGATGGATAACAGGAAGTTCCTGCAAAGGTTAAAAATCCTGAGACAGGGTGGAAAACAGAGCTGGACATAGACAAACAAGTGAGTCTTCTTTTGTTGAAAGTAATGAACCAGTCATTTCCTCTGTTATTCACACTCTAACGTCCTAATTGAAGAGTGACACTGGCCTGGACATAGGAAGGAGGAGACATGGTGTTTGGGTAGGTAGTATACCAGTGTTGAGTCATCTGCATAAAAACAAGAACATGTATGATCCAACATAGAGCGCGTGGAAACACCAGCATTAATATTATGGACGGGGACGATTGTCCATCATGTACCACAGAAATTTGGCAATTTGCAAGGAAGTTAGATTATAGAAATCAACTGTCAGAGATGCCATTTTTAGCTTATAGATTCCTTGTGTCAGACTTTGTCAAAAGCCTTTGAGGTGTCGATAGTAACAACCCGAGCTTCACAACGATGATCCAAAGCCCTGTTCACATGTTCAGTGATTAGGGATAGGACATCACCAGTGGACTTGAATGTTGAAAGCCATACTGGGCATCATTTGCGAAGTTGTGGGTTTCCAGGTGACTCCTGAGTTGCAGTTCGATCAGGGATTCAAACACTTTGCTCATAATGTGTGGAGGCTAATAGGCCGATAGTTGGAAGAGATATGATATCTAATTGGAGCCTTTAAAGACAGAGATTACAGAAGTCTGCTCCAGCCTGGTGGAACACAGACTTTTCAGACACAACTATGTAATTTTGAGAGAACATAGACGTTCTGAATACATTTTCAAAGCAGTTGCATGATTTGATCTGGAAAGGTAGGTTTGAGATTTCAAGCCCTTGAATAATCTATTATGTCTTGTTTCATGTTCAGATGAAGGTACTGCTTAATGATGCTTCTTAATTTGCTGCCGCATTGCTTTGCAGCGCCGTGCCTCCGCAGGTGCAAGCACGAGCACGTGCAACCTCCTACCCCACACACCTCACCGTTGCTGCTGTTGTACTGACGGCATGTGCTGCCGCGTGTTGCTTGCCACTGCTATCATCATGGGCCTGCGTAGGCAAAACCCAGCTAACTACAAGGTGGCATTTCCTGGTGATGTCAATGAGGGTTAGCAACAGATGCTCACACTGACTACCAGGTGAATGTCAGGGTCATAACATACTTTATTTGGGAACATTTGAAAATCCCTAAGATCTGAAAATATGACATACTTCTTTGTTCTGTTCTTCATGTTCTTCTGTACTGGATAAATGCAGAATTGAGGAGTATGGCTATTTGAGGTTGAATTACTGGATTGTGGGGAGATAATTTTGTTATATTAGGAAGAGCAGTCCTTTGGGCTGATATGAGTGAAATTTTATGTACTAAACAAGGTCATTCATCTTTCCCTGTTTTTTTTTTTTTTTTTTTTTTTTACAGGATCAAAGACTCGTGATGGCGCTGCCACACGTCTCACACACATGAATATACAGACGAATACACTAGATGCAACACAGGACTGTTACACAAGACAAACATCCATGAGCTTGGGGGAAGTGCCATAACTTCCAGGGCACTCTGAGTACCAGCGACACGACAACAATGGCACCACATTTCTCACCGCACTCAGTGGGGCATTTCCTAAGGAGGAATTTCCTCCTCCAATGGTTGTCTTGGGTTGTCCATGCTTTTATCCTTTTAAATGCAGAATGTCAAGCAAGAAAGCAGCACGTACTATTTTTAAAGGCTTGGTATGAGTGGCCAGGGAGTTAGAACACAACCTCCCATACTCAGACGGATACTCTAACCATTACTTTTTTGAAATATACTTGCATAATTGCAACTACATTGCATTCATTAAAAACTAGAAGGGCACTCTTCGACCTCTTGACATTGCCAGATATGCCTCCGCCCATATTATTGCATCATTATACATATTTGTACCAAGTTTGATTTAAATCCTGAACCCAGATTCAAAATCTATATATTAATACTGAAGGACCATTTTGTGCTCCTCCTAGCGGTCGCGTCACGTTTTTTTCTCTCGGTACTGTGACCTGGACTGAAAGAAACTTCGTACCTGTAAGAGTGCATCGCACATAGTGGTAATAGTCAAACTTCAACTCTGAAGCAGAATAAACACTTTTCCTTTACATTCGTTTACATGGCGACGTGTGACGTCACCTGTGAGAGGTGTCAGGACGTCATGACATCATCGGTCATTCGCTGACTCATTACGTCTGTCGTCGACAGACCGTTCACGCTGAGCGTGTAATCCACTCCTCGAAAATAGCGTCTGCAATGTAAAACCCTCTTCTGCACATGCTGACTACCTCAGAATGTGAATTTGACACAAAAAATGTAACAAGAAACATTGTATCTATATATTAATACTGAAGGACCAATTTTGTGCTCCCCTAGCGGTCGCGTCACGTTTTTCTCGTACTGTGACCTGAGAAGTTTTGACACGGTGTTTGTACGTCAAAGTAGACACGTGCACAAATCAGGGGACTTCTTCACAAGGAGTAGTGTACACCAAAAATGTCGTGTACAAGGACGTTTTGTAGGCCTCATTAGGTAAGGCCATGGGTACATCGACTGGATCCGGCTCTTACAAGACCGCCATTGGTTGTCATATTGGGCTCATGGAACGGAATCCTTCTGTGACGGGGTTTCAGCTAGTATTAAATAATTCTGGCTGCCAGACCTTGCATCTGATCAGGTTGAAATTTCAAACACATATTCCATGTGACCACCACATTTCAGGATTGATGAAGCAGTTCAAGAGAAGTATTTTTAAAAGATTTTCATTCAAACCAATATGGCTGCCAGACCATGTGACCTATTAATTATTTATAAACACACTGGTATCCCAATTGCTTGGGGAACATGTAAGTGAAGTTTCCTGTGAAGCTTCGATATGTGAAGCCATTTTGGAGAAGTATATTTTAAAATGTTTATTCTTCAAAATACCATAGCTGCGAAACCATGTGATCTATGACGTTAGAGGTGGATAACTTTTTGTTCCTCCTTGATAGGCAATCATAGCTGTAAAGTAAAGTCATATGATGTCATCAATCCCCCCTCCCCCCCCCCCCAAAAAAACAAACAATTTAGTCCGAGATGACCCTCGTAAATTTTCATACTGATTGGATATAGCATTTGACATACAGTATACAATTATGATGTCAAAACGAAGCCACATTTGACATCAAAAAAAATCACACTTGTTTCCCATGGGGAGTACTTCACATGTGCCAAGTTTCAATTTTTTCCATGGAGTGCTTTTGGAGCTACAGATATCCAGTTTTTCCTTTTTTACACCATGGCTGCCACACCACGTGACCTATGACATCATAATTATCACAAAAACATTCCACATGAGTAGTCGCATCTATGGTGAAAATTTTGTGAAATTTCTTTGGTGAAAAAAAAATCATGCCGCCCCGCTTAAATACAACCCAGCCTCGATCGGACACCTGACCCATGATGTTCTCTTTCTCAAATCAAATTCAGAATGGTTGGCCGATCACATCTTTGGAGTTTCGCGTCGATCAGATAATGTTATTTTTGTCCAACATGGCTGAGAGACCTTGTGACCGATAACGTTGAAATTTTCAACCAATACTCCCCATGATGAGTCGATCATATTAAAAATATATATTTCTCTGAAACCGTTTAGCCTTTCAAAGCAAGACTTTGCAGTGATAACCAGGATACCCACTACTGTTGCTGCAAATATTTTATTTAACAATGACCTCATCATTCACATGATGTGGCAGCCACGTTGGTTTTAAGGAAATGATTAAACAATTATTTCTCTGAAACCGTTTAACCTATCAATACTAGACTTTGCAGTTATGATCCACTACCCTTTCTGCATGCAATTGCCTTAACAATGACATCATCAGTCACGTGGCATGACAGCCACATTGGTTTCAAGGAAAATATTAAAAAAATGATATTTCGGAAACCACGATGGCGATCAACGCGAAGCTTTGCATTTGTGATCTAATGACCTTGCTCCATGTAACGCAACATGTTTCGAATCCATACGTTAAGCAGTTTTGGAGAAGGTTTTAAAATTTTGGGCTTTTCAACTAACATGGCTGCCAAACCACATGACCTATGGAATTGAAAATTTGGACTCTGGTAGAGGATTACGTGTGTGAACTTTCATTGTGATCAGATAAGGTTTGCTTTTCGATCCAATATGGCTGCCACACCACGTGACCGATGACATCATAATAATTTTTCTCATGACCAATCTAACTCCCTAGATGAACCTCACAAATTTTCATACTGATCAGATGCAGCGCTCTACTTGTTGAATTTTGATGGAGCTACCACTTCACCGATGATGTCATAGTCAAATCACTTTTATTCCCCATGCAGAGTAGTTACCAAGCGCCAAGTTTCAATTTTTTTCCATCTTGCGGTTTAGGAGATTCAGGTTTAGGAGGTCCAAAGTTTTTCCATTTTTCCAACATGGCTGCCACCCCACGTGACCTATGACATCATAACTATTAATAAAAAATTCTGTGTGAGTAGTCACATCGATGATGAAAATTTCATATCAATTGGATAAGCGGTTGCAGAGAAAACAGAAAATTAGCATGGATGTACGGACGGACGGACAACCCAAAAACGTAATTCCACTGGCGACTTCATCACCGGAGGCATAAAAATGCTCATTGTTTTCCAGGAACTCTGTCGGCAGCGAATGGCAGGACGTGGAATGGAGCGAGGGACCGAAAAGTTACCAGCATCTCGTGGAAATAGTGTTTCATCACAAGTGAGTGACGTCGCACAGCACAGCCCTTCATCTCGGAGCAGCACATCATCATGGAGCGAAGAGCCGGTCTCCTCACATATGGACATCTCAACAGGTCACATCATTCTGGTGAGTCTTCATTTGCTCAAGAGTTGCTAAAGACAGGACTTTGAACAAAAATGGTAAAAAATTACCCTGAAAATTTGTTTATACAAACGCAAAAGCAATGTATATTGTTAAATACAATTTTGAAGTGAATTGTCTTTATAATATGGTAACATTTCTGTTTTACAATCACATGCTACATGCATGTTACATGCTACATGCATGTTACATGCTACATGCATGTTACATGCTACATGTTCCATGTTACTACATGCATGTAATTACATGTTACATGCTTTCTGTTTTACAATATGTACTGAAATTCAAAATGGTGAAAAATGAGAAAACAAAGATGGTGGCGCAGCGAATCATAAACAGAACAAACCAAGCGAGTCAAAAGACACAAAAGGAGAATGTGGATTGGCAAACTTATATACAATGGATGAGACATAAAAGCTCAAATCCTAACCCACTAAGCACCACAGATCACACTTGTACAACAACACAATAATGGAGGTGGGACTTCCCTTTTCTCTGATGCACAGGGTTGATGCCAGACTCGATGCTGTCTGTTTTAAAAACCAGGAGGGAGAGGAGAGCCAGCATCAATTGTGCCCAGAATAAGTCAAATGACCATGAGCAGGCCAGCGATGAGTAGCTCCTCAACCAGGCCATGTGGCCCCCTTGGTCCTTTTACGTAGAGGCCTCCTTGCCCTCTAAAAACACAGGGTGATCCCAGCTTGGGTCGATCCCACATGAGGCTTCCACTCAAAGTGAGGTCCTGTCCTCCTTTCCACACGAGCCTCTCCTTGTCCTCTCTCGTGGACTCCCCAGTCGACTTTCCAGTCTCGACTCTAGTCCCCCTCTTCATGGACTCTTGAGCCCTTACAAGCCTCTCCTTGTCCTCTCTTGTGGACTCCTAGGTAGACTCTCCTTGTCCTCCTCTACATAATCTCTACCCTGTCTATAAATTACATATTATTATGCTGCCTCCTCAGCATCATGTGTAACAAATGACTTACTCTGACAGATCCCTGTTGCATGGCAATCTAACCTACTCAAAACACATGGACCATCCTACACTTACCACAGTGTTGCTGTGGACCCCCCCCCCCCTTCCACATAACAATATATATCTTATAGGGGTTGGTTCATAAGTCTGGGTGTTCATAAGTTGGGTGCTCATAAGTCGGGGACTCCCTGTATCCCAATTTTTTTGAAGTGTACAGTGTGTATCAGAAGAAAGTATCACTTTGTGGAAATATCACGACATCAAATTGCCCACCAAAGGTTGCCAAAAATGGGATGGTGGGAGCACCAATGCTAGTGTTGGATAACCAAGTTTACTTCTCATTGGCGCAATTGTAAGGTGTAAAAAGAAAAACGGGTGGATAATGTGACCACCTCACAGCAGTGTATATGCAGTATAATCTAATATATAAAGATCATTCTAACCACTGACACACTGACTGATATTAAAGATCGGTACTTTCCTGGTGATGTAGAAAGCTGAAATTTTGCGTGCTGATGGATATCGAAGCCGATACACCAGGAAAAATCCCGGAACCATTGGAAAGCAACCATAAATGAAAATATAAACGAATGAAAAATGAATAAATAAATTTTTTTTTAAAATGAAAAACCGAATGCAGTTGAGCAACCCGAGACAATGGGAAAGCACAGTTCATTATTGCTTACAATGTGTAAGCTTACAATGGGGAAGCAATCTCGCTAATGTGTATATATATATATATATATATATATATTATATATATATAGTATATATATATATATGGGGCTGCAAAAGTAGGTATCAGTAATGAAAACAAGTACAGTCCTTACTGTATACCTACTTTTGCAGCCCATATATATATATATATTATATATATATATATATATATATATAATATATATATATATATATATATATATATATAACTTCAGGATGAAAGGGTAGCTGAGGAGTTTGCAGAACAGTCTGAGTGGAGATTTGGGAAATCCTGAAAAGTTGTGGAGTGCCTTCAAGACTACCGTCCTTGATGTTTCCGGTAGATGTCTTGGAAACCACCATCAGGTGAAGAGGAACTTTTTCTCCCAAGGGTTACTGGATACTTTTGACCAGAGTCGCAGGGCCAGGATTAATGGCAGAGCTGAGCTGCTCAGAGAGTTGAGGCATAAAACTGTACACATGCTGAGGGTGGACAAGAAGGCTTATGTGCGAGGAATCTGTGAGGAATCTGACGGGTTCCTCCTGTGAAGCCCATTTGTATATACCAATTCCCCTAAACGCTGCCAATACGCCATTATACGGTAGCTGTTAGTTAGAAACACGTTCAGTAAGTTCTGTGGTCGTCCGGAAGACGTCAAATACGTCTACATACGTCAATTTGCGTTGGAGATACGTTACACATTGGTTCAAAGCACGTTACTCATAGGTTAGAAATAAGTTTCGGGTTAGCTAAACATTACCTCGACGTGTTTCGACTTATGAGTAACTTACAAGTAACGTGTGTCGACGTGTGTCCACGATCGCCTAACGCTGCCTACAACACGTTACTCATAGGTTAGAAATAAGTTTCGGGTACGCTAAACATAACCTCAACGTGTTTCGACTTATGAGTAACTTACAAGTAACTGTGTCAACATGTGTCAACGATCGCATAACGTGCCTACAACTTATGGCCAGCGTATGCGAACGTGTGAGTCATACGCTGGCATACGTCGAAAAAATTTGAGCATGTTAAAATTTGTCGACGAGCTCGGCGTACTACGACGTATGCCAGCGTGCTTCAGCATGCTTCAGCATGCTCTTAACGTATACAAAACTACCCATAACGTATTCGGACGTGGTGCGCGTTTTAGACAAATTTTTCATACGTCGGCATACGCTGGCTAAATCGTCAAGGTGTGACAGCCCTTTACAGAAGAATTTGTGCATCGTGTTTCTCCATGCCCATCCCTCAGTGTACTGCAGTTAGACCGAAGGGTGGTGGGCTCTTGACGGAACATTCCGAAGTGAAGGTCTGCTCGGCTGGTTACTTTGAGTGGCTGTACTAGGCTGGCCCACCAACTGTTGAGTTGGACATCAGGGGGTAAATATCCCTATTGCTGACCCTCCAATCAACTGTGATCCACTGTAGTTTGTGGAAACACAGGCTGTGGTGAACCAG
>CM068956.1:94196421-94215074 GCA_035128595.1 Eptatretus atami | reverse complement strand
GTAGTAGTAGTAGTGTTAGTAGTTAGGAGACGGCAACAACAAAAACAACATCAGAACATAATTCATTTCATTACATTTATGATTAATTTAATCGGCACATGCATTTACTAATGTGTACCTCCTTCTCAAGAACATTTCCCTTGTGCTCAAAGATATTCTGCTGGAAAATGGTTATAGTGCTGTCTTATAAAGCTAACCTTTACATCTTCGCACTTGTTGTAGTTTGAATGTCAAATTTATTAGTACTTCTTTGTAAAAGCAGATTGCGGTCAGTAGCCATTTAAGGTCTGGGCCAGTCATCGACTCATTCCAAAGCTTCTGTCGGTTTTGCCTTTGATGAAGACCATAATATGTTGACAAGATTGCTTCTGTATCTCAGTTGCTATACATTCCGTTGTTGTCATAAAATATGAAAACCCAAAATGAACTTTATTTAACCTCTTGCGTATAACTGTTTAATGTCAGAGTTATGTCCTCAGATTTTTGGGGTTTTTAAAAAAAAATATACTCCCTGTGGGCATATTTATGTTTACTCACCTTTTGGCACTTTGCTGATTACTTAAGAAGCCTAGCTCATATAACTCATAAATCCTGTACTTTCATGCCGGGCACAAATATTTATTGTATTTACACCATAATCCTTTTACTAAAGGCCCAGTCACACCTTGACGTTTTAGCCAGCTTATGCCGATTTTTGGAAAATTTGTCTAAAACCGTGGTACACGTCGATACGTTATGGGTAAGTTTTGATAACATTGAGAGCACACTGAAAAACACTGCCATACGTCGTTGTACGCTGGCTTTAAACGTTGTACTTTTCGGTTGTCCTCAAATTTTCCATGCTTGAAATTTTAAGACTTATGCCAGCGTATGACTCACACGTTCCGCGTAACGCTGGCCATAAGTTGTAGGCACGTCACGCGATCGTTGACACACGTCGACACACGTTAATTGTAAGTTACTCATAAGTCGAAACACGTCGAGGTAATGTTTAGCGTACCCGAAAGTTATTTCTAACCTATGAGTAGCGTGTTGTACTCACGTTACGCGATCGGTGACACACATCGACACACGTTACTTGTAAGGTGCTCATAAGTCGAAACACATCAAGGTAATGTTAGCGTCAGTGTTCCAGACTCCCTGTTTTTTTTGTTTTTTTCTTCTTCTCCTTCCTTCGGTATGATGGTGATTTTGACACTTCGATTTCTAGTGCGGTTATATAATAATATAATTAATAGGCTGCCACTCAACGATTTAAATCATAACCGCACTGTACACTGAACAGCGTCATACCGAAGAAAAAAAAAAAACGGAGCTGGCATGGGAACACTGACGCTAACCATACATTGACGTGTTTCGACTTATGAGTACCTTTCAAGTAACGTGTGTCGATGTGTGTCAACGATCGCATATCGTGCGTACAACTTATTTCCATCGCATGCGGAACGTGTGTCATACGGCAAGTACGTCATAAAATTTTCAACATGTTTAAAATTACAAGACGTACTCCATTTAATACGACGTATGATAGCGTACTTTAGCATTCTATTCCGCATACCAAACTTACCCATACCGTATTCGACGTGCGCCAGCGTTTTAGACGCATTTTTCAGGGTCGGCATACGCTGGCAAGATCGCCAAGTGTGACTGCGATGTTGACACTTCCATTTCTGCGGCAGTTATGATTTGAATCGTTGTGAGGCAGCCTTTTCATAACCTACGCCACGTCATCGTCGGCGATGCGTGCAGCGCGCTATGCATAAGTTAGGCTATCGTTGGGCATAGGTTGTGAAGGCCGACAACAGGTTCACATTCGTTGGTATAAGTTATCTATAACACAACGAAACGTTCTGTGTCCTTACTAATACGTTATGCATAAGACCAAGTCGTTATGAATACGTCCGAATCTTTAAAAAAAAACATCAAAAGTTCAACGTAAGCCAGCGTTTTACATACATTTTAATACGTTGCCATTGCTGGCTAAAACGTGAAGGTGTGACTGGGCCTAAAACAATACTTAATGCTAGAAATCGATCAACTGTGGACAACATCACCCTGTGTTTTTAGCTTTACGGGAAAGAATCCATGAAAGTACCTACATGTCTAATATTGATTGGCACCAAATCCTTGAAACTTCATTACTTTGTCATCGAACCAATGTTTGTTTTTTAAAACGATTTTATGAAAAATGAAACTGTCAATGGTTACATACAAAATGTGCTTACATCCTTTCACCTTCAAAAGCACCATTTTAGGTCATTTATGCCACCTAGCTTCATTGTGTCAGATTTTGCAAGATAGAATGACTAGTCTGGGATATTAATACACAAAAGGGGTTACCGGTTGAGTCGAATCAAATTACTCCACATAGTTCTCAACTCAAGCAACACCAACACCAAACAACATCAAGTAACACCAATTATGTTCACGAGTTGGTTGCACATTCCTGAAAGTGAGACTTAAAAAGAGATGGACAGCTCTAGAATGAGCCTCAACATAACCGTACCCATGTAAATGCACCTTCCAGATTGACAGGATATACCTCAGAGTTGGTATTTTAAGCTTTGAACTGCTATTTTAGCTGAAATTTATGACCAGATATAAACTGTCGTCCTGTGTTGCTTTGCAGTTAGGGCATTGTATCAATGATTGCATGGGGGCCATCCTTTAGAAAGACGTTAAACCAGATGTCTCATCCGTTAGCATTTGCCAATGGATGTGAAGGATCCCATGGTGCCTTTGAAAAAGAGTAGGTTGTCATTTCCTGCTGCCTTGGACAAATTCCTGGCCAAACATACAGCAGCATGCAACAGAGAGGTGACCTGTCCAGAGTTGGATCTCAGCCGTGAGCAAATTGATGCTCTGGAAACAGAGACTGGTTATGTTACAGATGCTCATTGTGCAACCACACCACCACTACCCAGCAGTAACTGACATACAAACATTGTGTCACATCTTGAAAGCAGCACAGACGATGCAGGGATTCAATAATGCATATCATCAGCTACATTGTCTCAGATCACTGCTTATGTTCATTATGAAAGTCTTTGCATACACAGTGGTGTAGGTTTCTCTGTCTCTGCTCTGTCTCTGTCTCTGTCTCTGTCTCTGTCTCTGTCTCTGTCTGTCTCTGTCTCTGTCTCTGTCTCTGTCTCTGTCTCTGTCTCTCTCTCTCTTCTCTCTCTATCTCTCTCTCTCTCTCTCTCTCTCTCTCTCTCTCTCTCTCTCTCTCTCTCTCTCTCTCCTTGCTTCTTATCATGCATTGTCAATTAGCATCCATTAATTGAAGATTTTTGATTGTTAACGTTCATTTTCAGCAATAAATTTAGCCTATTCTTGTTGCAGCATCATTAACTCTTTGATATATTTTGTTGTTAAATTAAATTAGAAGCATAAAATCAGGCTTAACATAGCTTCATAATTGGACAATGTGATACTGTGCTTGTTTTTGCCCCTCAGATCATTTGCAAGACTTCCACTCAGGCTCATTAGTGTAATAACACTTTGCACTATTAGGTTATTATGGAGTTTGTTAAATTCTACTCTTCCTGCATTGTGCATCATTCTCAAAGTTTTTTTGCAAATAACAGATGAAGGAAAAGGGTGGAGTACAGTGGAGGCCAAGATGCTCCTGGTAGAAAGGGTGTGGCAAGTAAATATGTATGTGACCTAATTTAGAAGCAGATAAAAATAATATTGTTCGATTAAATAATTGCATAGAGAGTTGGTAAAAAAAATTCAACCAAAAGTTGTTGGGAAAATATGGCAATTATTGAGGCTTGAACTTGTTTTAAGAGTAAAGTGGGTTAAGTACCCCACACCCCCCCCCCATCCTCACCATATCACTCCTGTCCTGGTTATACAGTATGTTTAGTATCCTGAACATCCACACCAGAGTCCTCTCTGAATGAAAGTATAGAAAATAATTTCAAATGTTCAGTATACTGAACGAAAGGACTGAGGAGGATGATATTGTTGTGGAAATGACTCCTAGTATAGGGGCTAACACTGCCGAGTATAGTTTAGTTCGCTCTTTAATGAATGTAATAGAATAAATGTAAGGTAATTCATTGTGATATTACATACATGTTGTTATATGTAATAGATAGATGATGTCCACCCAACCGAATGTCTGTGTCTAAATACCACCTTTCATGTGAGCCCTTGTTTATGTTCTCACCTTTGGAAATCTGTCTTTATATTATTTTTAGGAGTTCGCTAGATCGGCACTAATTTTGGCAGGAGACATTGGCTTGATGGCCAAATCTACCAGCCGAGTCATCAGAGCATCAGGGGATGAGTCGTGAAAGGGTTACCACACCCCAAGACCAGGCCAATGGACCAATGAGAGGAGAGAGGAGCGATGCATCATATATGAGGCACAAAAAAGAGGTGATAAAATGCGGGGACAGGGGGTGAGGGTGAAAGAAAAGGAGTCGTCCTGAATCTGCCCAGTGGAAGTTTCACTTCTTTGCCTCTCCTGTTTGAAGCTGCACTTCTCCAGAGCCACACCCCACCTGCAGCAGAGCCATGCCCTCTCCTCTGTTTTTTTATTTCAGGAATGAATGAGCCATTGGTCTGGACAATCAAGCCGCAGCTTGACCCAACACAAATAAAGGGTTGATCGATTTATATAATAAACAAGTAAAAAAGACATAAAATGTCATAGCCCCCATTATTTTAGTAATTTTGCTGTTTGGAGTTAAAGGGCTAGCCCATATTTATGTACAGGTAAAATGGCCCCCAGTCTATAAGTCGGTCTTCTTTGATCCGATCACAAAATAAAGTGTGGGGCACATGTATGCCATGATGTACTGTGCTTGTGCCAAGTTTGAACAAAATTGGACCATGCATGTCTGAGAAATGGTTGGGGACACATTAGAGTAACAAAATGACCACAAATCGGCCACCTTTGATCTGATCTCAAAGAAAAATTAAATACATATGTAAGCCATCATTCATTATCTGGGTGCCAAGTTTGAACAACATCGGTAAATGCTTGTCTGAGAAATGGTTGAAGACATGTTGAACATCGGGTTTTTTTTACAACTAAAATGGCCGTCAGTCTACTAGTCAGCCATCTTTGATGAGATGGCAAAATGAAGTTAGGTGCAAGTGTATAATACTGTGTACTGTACTTGTGCCAAATTTGAACAAAATTGTACCATGCCTTTCGGAGAAATGGTTGCAGGGACATGTTTAACAAACAAAATAGCCACCAGTCAGCCATCTTGGATCTGCTCGCGAAAAAAAAATGACGAGCATATGAAAGCCATCATTCCTTATCTGTGTGCCAAGTTTGAACAACGTCAGCTAATGCATCTCTGAGAAATGGTTGAGAACATGTTCAAATCGGGTTTTTTATTTCTAAAATGGCCACCAGCTGGCCGTCTCGGATCTGATATCGAAAAAGAATAAAGTTCATATGTAAGCCACCACTCTTTACTGGTCTGCCAAGTTTGACCAACATCTGTAAATGCATGTCCGAGAAATGGTTGTGGTCACTTTCAACATCGGGTTTTTTACAACTATAATGGCCACCAGTCGGTCATCTTGGATCTGATCTTGGAAAAATAAATGACATGCTTATGTCAGCCATCATTCTTTATCTGTTTGCTAAGTTTAAACAACATTGGTAAATGCAGGTCTGAGAAATGGTTGAGGATGTGTTGGACACTGTTTTTTTTTTTTTACAACTTAAATTGCCGTCAGTCGGCCATCTTGGATCTGAAGTCGAAAAAAAATGATGTGCTGATGTATACAATCATGTGTTGTCTTTGTGCTAAGTGTGAATAGAATCAGTCCATAGATGTCCAAGATATGGTTGCAGACACAAGCACGCACGCATGCACACGAAAATTGAGACCAAATCCATAAGCCCTCGTTTTGGACGAAGTCCAACAGGGGCTAAAAATACACTACACTAAAAGTACAGCCATACATCAGTCTGGAGGGATGATGCAATACTGTTAGGCATATTATATCATGACATACTTACAACACATTACAATCGAGTTATTCCCTTTTTGATCATACCTTGTACAGTACTTGACAAAAGATGCTGCCCATCACAACCTCATGCACTCATCCATGTACATTCATGATCTCTTCCACACATGCTGATTCTTTCCCATTTGGTTCCTCTCGAGGCCATTGTTATTCATTTATATTATTTGTTATTCTCTCCTCATGTATGTCCATTCTCCTCATATCTTTGGTAGTTTGTAAATTTTGTAAAAAAAATAATTCCTTTTTAAGAAGCTTCCTTTGATTTGACACACCGTGTTATTCTAATGTTTGTGCACAGTCTTACATGGAAGATCACCTGCAGAATGCAGATCGTCTGCAGCAGGAGTGGGAGACACTCTGCACGTACCAGGCAGAGCCAAGTTCCTGCTCTTATGCCCAAACTGACAGTAATAAGACCAAGAACCGCACCATCGATGCCTTACCATGTACGGCACACTTTTTATTCTCGAGGGTGAGGGTGGATGTATCAGCATCTCTTTTCTGCTCATGACTTTGCTGACGTTTTTCTTTCTTTTTCTCCTTCTTTATTTGTTTGCACTTTATTTTCTTTTTTATGTTTCATGATCTACTACTTTTTTGCAAAGGTTTTCCTTTTATTGCATTTAATGTTATCATGCTTCCTAAGTTTTTAACTGGCTTCTGGCTTGGTTTGTTTATCAACTATTATGTTTAGCTGATAAGCAGGTTTGTGCTAGATTTACTGTTGTTTTTAAAAATTACATTCTGTTGCCTTCCCATTTTTATAGCTAGAGCACGAGACATGCTGGCTCGGTATATGCCGTTCTACAAGTTTTGCTTCACCTATCTGTATGGATATTGATATTTATGGAAGACTAAATAACAAGATGTCAGATTAACATACGAACAATAACATCGTGTATGGCATTGTGTTACTAACAGGTGATAAGGGTTAGTAAAAGTAAGAAAGATCCAGGTAAGTATGGGAAGAGCATCAAATGGCATTGAGTTATCACATTGAAGGAATGCGGTCAAAAGCAAGATAATATAAACACAAGGGTAAGACAATTTTATGGACAGAATAAATGAACACGGAGGTGGGGTTGAGTGTATAATTTGCTCTCACATTGGTGATGAGGGGATTCGTGCAAGTTTGCATCATACTACGACAGTCATAAACTGGAGACAGGTGTTCTATTGATGACCAAAGGAAATAGGCCGGTTTGAGGCCAGATGATAAGCAATAACAGACAAAAAGTCACCAATCTGCGATGTGTACAAAACACTCCGTGATTCCTGGCTTCCTAATGAAGGATTAAAAATAATAATCCTCAAGGCTTTAGCTTTGGCAGTCTCAGAGATCACCAGGTGAGTCACAAAAGCCTCAGCCCAGAGGGGAGAAGCTTTTATTGCACTATGGGGGAAGAAAAACTTTGTGCTGTAAGAAGCTGAGACAAGTTAAAAAATATATATTGAATGGCAGAATGCCTAAGTGATAACAGCCTTTGGCAGTGATGACCCTCTTCTGAGACACTCGATTTGCAATTTTACAGAGTTCAGACTCAAAATATACTTCAAACTCAAAATATTGGTCTTTTCAAGCTGAATTTAAAAAAAGGAAGTCGAGACTCGTGGAGTAGCTGGAACACAATGGACCAGAACATAAAAGAATAAGAACATAATGGAACGGGGGAAAGCACACCAGCAGTGATCGGTAGGACACAACAGATGAACACTTGGAAGCAGGATGGGCATGGGGAAGAAGGACATCAGAGGGAGGGGGAAGAGGACACAGGGAGTGAGCAAGCTGGATACAAGCTCAAACAGCAAGAAGATGAATGGAAAACTGGGGAACGAAACAGAAATTGAGCAAAAAAAGAAAAGGAAGGAAAGGGAGAGGGGAAAAGCGCAATAAAGGGAAGAAGGGATGTTCTTGGGGAGGGTTAAAGAGGATAGAAAATATTAGTATGGATGACCTGAGGTGGTGGTGAACAACTATCTTGAAGCCCTGGAGGGAAGAATGGGATTGAATTGACTGAGGAAGTTTGTTCCACAGGTGAGAGAAAAGAGGAACAAATGAGTGGAGGTGAGCAGGGAGCCTGGATTTTGGGAGTTTCACCAGAAGATGGTTACTAGCAGACCAAATGCACCCTGCAGAAACCTCGGTAGGGAGGAAGCGGTGGGGAGGATGGGTGGACGACCCACGACATGAGCAAGGAAAGGGCTGAGGATGCAAGACCAACAAGGAGGTGTTAGAAGACAGAGAGACCACCAACCGACCTGCAATGCAAGCGTAACTGTCCCAGGGACTCAACTTCATCACGGGAGATTCCAATAATTGTGTTCATGTGCAAAATTTTGCCCCTTTTTATGATCATCATTCTATTTCAAAACTTTACTGTTTCATGCAGGTGAAATGACATTGATCTGAATGAATGACCTTAACACTGCGGTATATTATACTGTACTATATTTTATTATGCCTCCGGTGACAATGTTGCTGGTGGCATGTTTTCGGGTTTCCCGTCCTTATGTACGTATATGTACATGCAAATTTTCTGTTTTCTCTGCAACCGCTTCTCCGATTGACACGAAATTTTCATCAGAGATGCGACGACTCATACAGAACGTTGTAATGATAATTATGACGTCGTAGGTCACGTGAGTTGGCAGCCATGTTGGAAAAACGGAAAAACTTTGGACCTCTATCTGTAAAACCGCAAGATGGAAAAAATTGAAATTTCGCACTTGGCATATACTCTGCATGGGGAATAAGAGCGATTTGATTATGACATCATTGGTGAAGTGGTATCCCGGTCAAAATTCGACAAGTCAAACACTGCATTCGATCGGATGAAAATTTGTGAGGTTCATCTCCGCAAATATTTCAACACTAAAAAAATTATGATCACATCATCTGTCATGTGGTTTGGCAGCCATATATATATTTTTTTTTAAATGGAAAAAATCTTCTCCAGAACTGCTTTACAGATCGAAGTGAAACTGCACACAAATGATTGACTACCCATGCTGAATAAAGTTTGACAACTATGACATCATAGGTCACATGGTCTGGCAGCCATCTTGGATTTACCCTCAAACCTTCAAAAATCTTCTCCAGAACAGCTGGACAGATTGATGGGAAACTTCACAGCCATGTCCCCCATGACTTGGGGATATTAGGATGATAAAGAATAATTATTGATGTCATGTGGTTCGGCAGTCATATTGTATTGAAGAAAAATATTAAATAATGGTTTCTCTGGAACCGCTTATCCGATCGAAGTGAAATTTACCAAGTATCATCAAATCATATACCTCCACACAGTGTGGAAATGATGACATCAAAGATCACGTGGTGTGGCAGCCATATTGGATAGAAAAATTAACCTTACCCAATCAAAACAAAACTTCACACATGTGATCCACTCCCAAATATTGGGCAGAGTCCAAATTTTCAATTATATTGGTGACATGGTTTGACAGCCATGTTTGTTTAAAAACCGAATATTTTAAAAACCGTTTTTCTCCAAAACCGCTTAACAGATCAATATAAAACATGTTGTGTTACATAGAGCAAGGGCAGTGAATCACAACTGCAAAGTTTTGCATCGATTGTTATCGTGGTTTCCGAAATATAATTTTTTTGGATAACTATGATGTCTCGGTCACGTGATGGGGCAGCCATGTTTGAAAAAAGGAAAAATTTTGGACCTCTGTATCTCTGAAACCGCTCCGTGGAAAAATTTGAAACTTGGCACATGTGAAGTACTCCCCATGGGAAACAAGGAAACAAACAAGGAAATCCAACACAGGTGGAGGCCATTTAGCCCATCATGCCTGCGCGTACACCACAATAACCCATCTACACAAGATCCAAGGAAGAAAATGCAAAAAAATGTTTTTAATTATTGAAATAAATATATATATATTTTTTTCTTTTCTTCCCCTCAGAGGAGTGGGCATGGGCTTGGTTAAAAACACACATCAACCACACAACCCCCCTTGACAAGATCCCCACTAACAGCACTCCATACACATGCACACAATCACCCATCATTGCTCAAACCACCTAAAAGTCTTTTTTTTTAAGGGTGATTTTTTTTAATGTCATATGTGGCTTCATTATGACGTCCTAATTTCATGTCAAACACTTTCTCCAATTAGTATGAAAAATTTTGAGGGTCATCTCGGGCTAAATTGTAATTGGCAAAAAATTGATAACGTCCTTTGTCACGTAGTTTGGCAGCCATGTTGTGTTTAACATTCAACCTTCAAAAATCTTCTCCGTAAGAGCTGAACAGATCGAGACAATACTTCACTTCCATGTTCCCCAAGCCTTTGGGATACCAGGGTGTTCATGAATAAGTGATATGTCACATGGTCTGACAGACATATTGATTTTAACGAAATTATTCTTAAAATCTCTTGAACCGCTTCATCAATCGAAGTGAAACATCACAGTTATGATTGAGTAGACATGTAGAATATATGTTTTAAATTTCAACCTGATCGGACGCATGGTCTGGCAGCCAGGATTATTTAATATTTTAAATCTGGGTTCAGGGATTGAAATAAAACTTTGTACAAGTATGTATAATGATGTAGTTATGTGGGCGGAGGGCATATCTGGTGACTTTGTGACATCAAAGGTTGTCGTTCTTGTAACACCACACTTCAGGCAAGGAAAGGAATAGAGAAGATGAGGAGAGGTGCTCGAGGTACCATTTCTTCAAAACGAAAGTTCAACCTAGATTATCTTTTGCTGCAGAGCTGTCAGTACAGTACTCCACCTGGGAGATCGGTGAGAAGAAGAAGAGGAAAAAGGAGATGCTTCAACAGAGGTGGAAAGCATAGAGTGAGCCAAAACAGTAAATAAAATGGGGCAGATCTCCACAGGCCATTACTACGATGGACCACAATCTGGAAGGGATGGTGCAATATCCATATGAGGAAAATATGAAGCAGGATATCGAGGTGGTCATGAAGTATAAGGGCATGGCAAAAGGTGCAAATGAGGGACATACAGAAGGAACATCTAATATGTAAATATTTATTTCAGAATTTATTTTTCTCCCGTCAGAAACATGAGCAGCATTGCAAAGAAATGTCTTGTCCAATTATAATATTTATTGTGTTAATGTTTTGGCAAGGCAGACATTTGATGTGTCAATACAGGACTTTCAAAATGACGTAATCCGCCCCAGAATGCTCGGCACATATGTGCAGAAATCCCGAGAAAGAGATCTTTGGGGCATGTGATCTGCTGTCGTATGTGTGCGATGAGGATTGTTCCATAAAATCACTTCCGGTTCTGGGTTTGGAGCGTCGAGAGGTCTCCTCACGGCGCTCTCGGCTGACGTTCTCAAAGTTAAGTTTCCGTCGTTATTTGTCCCTTTAACTGTTAATTTTCTCACCTACATGTTACTGTGTGTTCCTAGTTCGGTTTTTGTTTCAAAAATCGTGCTATTTTGTGAGTTTTTGTCGACGTTCTCGGGTGTTTGAGGCCTAGGCCTTGGCCTAGGCTTGAGGCCTACCGGTTCCCCTCGGTGTTCGATGGTTTTTTGTTTTTTATCCCCCGCCCGTGGCGGAAGGGGGATATTGTTGTCACCCAGGCGCGGCTGTCCGTCGTCCGTCCGTCCGTCCGTCGCGGGCGTCAACATTTAGCGTGAGTGCGATAACTCATAAACTGTTCGCCATATCGATTTGAAATTTGGGTCACACATGTACCACCTGAAAAGGAAGAACCCTATTGATTTTGGGCGTGGCCGGATCCAAGATGGCCGACTGGGCGGCCATCTTGAAAAAAATGTTTTTTCGCCATATCGATTTGAAATTTGAGTCACACATGTACCACCTGAAAAGAAGAACCCTATTGATTTTGGGGTGGCCGGATCCAAGATGGCGACTGGGTGGCGTCAACATTTATAGCTGTGAGTGCGATAACTCATAAACTGTTCGCCATATCGATTTGAAATTCGGGTCACACATGTACCACCTGAAAAGGAAGAACCCTATTGATTTTGGGCGTGGCCGGATCCAAGATGGCCGACTGGGCGGCCATCTTGAAAAAATGTTTTTTGTAATAAATGGAAACCGCTTATCTGATTTCAATTATTTTTGGTTACTACGTTCCTCACCCCTGGGGAACTTTTTCGAGAAGATGACCAAATGGTGTCTTGTTTCCATTCACCTCCCTCATTATCTGGAATATGTATGACCTTTTTCATTCAATGGCGGGGATTCCCCATCTCTGATGGTATATATTTTTTTCCCCCATTCCTTCAATTTCTATCTCCCACTTTCCTAACGTCCCATTCTCCCAACTATCTCTCTATTTTATCTTAAAAAAAATAAAAAACAACATACGCTAACCTTCTCCCGATTCTGCTTCTTCTTCTCTTCCTCTTATTCTTCTTCTCCTCCTCTTCTTCCTCGATTTTTTCTACAACACTTCCATGACCTAATCTCTTGAAAACTCTCAAACATAATAATATAACAAAAACGATCTTGTAATGCTTCATCGTCCTCTCTCCACACATGTGGTACTCTTTACTTTTTCATAATGCACTACTCTTCTGCTATTTAACAGGTGCTCTCATTTCGACCTCTCCTTCATTCCTTGCCTAAAAAATCCAACTGTTACAGCGTTTCTTCTCTCCATTCTCTGAATTCGCCTTTATTGCATCCATCAAGAATTGTGTTAAATCGCATCTCTGACCTAAAACTAAAAAACCCCAGTTTGCTATGAATGTTCGCTTTCCATCAACCATTTCTTTTTTCCAACTTCAGTGCCAACTCACCCTCTCACCCCTCACTCTCATCTCAAAGCAACCATCCCACTCTTCTCCCTCCAAGCCTCCCTCTCACCTCTTCTCAAAATTCCCCCTCACCTTTCTCCACCTTTCATCCCCTCACTCATCCTTCTCAAAGTTGCCCCCCCTCCTCTCATCCACTAAGCTGCCTCCTTCCACTGCCCTCTCACCTCCATCTCTTCACTCCACCTCCTCAAATCCTCAACTGCCTTCTTCCCCCTCTCTTGTCCCCCCCCCACTCCCCCAGCACCACAGAACCTTTTCTCCTCCTCATTCGGCCCCTCCCCTAGCTATTCTGCAATCCCCACACCTTTCAACAACCCTCCTTACCCCCCCCCTCATCCCTTGTCCTACCCTCCCCTCTCCCCCACCCCTGCACCCAAAGCCTCCTCCCCTACCTCTTCATTAAAAGTGTGGACCTCAAATATCCGGGGCCTTCGCTCAAACCTTTCAGATCTTTCCATACAGGCTGCCACTGACAAACCAGACATAATCTGCCGAACAGAAACTTTCCTCTCCCAAGACGTGTCTGACTCCCAAGTATCTCTCTCCCGCTGACTCCCTCCTCCGGTATGACAGACCTGAGCCTCGCCTGGTGGGTGTTGCTCTCTTCATCAAAGACTCTATCCTCACTCTCCATGCACTGCTCTCACTCCCCACACCCCAGGAATACCTCTGGCTACGGCTTCCCCTCCACTCCCACCTCATGTTTATATGTGTACGTGTACCGTCCACCTAACAGTGATGACTCCATTACACCTCCTATCCGAAAACATGGACCATCTTCTATCTTCTCATCCAAACTCTCTCTTCCTCTTATGTGGTGACTTCATTGTCATCATGCCAGTTGCTGGTGTGGTACCTCTCTCACCTGTCATGGCACCTCAGCAAAAGCTTCGTGACTCATTGGGACTGACTGAATCGGTCAACTTCCCGACCCGGATCTCAACCAATGGACTCCATCTCTTCTGCATCTGATTTGACAATTTCCCTGACAATATCTGCTGCTCTTCCTCCGCTCCAATCGGTTCTTCTGACCACGTCCTTGTCAAAGTGGACATCTCTCTGGCTGTTATGAGAGACCACCTCACCGCCGTCGAGTCTGGCATTTCACTCAAGCCGACTGGCAGGGTCTCCAAGCAGCCATCAAACTTATAGACTGGTCTCCTGTCACTACTTTCTCAACATCAACTCATCCTGGGAATTCTTCAATGAAACTTGCTCTCCCTCATGCACAGTATATCCCCTCTGTCTTCAGTTGTCCTACCTCTCTCCGCCCTTGGTTTACTGGAGCTTGTGCGAGGCAGTTGTCCTGAAACACATTGCCTTTGCCTCATGGAAAGCAAACCCAACTGAGGGCAATCTCAGTTCCTTCCGCAAAGCTCGCAACAAGTGTGTATCTACCCTCAGGAGAGCCAGAAAAACACATCTTTCTCATCTCAAGTCTGAACTCTCAAACCTCTCTCCCTCCTCAAAATCCTGGTGGCGTTTAATCAAATCTGTTTCTGGTGTATGTTCCCCCTCCATCCCCTCCCTTACCCAAATGGCGCACTGCTGATACGCACGTGAAAAAGCTGAATGCCTAAACTCGGTGTTTGCAGCTAAATCTTGTGTCCTAAACCCATCACTTTCTCTACCCACCTTACCCAGTCGCACCCAACTGTCCCTGGACTCTGTGTCCTTTTCTCCTGACAAGGTGAGAGCTTGCTTTCAAACCTCGACTCAGATTCTGCAACCGGTCCAGACGGCATCAGCCCACGTGTCCTCAAAGCCTGCTCTTTTCTTGCTCTCTGCCACCCTCTCTCTCTTCTATTCACCCTCTCATTGCTCAAGGTCATCTGCCATCTGCTTGGAAATCTGCAAACATCACTGCACTGCATAAAAAAGGTGCAAAAACAGATCCTGCAACACAGACCAATCAGCCTTCTCTCCAATCATCAGCAAGGTTATGGAATCCATCATCGCTTCAGACATGAAATCCTTCCTCTTCTCCAATGGCTTGATTTCCGATCATCAATTTGGTTTCAGACCAGGTCACTCTACCCTGAATATGCTGCTTCTGCTCTCCCATCATGGATGGAGGTCCTCAATGCCAGACAGGAATCCGAGCCGTATCCCTGCTATCACGTGCTTTTGATACAGTCTGGCACCCTGGCCTACTCACCAAACTCTCTCCCATGGTATCCAAGGCCATCTCCACTCATGGCTCGCAGACTTCCTCTCCTGTCGCAGTCAACGTGTGGCCCTAAATGGAGTTCTTTCATCCCCTCTCCTGTCCAGGCTGGAGTTCCTCAAGGTCGCGTTCTGGGCCCTGTTCTTTTCTGGTTTTCATCAATGATCTCTCGACTCTCTGGAAATCCTCTATATCTCTTTGCTGATGACTCCACCATCTGCCGTACCATCTGTCATCCCTCAGACCGGCAAGCAGCAGCTTCTTTGCTCACTGCAGATCTGGATAAAATCACAAACTGGTCCAACACGTGGAACATGTCTTTCAATCCAGACAAATCTCACACTCTCACTATGTCTCTTCGAAGGACCGTTTAGAAACCCCCATCCACTTCTCAACAATCCTCTGGAAGAAGTCTTTTCTTTCAAGCTTCTGGGTCTCACTATCTGCCATGACCTTTCCTGGAAAGTCATATTCAACACCTCTCCTCAAAGCCAGTCGCCGACTGGGAATCCTCCGTCGTGCAAAGTCCTTCCTCGGCCCTCTTGAGCTCCTGACCACTTACAAAGTTTTTGTCCGTAGCCTGATGGAGTACTGCTCTCCCCTCTGGGCTGGTGCTCCCTGCTCCCACCTTTCTCGGCTTCACGCTGTCGAAACCAGGGCATTTAGGATCATCGGCATCTCCCGCAATGAAGCTGAGTCTTTGGGCCTCTCACTCAATCACCGCAGGTTGGTCGTGGTCTTTCTGTCTTCTACCGTCCCTCTCCAGCCTTGCCCCCCCTGCTCTCTCTGCGATTTGTCCCCACACATTTCCACAGGGCGTTCAAGGTCCGCAACAACCCCCTTCTGGTAAAACTACCAAAACAAGAATCACTGCTCACCTTCACTCTTTCATTCCTCTTTTTTCCTGTCTTTGAATAACATCCCTCACTCTATTCTTTCCCATTCTTCCCTCCAGGCTTTCAAAACAGCTTTCACCACCACCTCTTTATCCAAATCCTCGATCTTTTCTACCCCCGATAATCCACCCAAGCCCACTTCCTTCAATTCCCTGCTTTCCTTCCTGAAAGTCCCTGTAATGTCCATCTTCTGTTCCCCATGTTCCCCGTCCCATCCCTCTCCCTTCCACAATCTCCTAATGTGTCTGTTCCCCACTGTTTTGTTCCTCCCACTCCCGCCCCTCTTGTCTCATGCCCCTTGCTGTGCGTTGTGTGTTAGCTCTCATACGAGCCTCGACAAGGTATACAAAAAAAAAAAAGGCTCACAAAACTTCTAAAAGGAACCGTAAATACTTGGAAAAGTACCTTCGAGAAAGGGGTGTCTTTGTACAACGAAAGAGTTGGACGGAGACACTGTATCTGGTTTGGGCGATTCTGAACGGTGATGGGCAGGTCATATCTGGGTTTGTGAATACATAAGGTAAGTTTGAATGATTTTCCTCTTTGTCATGTTGGTTTGGTTGGGGGGGGGGGGAAGCTGGGACGGTTGACATTAATGTACTGTTTATTCGGTTCTGGCACCACAAGATAAATTAGACTTAATTTTTGCATCTATTGATAAAAGGAGAAATGTGTTTGTGTGTGTGTTTTATATATCCACTGCCGCTGCTCATTTGTATTAACAGGAAATGTTATGAACTCACCACCTCAAATCCATAGTCATTTCTCTTATTTCTGTGAGTCCAATTTTCATTCAGGAACACAACAATTATTGTTAGCCATTTTGAAATTGCTAATATTTTGTCTAAATGCTGAAAACTATGTTTAAAAGACGATTTGAATCACAGATTTGCACTGGCAAAGGCAGGTTAAAAGTGCCCGGCGAGCCAAACCGAATCACTGTAAACACACACACACACAGCACATGCGCAAAAGGCCTAATTTAGCATTGATACGTCATTTAGAAAGTCCCATATTCCCACCCGCGTATGCCTTGCATTCTCCCTCCCCCCTCTCTTTCTCTTCTCAACCTCATTTTCTTTTTCTTCCTCCTGCCCTCAACGCTTCTACGCTCTCACTTCCCTTCCATATCCTATCCGCTGATTTTCGTTTTCTCAAATTTTCTTCCCTCATTTCGCTTGTGTCTGTAATATGACTATAACCCAAAGTGAGACTTATAAGACCTGGATTGCTCCTCTGAAAATGATTGATATCAAACAGACTTTGTATAACATAAGCCTCTCATAAAATGCTCCAGGTTTGCTTGAGGACAGTCTTTTGTATGGATGGAGGTCTGCCAATGTGACATTGGGATTTCACTTGGGGTTAAAAAAAAATGTAATTAAAAGGGCATCACGTTAAAAAACGTCCATGACCGATAACCTTTGTAAACCCAAGTGACCGACGCCAGAGCTCACCCCATTTGGCTGATTGTACTGGTTTTGTTCCATGCGGTCATAATCGAAGGTGTGCTATATAGTTTACTGCAGAAACTGAATTCCTTCTAATTACAAACAAAACTCACCTCTTTGACTACATCCATTTACCTGATAAAAATCAATTGTGTCGAATAAACGGCAAGCTGTCTGTATTTCCTGTTATGGTAGATCGAGTCGAGACAAGCAGCGCTCGACTGACATGGCGGTTTGAAATGTTTCATTTATTGGCCAGGAAGATAAGTCTGGATGTTTATATTGACAGGCTTTATAAGGGAACTGGAGACGTCCACACCTCTATATTTCATATCTCATTTCATCTCAATGCGATCATGCCACAGGCTCGGAGTTTGAATCTCAAATCTCCATCCTTACCATCATACATCTGAAATTCAATCTCTGAATTTAAATGCCTTGAACAGGTAGTTGTTTTTTCTCTTGTTCACTGCCATGCCCATTGGTCAAATGCATTCTTTTTGTGTTTGGCTCCTCTATATTTTCCTTTTTGTCCCATTTTCCAATCTATATTTTGGGATATGAGATGTTCCTTGGCTGATGTCACCATCTGACTCCACATTCACAGTTTTCTCATTACATTTCTATCACTACCCTTTATTTTGATTTACACCCTCGTTCCCCTCCCCTTTTATGGAATACAAGTCCTTGTCTCTCATTTTTCAATTTTAATTCCGTAAACTCTACTTTCATCATTTATACACTACCCTCAGCCTCCTGACGCTTGCACATGCATTGCACACTTTTTCCCATAAAGCTGTAACCCCCCCAAAAAATCATAATTTATTGAACATTATAAAATGGCTATTAACATTTTATGGATGTTGCAAATGATAGTAATTCTACAACACTCTAACCTTCATCGCAAACCTCAAAATAGTTATACACCTAGTTGTGTGATCTACTCCAGTAATCTGTAATTGAATGACTGATTTTCCAACTGTCTGAGACGAGATTATCCACTACAGTGGTATCACATGTTGGGGGCACAGCTGTGCTGCTGATGCAGTGCCCCCTGTAGGTTAGAGGGGAGATTTGGAATTTTGCCAGCACACAAGTAATGAGATCTTTAATGTCCACCAACTAATGCCACCAGACACGATGCACAGTTTAATGTCTATCTGAGATAGACACACACATTGATGAATCAACCTGCCTGGGAGATACTAGGATGACAGTTTACAGCCAAGTCAAGATTTGTGAGATTTGAACCCAGGCCAGACAGCTCCAGAGCTAATGTGCATTCCTCTATGTCATACTGCCAGCCCTTGGATGCTATTCTTCATCGAAG
>CM068956.1:94188921-94193921 GCA_035128595.1 Eptatretus atami | reverse complement strand
TTCTAATCGTAGGAAATTGTGTCTTAATGTTTATTTCATTCAAATTATGAGTTATAACAGTGGAAGCTTGTTTGCTGGTTGATTATGGTTAATTGGGAGCTCTTCAAACCAATCTCCCACGCCCCTCCCCCTCCCTACAACAAAGAATTATTCACACGATGACCGAGTGATTCATTAGAATTAAATGTAAGGGTGGTTCAAAGCTCACCTGGATCTTGTACACATTACGACAGCATGCATTAATTAATTATTTTTTGTTGAATGAGTGAATTTGTCATTGTAGTGTTGGGGACCATTTCCCGTAATCACCCGTTTCCTGCTGTAATGCAATTGCTGAATCAAAATGGGGAAAATTGTGGGAGCAAAGAAGGTGGAACAGCGAATAATTTTAACTTTTCTGATCAATGTAAACATCAACCCTGTTGAAGTTTATGGTTGATTGAGTACACAGCTTTATGATGATTGCCTGTCAAGGAAGATCTTGACTAATGAGACAATTAAGAATGGTCTCTTGTACTCGCTATCCACATTCCCTATTGACTTCGAAATTGAAGATGTACAAGAGCTTTCACTCTGATTGGATAAGAGTTATCTCAAAGATGGAGGATAGTAATGTAGTAAGTATTGTTTATGAGTATGTAACACATATATGAACCTATAGTTACAACTACAAACAAAAGTACAGGTCAATTTCAAAACACCCTCATATATTAAGTTGGATGTCACTACATTTTCTGTAAAGTACACTTGCATATGATGTAGAATTGCAATAATGAGACTTTACAAACTTATTGTGGTGCATTTGTTTGGGGATATTATTCATCCAAAATATAATAACAAAACAAGTAGAGATACATTCAAGGTACACCACACCCATGCCAAATAAATAAATAACAAATCCTCCAGTGCGCAACATTGCTGGGGCGCCTTCGGTACCCGGCGATGCCGCCGTGCAGCACATGGAGATGTACAATAATTGATTGATTAATTGCCTAATTAAAATAAATAATAATCGTAAAATAATTAATTTCTTAATTAATTGGCTAATAGCACACCAAAACCACCACTGTTTCATCCAAATCTGTAACTTTTTGAAAATTACGTAATTCATCGAAAGATGAATAATTATTAATCGATTAATTGATTAATCAATAAATCAAAAATACCCTTTATAGCCAAATTAATTGTTCACTATCATATCCAAATATCAGCTTCCGAGCTGAAAAAGTGCCTGAGATTTTGCCAGGATGGGAAATAAAATAAATAAACTAATAAATCGATAATAACTAAGTGATTAATCAATTAATGGATTCATCAAAAAAGTAAAAATTGCATTTTTGCCAAAGAACATCTTCACTTTTGTCCCCAAATTTCAGCTTCCAAGCTCAAAGGATGGCTGAGATATCGCCTGGAAAGCAAAGAAGAAAATAATCGATTTAATTGATTTATCAATATATAAACAGATGTTTGGTACTACAGAACTTTAATATGGATACAAACAAACACGACATAATAGTGACCGCTCACATGACATTAGTTCGCTATTATATTCCACTGCTTCACACAATGTCCTCATATCCATCTTCACAGCATTCCCAATTGTTCCCCGTTTCCCATTTTCTCGTTCCAATATACGTCTCCATAACTCTTCTAATTTAATCTTCCCAGTACCGGTGCATACCTGCCAGAAGTCAGGCACGGTGTGAAGGAGAGGACCCTGTGTTGCAATGTAACATGGACTGCGGGGATCATGATCGGTCTATCAAGGGTGGGGGAAATGAGCGGGGGGGGGCAGAAGAAAGGATTTTCAGCTCCGAGTCATATTATTACAAATGAATTGTGATTTAGATTTGTTTGTTTCTGTTAGAATTACATGATGTTACTGAATAATTCTCAAGATAGTAAACGGACTTGTATATGAAGTGTTCATAGCAATAACATTTCCAAGGTTGATTATAAACCACGGTAGACAAGTGGACAAATAATTATTTTATAACAGACACAGACACAGACACAGACACAGACACACCTTCATTTATAATGAATGTTTTTCTAGCTAAGAACCCTGTTCATGGTTTAACTTGGATGTGCGGCTGTTCGCTGATTGAGTGCTTCATATTCTGAAGGGGACAAGCTGCTGGTGCAGCCATGTGTCTGTTCAATGAATGGAAGCAGTGAAATATCGTTATAGAGAAAAGTATTGTACACCGCTCCTTCCCAATTCCATATCCAGGTGATGCATGACGTCATCGCCGGTGCCAAAGGAAGGGAGTCCATCCATCCATTGGGACCATACTCTGAGCAGAGTGTTGGGTCTGCCTAAGCAGTATTCTTGGCTATTGGGCACAATCCTGGACGGGTCGCCACTCCGACACAGGATACCAGCAAGGTGGCACTCATTTTGCCGACCTCGAAGGATGACAGGCAGGAAGGAAAGGGAGGACTCATTTTTTACTCCGCTTTCTTGTTTGTTTCTTTGTTTTACCGGGCAATATCTCAGCCATCCTTTGATCTAGGAGCTGAAATTTAGGGACAAAAGTGAAGATGTTTTGGCAAAAACAGTATTGTTTATTGATTAATCAATTAATTGATTAATTACAATTATTATCGATTTTTAATTCGTCATTTATTTTACTTCTCATCCTGGCAATATATCAGGCACCTTTTGAGCAAGGAAGCTGAAAATTGGACATGACAATAAACAAGTGATTTGGCTATAAAGGGTATTTTTTTATTATTGATAATATGGATAAAAACAAACACACATAATAGTGACCAAAGCTTTTCGTGCTGCACTCTTCAGGGTAAAAATCGCAGCAAGTGAAGGAGGAAGTGAAGGCACGTGCTTAAAACGCAGGTCTCAATAAGGTAGACGCTGATTGGTTCAACCGTAATGACGTCACGGTTAATCCGAATGCCCATTGGTCAGCTCATCATCTTCACCTTGAGCTCCCATTGGCTGAAGCAGAGTTCATCGATGATTGACGCTTGCAACCGCATCCTGGAGAGAGGGGGGATGGGTTTCCCCTAAGGTCCATTCACCATTTGTTACCGTACTTCCCTTGATCTTTTCCATGCTGAAAGAGACACAGAGATCGTACAAATTCCTTTTGATGACATAGTATTGGATCGGTGGTAAGGATGAAGGTTGCTTCCAACATACGTAAATGAAACGAGCTCCTACCTCGGCTCAATATCCTGAGCATATCTGCATTGTACTGGTCTGCACCGATAGGGTTGGCAACCAGGTGCTGTGCAATGGCAGATGAAGCAGGTACAGTGGCCGGTGGTTGCAGGATATTTCTACATGCTCGCACTGGTTGTGTTCTAACCTCACAATCTTTCTTCGAATCGCCAAGGGGACGTGTTGTTTGATCCGATCAGCCAATCTTAGTGTTGTGCGGCCCACGTACCGAGCTTCACATCGGCACTTAAACTCATAAATAACATTGCTGGTTTGTGAGGTGTGCAGCACATCTTTGTTGACCGACGTCAGCAACGGCGAGAGGTAAAGATTACTCAGGGTTGCAAAGCCAGAAACATGTTGGACACAATATGTTTGATTTGTACTTCAAACCTTCGTGATGATTGCCCTTTCCAGGGCATCCTGATATAGACTGGACATTTGTCCGGACCAATTTTCTGATCTGTTGTCGTGTTTAGAAACTTGTGTATGTATCTCTTAATGATATGCTCAGGATAACCATTCTCACCGAGTATATTAATGATTTTGTCAATTTTAGCAGGAAGATTACAAGGTGAACAAATCCTCTGTGCTCTGTTAACCAGGCATGGGTCAACACTCTCCATCCAGCGCTGAAGTTTACCATGGAGCTGGAATCATCAAACACGTTACGGTTTTTGGACGTGTTGGTTGATAGATCCAACCTTGGTTTCACAACATCCGTCTACCGGAAGCCCACTTTCATAGATAGGGGCAGTATACTCGATGGGACTCCAACAGCTCCACGAGAAACAAAATTGCCTTTATCAATATCCTGGTTAAGAGAGCACAGAGGATTTGTTCACCTTGTAATCTTCCTGCTGAAATTGACAAAATCATGAATATACTCAGTGAGAATGGTTATCCTGAGCATATAGTGAAGAGATACATGCACAAGTTTCTAAACACGATAAAAGATCAGAAGATTGGCCGGACAAATGTCCAGTCTATATCAGGATGCCCTAAAAAGGGCAATCATCATGAAGGTTTGAAGTACAAATCAAACATTATGTGTCCAACACGTTTCTGGCTATGCAACTCCGAGTAATCTTTACCTTTCGCCGTTTGCTGACGTTAGTCAACAAGGATGTGCTACCCACCTCACAAACCAGCAATGTTATTTATGAGTTTAAGTGCCGATGTGAAGCTCGTACGTGGGCCACACAACACGAAGATTGGCTGATCGGATCAAACAACACACCCCCTGGCGATTCGAAGAAAGATTGTGAGGGTTAGAACACAACCAGTGCGAGCATGTAGAAATATCCAGCAACAACCGGCCACTGTACCTGCTTCATCTGCCATTGCACAGCACCTGGTTGCCAACCCTATCTGTGCAGATCAGTACAATGCAGATATGTTCAGGATATTGAGCCAACGTTGGAGCTCCTTTCATTTACGTAGTTTGGAAGCAACCTTCATCCTTACCACCGATCCAATGTTA
Source organism: Eptatretus atami (assembly GCA_035128595.1). Taxonomy (NCBI): domain Eukaryota; kingdom Metazoa; phylum Chordata; class Myxini; order Myxiniformes; family Myxinidae; genus Eptatretus; species Eptatretus atami. The sequence goes on along the minus strand of CM068956.1, from coordinate 94,189,254 downwards.
GTTGTCAAAAGGAATTTGTATGATCTCTGTATCTCTTTCAGCATGGAAAGATCAAGCGAAGTACGGTAACAAATGGTGAATGACCTCAGGGGAAACCCATCCCCCCTCTCTCCAGGATGTGGTTGCAAACGTCAATCATCGACGAACTCTGCTCCAGCCAATGGAGCTCGAGGTGAAGATGATGAGCCGACCAATGGGCATTCGGATTAACCGTGACGTCATTAGGGTTGAACCAATCAGCGTCTACCTTATTGAGACCTGCGTATAAAGCACGCGCCTTCACTTGCGGCTATTTTTACCCTGAAGAGTGCAGCACGAAAAGCTTCTCCGGTC
>CM068956.1:94175905-94188688 GCA_035128595.1 Eptatretus atami | reverse complement strand
ATTGTGTCTTAATGTTTATTTCATTCAAATTATGAGTTATAACAGTGGAAGCTTGTTTGCTGGTTGATTATGGTTAATTGGGAGCTCTTCAAACCAATCTCCCACGCCCCTCCCCCTCCCTACAACAAGAATTATTTACACGATGACCGAGTGATTCATTAGAATTAAATGTAAGGGTGGTTCAAAGCTCACCTGGATCTTGTACACATTACGACAGCATGCATAATTAATTATTTTTTGTTGAATGAGTGAATTTGTCATTGTAGTGTTGGGACCATTTCCCGTAATCACCCGTTTCCTGCTGTAATGCAATTGCTGAATCAAAATGGGGAAAATTGTGGAGCAAAGAAGGTGGAACAGCGAATAATTTTAACTTTTCTGATCAATGTAAACATCAACCCTGTTGAAGTTTATGGTTGATTGAGTACACAGCTTCATGATGATTGCCTGCAAGGAAGATCTTGACTAATGAGACAATTAAGAATGGTCTCTTGTACTCGCTATCCACATTCCCTATTGACTTCGAAATTGAAGATGTACAAGAGCTTTCACTCTGATTGGATAAGAGTTATCTAAAGAGGAGGATAGTAATATAGTAAGTATTGTTTATGAGTATGTAACACATATATGAACCTATAGTTACAACTACAAACAAAAGTACAGGTCAATTTCAAAACACCCTCATATATTAAGTTGGATGTCACTACATTTCTGTAAAGTACACTTGCATATGATGTAGAATTGCAATAATGAGACTTTACAAACTTATTGTGGTGCATTTGTTTGGGGATATTATTCATCCAAAATATAATAACAAAACAAGTAGAGATACATTCAAGGTACACCACACCCATGCCAAAATAAATAATAACAAATCCTCCAGTGCCAACATTGTGGGGCGCCTTCGGTACCCGGCGATGCCGCCGTGCAGCACATGGAGATGTACAATAATTGATTGATTAATTGCCTAATTAAAATAAATAATAATCGTAAAATAATTATTTTCTTAATTAATTGGCTAATAGCACACCAAAACCACCACTGTTTCATCCAAATCTGTAATTTTTGAAAATTACGTAATTCATCGAAAGATGAATAATTAATCGATTAATTGATTAATCAATAAATCAAAAATACCCTTTATAGCCAAATTAATTGTTCACTATCATATCCAAATATCAGCTTCCGAGCTAAAAAGTGCCTGAGATTTTGCCAGGATGGAATAAAATAAATAAACTATAAAATCGATAATAACTAAGTGATTAATCAATTAATTGATTCATCAAAAAAGTAAAAATTGCATTTTTGCCAAAGAACATCTTCACTTTGTTCCCCAAATTTCAGCTTCCAAGCTCAAAGGATGGCTGAGATATCGCCTGGAAAGCAAAGAAGAAAATAATCGATTTAATTGATTTATCAATATATAAACAGATGTTTGGTACTACAGAACTTTAATATGGATACAAACAAACACGACATAATAGTGACCGAAGCTTTTCGTGCTGCACTCTTCAGGGTAAAAATCGCCAGCAAGTGAAGTGGGCGTGCTTTATACGCAGGTCTCAATAAGTAGACGCTGATTGGTTCAACCCTAATGACGTCACGGTTAATCCGAATGCCCATTGGTCGGCTCATCATCTTCACCTCGAGCTCCCATTGGCTGGAGCAGAGTTCGTCGATGATTGACGTTTGCAACACATCCTGGAGAGAGGGGGGATGGGTTTCCCTAAGGTCCATTCACCATTTGTTACCGTACTTCGCTTGATCTTTCCATGCTGAAAGAGATACAGAGATCATACAAATTCCTTTTGACAACATAAATTGGATCGGTGTAAGGATGAAGGTTGCTTCCAACATACGTAAATGAAACGAGCTCCAACGTTGGCTCAATATCCTGAACATATCTGCATTGTACTGTCTGCACAGATAGGGTTGGCAACCAGGTGCTGTGCAATGGCAGATGAAGCAGGTACAGTGGCCGGTTGTTGCTGGATATTTCTACATGCTCGCACTGGTTGTGTTCTAACCCTCACAATCTTTCTTCGAATCGCCAGGGGTGTGTTGTTTGATCCGATCAGCCAATCTTCGTGTTGTGGGCCCACGTACCGAGCTTTACATCGGCACTTAAACTCATAAATAACATTGCTGGTTTGTGAGGTGGGTAGCACATCCTTGTTGACTAACGTCAGCAAACGGCGAGAGGTAAAGATTACTCGGAGTTGCAAGCCAGAAACGTGTTGGACACAATATGTTTGATTTGTACTTCAAACCTTCATGATGATTGCCCTTTCAGGGCATCCTGATATAGACTGGACATTTGTCCGGCCAATCTTCGATCTTTTATCGTGTTTAGAAACTTGGTATGTATCTCTTCACTATATGCTCAGGATAACCATTCTCACTGAGTATATTCATGATTTTGTCAATTTCAGCAGGAAGATTATAAGGTGAACAAATCCTCTGTGCTCTCTTAACCAGATATGATAAAGGCAATTTTGTTTCTCGTGGAGCTGTTGGATTCCATCGAGTATACTGCCCCTATCTATGAAAGTGGGCTTCCGGTAGACGGATGTTGTGAAACCAAGGTTGGATCTATCAACCAACACGTCCAAAAACCGTAACGTGTTTGATGATTCCAGCTCCATGGTAAACTTCAGCGCTGGATGGAGAGTGTTGACCATGCCTGGTTAACAGAGCACAGAGGATTTGTTCACCTTGTAATCTTCCTGCTAAAATTGACAAAATCATTAATATACTCGGTGAGAATGGTTATCCTGAGCATATCATTAAGAGATACATACACAAGTTTCTAAACACGACAACAGATCAGAAAATTGGTCCGGACAAATGTCCAGTCTATATAGGATGCCCTGGAAAGGGCATCATCACGAAGGTTTGAAGTACAAATCAAACATATTTGTGTCCAACAGTTTCTGGCTTTGCAACCCTGAGTAATCTTTACCTCTCGCCGTTTGCTGACGTCAGTCAACAAAGATGTGCTGCACACCTCACAAACCAGCAATGTTATTTATGAGTTTAAGTGCCGATGTAAGCTCGGTACGTGGCCGCACAACACAAGATTGGCTGATCGGATCAAACAACACATCCCCTGGCGATTCGAAGAAAGATTGTGAGGGTTAGAACACAACCAGTGCGAGCATGTAGAAATATCCAGCAACAACCGGCCACTGTACCTGCTTCATCTGCCATTGCACAGCACCTGGTTGCCAACCCTATCGTGCAGACCAGTACAATGCAGATATGCTCAGGATATTGAGCCGAGGTGGAGCTCGTTTCATTTACGTATGTTGGAAGCAACCTTCATCCTTACCACCGATCCAATACCATGTCATCAAAAGGAATTTGTACGATCTCTGTGTCTCTTTCAGCATGGAAAGATCAAGGGAAGATACGCTTAAACAAATGGTGAATGGACCTTAGGGGAAACCCATCCCCCCTCTCTCCAGGATGCGGTTGCAAGCGTCAATCATCGATGAACTCTGCTTCAGCCAATGGGAGCTCAAGGTGAAGATGATGAGCTGACCAATGGGCATTCGGATTAACCGTGACGTCATTACGGTTGAACCAATCAGCGTCTACCTTATTGAGACCTGCGTTTTAAGCAAGTGCCTTCACTTCCTCCTTCACTTACTGCGATTTTTACCCTGAAGAGTGCAGCACGAAAAGCTTTGGTCACTATTATGTCGTGTTTGTTTGTATCCATATTATCAATAAATAAAAAATACCCTTTATAGCCAAATCACTTGTTTATTGTCATGTCCAATTTTCAGCTTCCTTGCTCAAAAGGTGCCTGATATATTGCCAGGATGAGAAGTAAAATAAATGACGAATTAAAAATCGATAATAATTGTAATTAATCAATTAATTGATTAATCAATAAACAATACTGTTTTTGCCAAAACACATCTTCACTTTTGTCCCTAAATTTCAGCTTCCTAGATCAAAGGATGGCTGAGATATTGCCCGGTAAAACAAAGAAACAAACAAGAAAGCGGAGTAAAAAATGAGTCCTCCCTTTCCTTCCTGCATGTCATCCTTCCGAGGTCGGCAAAATGAGTGCCACCTTGCTGGTATCCTGTGTCGGAGTGGCGACCCGTCCAGGATTGTGCCCAATAGCCAAGAATACTGCTTAGGCAGCACCAACACTCTGCTCAGAGTATGGTCCCAATGGATGGATGGACTCCCTTCCTTTGGCACCCGGCGATGACGTCATGCATCACCTGGATATGGAATTGGGAAGGAGCGGTGTACAATACTTTTCTCTATAACGATATTTCACTGCTTCCATTCATTGAACAGACACATGGCTGCACCAGCAGCTTGTCCCCTTCAGAATATGAAGCACTCAATCAGCGAACAGCCGCACATCCAAGTTAAACCATGAACAGGGTTCTTAGCTAGAAAAACATTCATTATAAATGAAGGTGTGTCTGTGTCTGTGTCTGTGTCTGTGTCTGTTATAAAATAATTATTTGTCCACTTGTCTACCGTGGTTTATAATACAACTTGGAAATGTTATTGCTATGAACACTTCATATACAAGTCCGTTTACTATCTTGAGAATTATTCAGTAACATCATGTAATTCTAACAGAAACAAACAAATCTAAATCACAATTCATTTGTAATAATATGACTCAGAGCTGAAAATCCTTTCTTCTGCCCCCCCCCCCCCCCGCTCATTTCCCCCACCCTTGATAGAACGATCATGATCCCCGCAGTCCATGTTACATTGCAACACAGGGTCCTCTCCTTCACACCGTGCCTGACTTCTGGCAGGTATGCACCGGTACTGGGAAGATTAAATTAGAAGAGTTATGGAGACGTATATTGGAACGAGAAAATGGGAAACGGGGAACAATTGGGAATGCTGTGAAGATGGATATGAGGACATTGTGTGAAGCAGTGGAATATAATAGCGAACTAATGTCATGAGCTAAACATGAAGATATGACGGGAGGAAAACATAATCAGGAGGTACACTGAGTAAAGCTCATGATGCCTGAAACGCTTATTCAGGTTCACATTGGTTCGTACTATGTGGAGTCAGCACGAACCTGAAGAAATTGAGACCGAGCTGGATCTGTGTTTGTCATGCTGTGCCGGCAGATGGTGTGGGAAAGTGGCTGTGTTGTCATCGTGATGCTTACTCCTTTATGTGAAAATGGTGTTCGCCAGTCACAGTGCTACTGGCCAGATGAAGGGTCTACTGTCTACCACATTTACGAGGTGACCTCTTCTAACAACAGTGAAAGGAATATGAAGAGAAGTGTTTTATTCACATAAAAAAAAGATAAAGGATTATGATTAGGCTGAGCTGATAATAATGAGCTATCTTGGCAGAAACCACTTAATCACTCTCACTCCTCAGTAAACATGACAAAAATGGATTAATTAAATAACGAATGCACCACCAATGTATGTTATTTTCTTCAGCCGAAGAGAATGACCACAATTATATTAAGGCCTGACTCCATTTTAAATACCAACGCTAATTTGGTCGCCCCTGAGACCCTCCTTATTAGCCCCCCAAGTGTAATTTCATTTGTTCTCGGGCTCACCCTTTAGGAGGCGGGACCAAAAGGCAGCAGAGCCAATGAGATTGGTGTACGTGATTGTTTTTAGAAGTCACGAGCATTTTCTGGAAAGCACGAAGACCATTGAGATTTAAAATCAATGGAGGGTCTCCACTCGCTGGTAGAGCTTTCCCAGAATTCACCATATCGAGATGAAGCAGAATCCTCACAAAAATCTTCGATGATTTTTTTTTGAGACATCTGATAAAAATGTAATGAGAATCTTATCAACTTGTTACTTGCAAAATCGAAGATTTTTCAAGGATATTGCTCGGTCGATTTTGTTATTCTGTCGATCTATCTGTTTGTCTGTCTCTTTGCCTGTCTGTTTGTCGCCTACAGGTCACAATTCTAAACCGATCGTCAAGAAGCGTTACCAAGTTGTAGAGGCAGTCTCAACTGAGAAGCCGATTGATTTTGAGTTCAAAGGTCAAAGGTCAAATTTCTGAAATCGTCATTTTTCATCCGATTGACTTGAAATTTGACCAATATTTGCATATTGCGTCACTGAATTAGGAAACGAACTATTTTTGAGGTCAAAAGGTCAAAGGTCAACTCAAGGTCAAACTTCTAGATCTTCAAATTAGATTTGGAAAATCGTCAATTTTCATCCAATTGCTTTGCAAACTAAACAGCAATTGCATAGTCCATCACTGAATTGGGAAACCATCTATTTTTGAGATCAAAAGCTCAAAGGTCAACTCAAGGTCAAACTTCTAAAACCATCAATTTTCAACTGAAAAATTGTCAATGTTCATCCTGTTAACTTGAAAGTTGAACACAATTTGCATAGTCCATCACTGAATTGGGAAAGCAACTATTTTGAGGTTAAAAGGTCAAAGGCCAACTCAAGGTCAAACTTCTAAAATCATCAATTTCAATCTGAAAAATAATCAATTTTATCCGATTTACCTGAACTTTGATTAAGATTGTGAATTTTAATCGTGATGAAATCGACAATTTGATGTATCCATGGCAACCTTTTGAGAAGGGGGTGGATTTTGCAAATATCGTGCTCTGCACGACATCTTTTTCTTGTTTGTTACTTGCAAAATCGAAGATTTTTCAAGTATATTGGTTCGTCGATTTTGTTATTCTGTCTGTCTGTCTCTGTCTGCCACCTACAGGTCGCAATTTCAAACCGATCTTCACAAAACTTCACCACATGGTAGAGTTTGTCAAAACGAAGAAGCCTATTGTTTTTGAGGTCAAAAAGTCAACATAGGCCAAAGGTCAACAACTTGGTTGAGATTTCTAAAATCCTCAATTTTCATCCGATTGACTTGAAATTTGAAGAGGATTTTCATATCAGGTCACTGAATTCAACCACCAATTATTTTTGAGGTCAACGTAGACCAAAAGGTCAACATAGGCCAAAGATCAACAACTTTGGTGAGATCTCTAAATCCTCAATTTTCATCAGATTGACTTGAAATTTGAAGAGGATTTATATTTCAGGTCATTGAATTCAACCAGCCAATGATTTTTTTTAGGTCAAATAGAACAAAAGGTCAACACAGTCCCAAGGTCAACATAGTCCCAAGGTCAACAACTAAGGAGGTTTTTTCTAAAATCCTCAATTTTCATCTCATTGACTTGAAATTTAAAGAGGATTTTCATGTCAGGTCACTGAATTCAACTACCAATTATTTTCAAGATCACCATAGGCCAAAAGGAGAACATAGGCCGAATTTCTAAAATTGTAAATTTTCATCCGATTGACTTGAAATTTGAAGAGGAGTTGCATATTTGGTCATTGAATTCAATTATTTTTGAGGTCAAATTTGTTTTATGGATTTTGCAAGTATTGTGCTCTGCACGACGTCTTCTTATTGTTTGTTTGTTTGTTTGTCTTCAATGTCATGCACGTTTGTCCAATCTTTTTTTCTTTACATGCTGAATAGTTTTATTTTACTTTTAACAGTTTTATTCTTGGTCTGATTTATATTATGCAAGGTATGCTATTTTTTATTTATTTAAATAATATTTGATGTCATCTGAAGTTGCTGTTTAATTACATTTTACTTCTAAACTCACCTTTTTGCCATTCACTCATGATACTGGGATTTCAGGTGCAAAACCTATATCCAGTTGATAGCACATAGTCCACTTGGGCTGGCAGAAGAGCCTCGAGGTTGTGTGCGGCATGGTTCATATGCCTTGTTTCCCAGTGGTAGCAAATAATATTATTTGATGTTGCGTTACAATAGGTGATTGTGGTGCACACGAATGGCAACACTGTTGAACATCCCGTGGTAGTGAACACATTGGCACATGAGAGGCCGCAACACAATTTAAACGATGATCGTGATTGTTTCATTTGTGTCTGTGGGCCTCTGATGAGACAATGTTTTGTTGTAGCTCCTGTTATGTTGTTGTGGTCAGTTTGTGGTGCGAATAAAATAGATATACATCTATGGCATTACACCACTTATCATTGGAAAAAAATGCAATAAGGCACATACATGGCAGTAACAATACTTATGGATCACCCACTACAGTTGCCCTGCATCTTTTAATTGTAGTTAGTCAGGATCATTCAAAAACACAATTATTTGATCATTGCACAGTAGACAATTTTTAGCTTCTCTGGAATTTACATTCCAGATCAGGTATTGTCATCACACACCATCCAGCTGTCCGTCCATCTCCTTTTTCGACTTCTCTAGCCAAACCGCTGGACTGATCCAGCTGAAATTTGGCAGCAATGTTCCTATCCTGACTCCTAACAGGAATTGTAAAGCTCGTTCCGGTCACTTGACTTTAAGTAGGTTAAAATGGCCGACTTAGTAAATTTCTTCAAAAATATTCTTCTCCAGACCCACCAGTCAGAATGCTACCAAATTTGGGTTACAATATTAGGACAGAGTCGGGATGTTATATTGTGGTGGTCATGCTGATCACTTTACCGGAAGTGTGTCAAAATGGCCAGCTTCGTCAATTTTGGGGAAAATCATGTAAATTCCTTCAAAAATCTTCTTCTTCAGATCCACCAGTCAGAATGCAACCAAATTTAGTTTATAACATTAGGACATGATCCTGATGTTAAATTGTGGAGGCCATGCCAATCACATGACCGAAAGTGTTTCAAAATGGCCTACTTACGTCAATTTTTGTGAAAATCACGTAAATTCTTTCAAAAATCTTCTTCTCCAGATCCACCAGTCAGAATCCTACCAAATTTGAGTTGCAACATTAGGACACAGTCATAATGTTAAATTGCAGAGGCCATGCTGAACTTATGACCAGAAGTGTGTCAAAATGGCAGTCCCACAAATTCCTTCCCAAATCTTCTTCTCTTGATCTACTCATCAGATGGCTACTAATTTTGGGTTACAACATTAGGCAAGGGGAGGGATGTTAAATTGCTGAAGTCATTCCAATCATGTGACCGGAAGTGTGTCAAAATGGCCGACCTCATCAACTTTTTTGGGAAAATTGTGTAAATTCCTTCAAAGATCGTCTTCTCCATACCCATCAGTCAGAATGCTACCATATTTAGTTTACAACCTTAGGATATGGTCCTAATGCTAAATTGCAGAGGCCATGCTGATCACGTGACCGCAAGTGTGTCAAAATGGCAGTTGCGCAAATTCCTTCCAAAATCTTCTTCTCTAGACCCACCACTTAGAATGCTACCAAATCTGGGTTGCAACATTAGGCTAGGGTAGGGATGTTATTATATTGCAGAAGTCATGTGGATCACCTGACCGGAGTGTCAAAATGGCCGACTTAGTCAACTTTTGGTAAAATCACATTAATTCCTTTAAAAATCTTCTTCTCCAAACCCACCAGTCAGAATGTTACCAAATTTTGGTGACAACATTAGGCCAGGGCCCAGATAAGCTACAGGTCCAGTGGTCATATTTTTTAATTCTTGCTCAGATCTTGGAGAACTTTTAATACTTACTTTGTACATGTTATCATAGTGATGCAACATGTCAGTCAGTCAAATCCAATTGATTTATTGTCACCTGGCCTTCAGCCCACCTTTGTCTGAACTCCACCAGCCACCACTTATTATAATAATAATATGAGTTCCCTTACAAGGAGCTTCAATGCACGAGAAGGCTATTGGGCCCATCAAAGCCTGTACTATTATTACTGACATATGGTTGTTTGTCCATATTGTGATCCTTTAATGCTGAATGGCAAGCAAGGAAGCAGCATGTCAAGCAAGGAAGACATCTTTGATATGACTCTGATGGGGTTTGAATTCCTGACCTACCATTATGCACCATGGCTGGTAAATGGATCATTCAGAAGCACAATTCTTAGATCATTGCACAGGAAGTAAATTTTTTGTCGACTATGCAATGATCAAAATTATGATTTGTGTAAGTACTAGCGAGGTGCCCATGCTATGCACGGGAGGGAGCCCAAGTGCAAACAGACAATGTGGAAACAGCAAATGCCAAACCATGAACCAATAAATTCTACATTCCTGTTGCACCTTCAGTCGAACGTCAGGTATGGACAGCTGGTTTGTGAAGGCCTTTGGAAAAAAACCTTACTACAGCTGACCCCAACAGAGGTAAGGTGGGGAATATTTCTATGATCTCACAATGGTAAAACTACAAATGCCGAATCTCTGCATGTCGCTGGTGGAAACCCTCACATTATTTCCTGATTCACCTTTAAACTCAATCTCTCTATATGCTCATTCCAAACAGCATCGTTCCAATCACAAATTAACACTATACCGTTAATATAACAAAATACAATGTTACAAACACTCATGAGGTAAATGAAGTAAATGCCGTTCTGACATTATAGCCAGGTTGGGAGCAGTTTCATACAGATCAAAACTCAAAATTGTATTGAGGAATTTATGAAATCCCCCCACCCACCTAACAAACCGGCTGGGACCCTAAAACATTCCACAGAAGGTTTGGCGTGGCTAGCCCAAAAACTGAGGGAGTTGTTCGGGGATGGACAGACAGACACTCCTGCTTTATAATATAGATGAAGAAAAGTAAAGCTAATCAATAGTCTTATTAAACATTGTTCTTAGCCATCTATCCTGCCAGGTGGTACAAAATCTGAGTGTGCACAGAACTTTGTGGTCAAAGTAATAAAATAAAAAAAGAAGAGAATTAATGTAAAAGAATTGGAATTTCTAAAGATAAGACTTGCCAACATTCTTTAATTTCCATTTGTGTTTGCCTTTTTCTGTCATGCTTTGCAACTTCATATGCTACCTACTATATCAGTGAATTGCTGTGTTTGTAGACAATATGAGAGAAGTTCAGCGACTATCATGACACTACTTCCTCCCTCCTAATTGGTGCTCCAGGTAAACTTGGTTTCGGAGCATATCTGGTGTGAAGATTACCTTGTACGAAGCTTCTACCTGAAGAACCTTCGTTCAGGAGAGACCCGCACTGTGACGCAGTTTCACTACCTGAGCTGGTCAGACCACCGAGTACCCTCCACACGATCCCTGCTCGATTTTCGAAGGTGGTTTCCTTTGCTCTCCTAAGGTGGTGCATAAAACGTGCAGCGGGAATTGCAGTTGTAAAAATGGTGCTGTTAACAAAAAGGTTATAATTACTTTTGCAGTAACTTGAAGGTACATCAGATATGCGAATCGCATTTCATTTTTCGTTAAGATTTTGCTTTTAGATATCACCAATATTTTTATGGTAATTTCACTGTTCAATCTTTCTCCCTTACTTCACATAATCACAAGATATTCTGTTTCATTTCTCTCAAAATTCTCCAACTTCCTTGTTCTTAGCATTGTTGTTGAATTTCATGTACCAATTTTTATCGAACATATGCGTCTCAGGTAAGGTTTTCACTTAATGATGATGAGATGGCAGGATAGCCTGGACTTGTATACTTTCTCCTCCAAGAAACCTTCAGTAGTCTGGGTTTGAATGTCGATCCAGCTATAAACTGTCATCCCGGTGTCACGCAAGCAGGGCGAGATTATCAATGTGAGTGCCATCCCTCGGATTGAGGTTAAACTTGGCATTCTGTCTGCCGACATAAGTTGGTGGACATTAAAGATCCCATGGCTTCCTTCATGAAGAGTCGGTGAGCTATCGCTGACATGACGAACAAATTACAAACTCCTGAGTTAATGTACAGGGGCCCTTCATCGTCAACACTTCTGTGCACCCCTCTGCAGCAGCATTTCTTTAATCAACCCGACTCCCATGCGCTCATCTACCCAAAGTTGTTCGGGATTTCTGGGGGAGCCAGGTTACTTAACTGCTGTCCATAATTTAGCATTGACAAGTTTTGAGTTGTAGCATCTCATTATTATTACGGTCGGACAGTGAAAATAAAACTGACATGACATGTTTAAGCATTCATCATCACAGGCTAGACAGCACAAATATGAGTGTGCATACATCTAGGCCATCACGCCAGCGTTGTTTTAAGATTGGTGCATTTAAAAGTTCGACAAACGATACATTTTGAATACATCGATTGCAGAACAATTTCACGTCCCTCCCACGTCAAATACACTCAGACAGTGTTTCCAAAGTCCCATTTCTCCCCATGAAGCCTACACTATCCTTGAAAGGTTTGGTCAAAATAAATTGAACTGGTTAATAGATTGCCATTTTTGTCAGGTCAGGTCAGATTAGATCTATGACTTGCTACAGGTACCATGTAAACCTGGACTAACCTGTTTCATGGTCGGGTTGTCGGCGACTAAACGGTTTCCCCCCACCAAGTTTTAGGGGAGGAGGGTGTATGATGTGGACACCCAGCAGGATTAAAAACAAAACCTGTCAAAGGGCAGAGGAGCTCCTTGTGAGCCAACGGCCATCCATATCTAGTGCCCAACTGTGTCTGCGGACGCTCTCCTGCAGTTGGGTTACTTTTTATTAGGAGGTAGGTGACAGGAATTTGCACTCCTGCTACCGTAAAACCCTTCATTCCGCAAAACATCTGAAAAACATAAAAAAGATCTGAAAACACACTCCATGGGAGTACCTCCTGTGCAGCTGCCCATCGCAGGGTAGTTCACTGGATTATGGGATTGGGGTAAAGCCTTTGGGACGCCCAATTTTTAATGATAGGAGGGAAACCACACGGTCACTTTCCCGGGTCAGATTGCGGTGGTGTGTATCGGAGTGGTGCTGAGGTGTCGTCCACCAGACGGCAATCTCCTTGGGTTAACCTGAGACGGTCCCTTCGGGTGGGTGCCTGGAATATCCTATCCCAAA
>CM068956.1:94114474-94125688 GCA_035128595.1 Eptatretus atami | reverse complement strand
GGCACACTCAATATTTTACATTACCAATACAAACTTTTAGCTTAACCCTCGGTTCAATTTACAACTAAACCAGGTCCCAGGATCAATGACTCTGCAGGGGGAAAAAAGTAAGAGTCAAAGGAAAACGGTGCAGCGGGCGCACTGCAGCCCGTTCGTTGCAGCTGCAAAGGAAGTTCCTTGCAGTGGCAAACGTTTGCTTTGTTGATCCTGGCGCACATGGCCAATTGAAACAAGGGGCAAAAGCCCAAAATTGAACGGGGCAAATGACAATGTGGGGCAGTCGGGCCATGATGGCAAAGTAAAAGCAGGCAAGGCCACTGCAGGCAAACACAGCCGGCAGATGATTCGGGGCCGGCACAGGCCCTTGCAGTTAAAAACACAGCGTCGGGAGACAGATTCGGCGCAGCACAGGCCTGCAGTAAATAAAAAAACAACAGCGTTCGGACGAAATCCGGCCCCGGCACAGGCCTTGCAGCACAGGCAGCGGGGGGCCAGGCGGGGATGAATCGCTGGCACCAGCACAGGCCTTGCAGCAAAACAGCCAGCCGATGAAGATTTGAGAAAACGGCTCTGCGTGCCCCGTGGAGTTGGTGCGAGGAAGGTGCCGGTGGTGCTGGCCCACTCAGAAGGCCGGTGCTCGGGCCGACCTATGTCTCCTTGCCACCTATCGCTGGCCTGTCACTTGTCCATTACCCCCCCTTAATTTGAAAAACCCAATTGAGCGCCCCAACAACTTTTTTTTTTTTTTTTTTTATCCCTTCCCCACTTATAAATCGTATCCCCCAACCCCCTTTATCCTTGTTCGGCTAACTATCAGTCTCCTAGGCTACTCCCAACCCCTACGTTTCCCTTCCCGGAGGGGAATAAGGGAGAGCTACGCGTCCTGTTGTGAGGCCCCAACCAAGCCTCAAGCATGGCCTTACCCCAATCTCAGCCGATCTAAGCCCAAAGTGGTTCCAGCGGCCCACACGAGGGCGAAGGGAATGGATGGTGCGAAAGGATACACTTCCTAATCTACCCTATCCATATACACCTTTTTAACTCCCGGGGCTTTATTCAAACAAGCGCCCGCTCGCTAATCTATGGCTTACTAAAAACCCCAGATTCCCGTCGCCCTGTCCGTTGTGTCCATTACAATTTCGGCCTCGCCCCATCGAATTTTCCTCCTGTGCCTCCACCGGTTCTCATGCTGGGGACGCGTTATGAGCTCCCTTCAAACCCAACGGCCCCCCTGTCCACTAAGGCGACGGGAACCCCGCACTCTGGCCGATTTCTCCACAATGGCACCCCCCTGTGGCACTACCACTGCCTCCGAGGCGCCTTACCAGCTCCCTAAACACCCGGGAGTAGCCACCCATGGCAAACTCCGCACTGAACATGGCAGCACCCTATGGCAGACCCCCCGTCCGCAGCTGGCGCCGGCCCTTTCCGGGGTCACCCGTGCCCACGACACTGCCACGCGGCTAACGGCCCGCCTCCGGCCGCAACCAAGCGGTGGCCGCAACCCAGTGCCCACCTACGCTAACCCGGTCCCCCCATGGCCCTTGGCCTACCACGGTCCGACTAGCCCGGTGCCCGGGTTACAACTACAGCGATACTCACCGTCGCAGCCACCTCCCAGCCGTCGGTCAACGGGCTCCCGCACCCCTCCAACATGGGTATCGAGTCCTACTTCCCAACCAACAGTCAAAACGACCCTTCATATTTGTCAATTTAACTAACCCAGGCTAACTCACTCTACACTGACCGGTCCCGTTGGGCAGGGAGTCACTTCCTCCCCCAATCTCATCGCCACCATGGCATCTTCCACATTTCGCTCCACTCACACAGACACCGCTGGCCGCACTCACTCACACGTTCTTCACCTCACAACTTTTCCAACTCTTCAACAACACCGCTGCATTCCTGGCCATCCTTCTAACTACCTTCCCCATCTAACTTCGTTGCTCCCACGTCGTCCCTTACACTAATAGCACGTTTCTTTTACCACTACGTAGCTAAGCTACGTCCCCACTACACATCCACAAGTCTGTCACCTCCAAATCATCAAACATCATTTTCCGATTTACCATCCTTAATCTGACTACATCTCCTACCTAATCCACTTCCACGGGCCCCATGAGATTACCCCTGCCCCATGGAAGCCGTCTGAGCTAAGTAACCCTTCCCCTGACTTAGTGCCATCCTGTCCCAGGCCCAAGGGGTTCTCCACCCTTGCCCAGGGAATCCTGGTTCACCCGAAAGCGAAGCTTGTTTTCGTTTAATTTGTTCTTTCCAATTTATGGCAAGCACCAGCGCTGGCAACTCACAGCCTGCGCCTCTGCACCTTGCCCGTGACGTCATGCGCTGCCACGCGATACCTGCGTCCCTCTTGACGGTACCATCCGGCAGGGATATCACCCATTCCTGCCGAGATTCCAAACCCCCACGTGCAGCCATTGACGTCACCGCTGCGCCACCCCCCAAAAACAAACCTCGCACTCCGAAGGGCTCCCCACGCGATAGCACATGTGCTTGCCCGCTCCACCCTGCGAAGCCTTTAAGCAACCGACAGCTCCGCCGGGAGTGCCCTCACCTCACCCCCCTTGTGTCTACCACTGCACTTCACCCACCCCTGTTCCGACTTCGAACACCACCACCTTACCTCCCCCTTGCGACTCAGCCAATCCCCCAAATCAGCTTTCTGCCGGGCCCTATAAACTTTGTGTTCCCAGCTCCCGCTGCCCGCCCCGCGGCTTAGTCGGCCACAACTCACCATCAGCCCACCTTGGCAGATCGGTTCGGACGATGCATCTCTCAACCCCACCATCCAAAGCCTGCAGCAGTGGGACAGTTCTGCCTGCACCCACCCCGGTGCGCACGTTCTGCACAGCAGAACCTCCCCCAACGCAGCACCCCCCCCACACCCCAAGCCCGCATCGCTGCAGCTGGGAGTGAAGCCGCGAGCACCTGCGTGGCCATACAGCTACAGCCGCTACCCTGGCTTTTTGTCCCCTCTGTCGCGTCGTCTCCGTTCCCACCCACGCAACACCTGCGCTGTACCGACGACAGGACGTTCCACCCAGTCACACTTCACCATTTCACACCGGGGAGACGCGTGGGGTGCATGGCTACGCATTGCATCCGACGAACATCTCCCCGCTCATACAGAGAACCTCACACACAACGGTCTCCCTCACACGGGGAGACCCCTCACGTCACACCCAACCTTCCCTTTGCACAGGGTGGTCTCACTCACACCGCAGCGTTGCTGGAAGCAACGCATCTCCGCAACACATCGCAAACACACACGCCTCTGCACAAACCACACTGGATTTTCCAGCTGGTCCCCCACAACGGGTTCCCGACGGCCTCTATTACCGCCCCAAGCGACACGGTGCACTATCCACAAGCACTGTCCCTTCAACTCCGCGATGGGCACGGACGAACCCCACGCGGGGTCGTGATGATCGCCAAGGGGCAAACTCCTCTCCCGCGATCCTGAGCAGCCCATCCAGTGGCTGACTCACACGGGGTTCCACACGCTCCGAGGCTCACCCCCATTATCCGTATCCGGCACTACCTCTGTGTATGATGGTGTCGGTGTCTCTTCATGTTCGCTTTTTGACCCCGTGACATCTATCGTGCGAGTCTCTCCTCCTATTTCTCATACCGTCGCGCGGTCTCTGTAATTTGGTAGGTTTTCTGATGGTCTCCTCGTGTCTGATCATAGACTCTTGCTTCTTCTTTCTGGCGGTCTTTCATTTCTTCTACGGTATGGTATTAGGTGAACCGTTGCTTTCATCCTTAAGTCGCTCACCGTTCCTTCCCTCTGTTTCACTCCTTGCTCCTTCGGGAATCTCCCGTGACCCTCATATCCTTTGCTGTTCCGTGATGCCGTTTAATTGGTTCGTTTTTGCTCTCCACGCCTCCCAATTCCTTATCACCTCGTGTTTCTTATACCATCTATTAGTTTCTTGTTTGTCCCTCGGTGTCTATTAGATCTGCTTCCTTTCTGGCTCATTCCCTTATCTTTAACCATAGTCAACCTGTTTCTCCTTAAGTCGCTCCCGTCCTTCCCTCTGTGTCACTCCTTGCTCTTTCAGGATCTTCCGCGTACCCTCATCCTGTGGCTTCCGTACCTTAATTGCTCTTTTCTCTCCCTCCCAATTCTGCACCTGGTCTTATACATTTATTAGTTCTGTTTCTTTTCTGGGTTTTTCCATCTCTCTGGGATTTCAATTCTCATCTCCTCAGTTCATTAATTTCAAATCGTATACGTTTTTGTTTTCTCCCCACAGTTTCTCCTGGCTCTTCATTTTCCCAATCCTCATCGTATGTCTTTCAAATTGGCCCATTCCTTCGTTGGGCATGGGCAGGTCGGAACAGAAGGATGTGTTGTTCATTCGCTGTTCTTTGTCATCTCCCTCACACTCCAGCCGCGCCTTTTCTTTCAATTGCGTCAACCTCAGCTTTCATTTCTTTTTGTTCTATCCCCATTGTTCTCCGTTCTTCCCTCCCAATTCTCGTTGTGGTCCTTCAATCTCTCATTTCTCCTTCCTTGCTTCATTCCGTTTCTCCTTCCAACTTTCCTCGTATTAGCCTATTTTTTCCTTTTGTCGTTCAGTTTCAAAATTCATACCTCTGTCAGTTTTTATTCCACTGTCTTTCTTGTTCTCATTCGTGTAAATCTCGTCATTCTTTCAACTGACAGATTTTCTTTTCTCCTGTCTCATTCCTTTGTCTTCCAGTCTCTTTCTTGTTTCTCATTCCCCAATCTGGCCGCTTTGCTTCCAGCTGTTTCGATCTGATACAGCGTGGTTCTTACGTCTCATTCTCGTTCTCGTTCTTTCCATCTCGTCCAACATTCCTCAACTCGTTTCGTAATTCCGTCTCTTCGTTCTGGTGTTTTCCTGTAAGCTTCAGTTTTCTTCTCTAATTCTTTCTTCATCTGCCGCACACTTTCCGAACCTATGCTTTTGGTTCTAACCTGTTTTCCATCTTGCCCCTGTGTTTGCCATTCAGGTCTTCCCCAGTTCCTCTGTCTCCGTTTTTTTAACCTCCCGTCAGTTATCAACCTCTCTTCGTCATTGTCTTTGAAAAGGTCTCTTCCCACACGCCACTATTTTTATTTCCTTCGTGCACGACTCCCGGTTCACCCCAATTTTTTCCCTCTCGGTTACCGTCACTTTTTCCGTCAACCTCCAGCTTGGCTCTCCCGAAATAAATTTTTATCTCACCCCGCGACGTTTCCAGATGCCACAGAGCGGGGGTCCTGACAAACCGTTCACCCTCCGCAGCAGATCAGGTTTCCGCTCCAACCGGGATTATTGAGTGCAGGGGGCTGGTCGCCCATTACGCACTTCGGTTGAGTTGATTGCTTCAATGCACCGGCAGTCTGGCAGGCTGCCGGTGCACCCTTTTGCTGCATGGGGTATTCACAGCGCCCGGCCGCATTATCCCTTTATTTCTTCTTCATTATCGTTTTTTTTTGTTTCCATTGTAGTTGAAGAGTGAGTGCAGTGGGACAGGGGGCGGTGCGTTTCCATCCTATTTTTTCGGTGGATATGTCCTCCATTTCTCCCGTGTTCCATTTCAGTATTTAGTGTTTGTTGCATCCCGATCTGCTTGTTCACATCCTTGTTTGATTTCGTTGATTCTCATGCCGAATGGTTCGGTTATGGTGTTTTTTCCCATGCTGCCTTGTCACTCCCTTTATATTTCGCGGTGCGGTCGAGGAGTTCAGTGGGACAGTGAGTGGCGTCGCCGTAGTTGCCGCATCCACAATTTGTGTGTGGGTTCAATGTATCTGGCAGCATTGGCGAATGAGCCGGGCCCGGGGCATGGTCGGGTAGCACTCAGCTTGACCCGTCGGCCAGGATCGGGGGTTTTGTGGAGAGGAGAGGTGATACACCGCGGCCTCTGCCCCGCCGCACCCATTTCTGTTGGGTGGAAACTGTCCTGCACACCAATTGTCCGGCATTTGGGATTCCTCTGAAGCCAATGGATTCTACATTTCACTACACATATACATTTCTTTTACCCCCCGGCTCGCCGCTCGCCCTTGAGACGCCATCTTATGTCCACGTAAGGGTAATTTAATTTGTCTTCTCAATTTAGAGGAATCGGTGTCGCTCCTCTCACCCATGACGATTCCCTGTGAATTTAGCTTGGAGAACGGGAGGGATTAGAATCCACACTCCTGTACACCAGGTGTTCGTATCTTGCGGCCATTTGTCCGGCGTGCGATCGGCCACCGGTCGTGACTCGCCAATCGCGACCGCCTCCCCACGGCATTGACGGACCCAATTCGCAGTAGCCGTACCCTCGGGCTAACGCCGGGATCCAGTCACGGTGGACCTGTCGGCTCACCAACACCCATCCGCATTTTCTACCCCGCGCGTAGAAATAGGGAGTGAATCGCCGAAAGGTCGATATACTAAGTACGCCGCGCGGAGTAACCTACCGAGGGATTGTACCTCGCCACAGGCCGATCGGACACGATTCCGCTATTTAAGCGGGCTCGTTCGGTACGGAAACGAGCGCTCTCTCGTCGGCTTCGACGTCAGATTAAATGTTATCGGGCGACCGCAACGCCACGACGAAACCCTCGCTACGTTAAAGCCAAGATGGAGACCAAACGAGGGAGACGCAGCGACACGGAGGGGAAAGAATTCAACAGACAAGCATTTATTTTTACTTACAACCGACAAAGACGAAATAGCACACAAAAGCAAAACAGCATGTATTTAGCGTCACACATAAGCAATTTGCACATATATCCAAACAGAAAACAAAAGACGCAGAGCTGCGACGAAGCCGATTACCGCGAACACCACGGACCACCTTACAACAATAGATCTACTTCCACGAGGATCTTGGCAGCCGACACAGCACACGTTCACACAAACCCCAAAAGAATGGATTAGTTCGGACGTTCCCTATAGGTGTTGAGTCCTCGCGAGCTGTCCGCTCGTTCAGCCGCTAGACTCCGCCGCACCTCCGAGCTGGGCTCGGCCGAGGCCTCCTGCGGCGCGCCTCGCGCGCCTGGCTCGTGCTTGGCGCCTCTCGACGCTATCTCTACCGAGCACCGACGACCAGGGAGAGCACGACCGCCGACCCGGCAGCCAGGCGGCGACGAACGCGAGCGCCGAACCCAGAGAAGCCGCTAGAAAGCAGAAAAAGAAAGCTCCAGAGCAGAGACGACGAAGAGATTGAAAGGCAGAAGCATCGACGACCGACAGAGGGAAGGCGCAGCTCAGCCGCCTTACCGCGTCTTATACCCCGGCGCCCCGCCCGTTCTCGAGCTCCACCCTCCTTCGAGAGCGCTTCGAGAAGGGAGGCGTTTCCCTTCTCGTTCCCTCCCACCTGCGGCTGTGGTGGGGACGAGGCGAAGCCGTACTTCACCTGACGTCCCATTCAACGACGCAAACCGTCGTTAACGATTGATTAAGACCGCTGAGGATGGCGTTCGTATGTGTTAGGTAGCGGTGGTTGAGATGGCGAGTTTCGGCGTGGTTGTTGAGGGTGCGGGGTTGGGCGTTGTGTAGAGGTGGTGGCCGCGTGTGTTAGCTCTGTTGTTTTGTGTTGCGTTGTTGACGTTTGAGTGCTGTGGTTGGTTCGAAGATTAAAGGCAGAACAGAAAAACGCCATAACTCAAGCGTATGCAGCCCGAATGTAATCACATTAATCCCTCGGAGTCCTAACAATGGCGTTTGGGGCTATAAGCTACACATGTACTTCAGAAAATAGTATGCTCACCTACTCGGGACCCTTTATGGTCGTACATGCGACTATTTTCACAGCCGTACACAATACCTCTACTATGATATCATCAAGGTGTCGTTCAAAAAGTATCAACTTATTCTTTCTCAGTGCCGCGAGTAAGACAAATTGAAGCTACGAACAGTGGCTCGTTTGGTGCACGTATTGTAGGCCATCTACTCCGTCACTGCCGCGGAATATTCTTTCCCGGGCCTGCAGAACGCTGTCAGATCACGGCGACCAGACCGCCGATGAGATGAGGACGATGTCCCCAAGTGGAGCCCGTCGAGAATTTTCGTTTTTTTGACAAATGCGGATCACTAGTTCTCATCGCCCAGTGATCACTCGTGTTGAATGTGTTGGGATCGCTGTGCTCATGTCTCCAGCACTGTCCTGTTGCGTATCTTCCAATACGGAGTTGGCTTTCCTGCCTCGATCTTAGCAGGGTTGGCTACGAAGGTCGTTCTCGCTGAGATTCGTCCTTAAGCCCAGAATCTTCGATAACAATGGAGGTGAACGGATCCAGGGATGCTGACGCCCGCCTCATCGGCAAAGTTCGCTGATCGTGATCGAACGATCCTGGCATCAGCAGGGTCCTCGACCGTTGGTCTCTATTGATGACATCTCATTTCGGGGATGTGGGGGCCTACCAGAACGTGCTTTCCTTCCCTTAGTGGAGTGGGGTCTCCCTCCTCGCTTTTGACGGTTGTGAGCTCAACTCTTCTTATCTGATAGTGGTTGCCCATTGCTTCGCTCCCGAAGGCCTCGCTTGTAATCGTGCAGATCTTCTCCACCATTTGGGACATCGTCTGTAGTGCTTTACACAAGATTGATGCGGGTGGATGGTGAGCTGTGATTAGTTCCAAGTGTTGTTTGCGTTCATTTTGTGCAAAGCCGGCGGGAATCGCCGAGCGCTCACCTTACCACTTCCGGTCAACTCATCGGCCAGTCTCGTCGGCGGGTTGGATTGACGCTGTGTGTGTGTGTGAGGCCGGGAAAATACTTACACGCTATACGATTCATAGGATCTGTGACACCTCACCTGCCCCCCCACAACCCCACGCCTCGTCCTAGCTGATTTGTTACGCTTGTATATTATATTTTTGAACCACTCATTATATTATACATCACACACACACTATTGAATATAGAAAATGATATGTATATATATATTATTATAGAGTATGTGATGACAACAACATTGTGATGTAAATATACGTCCTGAATAATATATAAAATATTATAAAAATAATAAATATATTAATATAAATAAAAAAAATAATAATAAAACTAATAAATATAAACATATAAGAGAAAAACAATTAAGAGACCACTTGGCAAATATATTCAGCTTTTGTGGTTTTACATTTAGTATAGGCTATGTGTTTGACGTTAATGAATAATTTTTGATATATATAATAATATGCGGAAAAACTATGACATTATCTCCAAAATACCGAATAAGAACATTCATATATTAGAGATTTATTAGCAAAAAACGAAAATATAGTACAACAATAGTGAAAAAGACACATAGACAACAAAAATAGTCTCTCTCTCTCGTTTTATCAGACTCAAACGAAATACAAAACACAAACAAGATATAACATATAATCATATTATATAAAACAACACAGTTCCTCGTTTCTACACCTCCTAGGAGGTATCAGAAAGCAATAAATCAAAGTTAAGTGTTTGATGTGGACAATACCCTATCTATTCCAATCACACTTTCACCATCGTCAAAACACTTGGCGCATGGCTCCTCCACCAGGGTCCTGTTCAATTGCCTACTTGTGTGTGTTATTGCCACTCCTGGTGCGAAAAACATTCAAGCAGCTCCGGTTTGTGTTTGCTTGTGACCCGACATCATCCTTCCTCCTTTGACTACACCTCAGAGTTTCAACGGGTTCGGTCTGCGAGATTGGGCTTGGCGCCATGACAGGTCTCTGACTCTGATGGTCCTCCATCCACACCCCTTGATTTGACTCGCCTGTGCTGGCATTGGGCGAGTCTTGTCCTGCTGGAGAAAAAACCATCCTCAGAGTTGCGGGAACACTGTCAGGCAGCAAGAAGCAAGTGTTCGTTCCAGGACATCCTGTGTACGTTCTGGCTTGAGTCATGAGTCTCCTGGACCAAAGACACATCTGCCCGATTCCAGCTGCTGAGCCCCCAGTGTCGTCTGTGCGATCCTCCACCAAATTTCCAAGTGGGTGGACACCACTTGTGGTTGTGGGCGCTCATCCGTCTCTGATCTAGCACAAATTGGATGACGCAGTGTGTCTGATGTAAAATTGAGGGGTCTCATGCAGAGAAGTGAGCTCGTTTGTTGTCGGTCCATCCTTATGGTCTTTGCAACCTCAGTCCTAGGCTTCTCTCTGCTTCATTTGATGGAAGGCTTTGCTTGCTTGTCTACGCTTCGCCTCTCTCGCCTCTCGACGGCCCGTTTTACTCTGCGTGCACTTCCAAGCTGCCGTCTCGCACATTCTTTTTTAGGGTCCGATTCACTTGATGTCATCCTACGGTTGTTGAATGACATTCGAATGAGTTGGCGGTCATCCTGGTCAGTGGAAAATCGTTTTCGCCCACTGCCAACCTGTAGCTTTGTTGTCCCCAATGTCTGCTGATTGACCTTGTTCTTATGAACCGCAGTCTTTGAAATTTTAAGGATGGAAGCAATGTGACGCTCACTGTATCCCTCTGCCAGTTATGCCAGAATTGAACCCTTCTTTTCCTCACTCAAAACTTTTATTTTCAACTCTTTTGGCATGGTCAATAGTTCTTTTTTTGATTCCAATTACTTTTGAGGTACTACTAGCACTGTTTTTTTCCATCCAGCTGGTCCTATTGCAAGAGGATAGTGATGACCACAGCAGTGGTTTTTATACTTTTCCTTGTTAAGTAAGATTTGGTTCAGGTGATCACCTAATCAGTACCTCACTAAGTAGAATGAGGTGTGACTGTGTTGCAATTCAACACACTGGAATCGAATGGCTGTTATACATGTAGAGATGCTGATTTTTTTAAAAAAATTGGAGTGGTCTCTTATTAGCAGCGTCTCGCGTAGCGAACGCTGCTCATCGAGAGCTCAGCGTTGTTCTTTTTCTTCTTCTTCTTGTGAAGACAAAACCTTAATCTCTAGGACTCGGCTCTTGTATTTCTAAGATCCGGATCTCCTTAAATACTAAGCACATGTACACATCCTCACATTGACGGTGCCTTTTGAGAGCGTCTATCATGAACTTTTAAATATATTCGGACATGTGCTTTAAAGTTTCGAAAAGTTCACGTTACTATTTAAAGATTATTCCATTTATCGTATTGTAATTTCGTAAATACATTATTTATTTAGTAAATACACGATATATCGTAAATACGTAAATACATTATGATGGGTCTCACTATTGGCTTAATCAAGGCACGTGACGAAATATCGGAAGTTGTTTTTATTTTATTTTTATTTTTTCAATT
>CM068956.1:94097245-94113208 GCA_035128595.1 Eptatretus atami | reverse complement strand
CTGTTAGTTGTGTCGGTTATACCAAAAAAGATCACAGCGAAGTATATCTACAGCCAGTGAAATGAAGCCGCCTACTTTCATACTCGCGGTTAGGTGGGGACCAAGAACAAGAGCGGGCACCACACATCTGCTGCACAGCTGTCACACAACCTTGACTCAGTGTGGTGGCAAGCGGCGAGCATGCCATTTGCGGTGCCATATATGGCGTGAGCCCCAGATCATCGATGATGATTGTTATTTGCCTGCACAAGCATCGCCGGCTTCAACAAGAAGAAATAAAGGGTCACATCAAGACGCTGACTGCGTCTCTGCTCGTAAACCTGTGCCTCATGATGACGAGAACCCCGTTCCAACACCTCCAGCTGATCGAACATAGCTGTAGCAAGTGGTGGAGAGATTGGTGATGATGAACCTTTTGAACCCGAACTCAGATCACCCTTCTAACCAGGGAGACTTAGAATGATCTGTAAGAGATCTCTCGCTGTCAAGGCGGAAGCAGAGCTGCTTGGATCAAGCTGCAGCATTGGAATCTACTTGACCTACACCAAGATACCTTGTTCAGAGGCACGTCACAGAGCACATGGCTGATTCTTTGAGATGGAAAGACAGATGACATTCTGCAGTGACGATTCAACGGTCTGGTTGAAAGAACTTGGGGTGTGATCACGATCCTGCAGACTGGCGCCTCTTCATCGACTCGGGCAGAGAAACAGCTTGAAGCTGTTTTGCTCCACAATGGCAACGAGAAACCATCAGCTCCCACTGGCTCACGCGTTCGGCATGACAGGACCTATGAACTATGCGGCAAGCTGCTTTGATTCCATCAGTACAATGGACTATTCAAACTGGCACATCTGCGGAGACTTGAAATGGTGGCGCTGTTGTTAGGGCTGCCAGTACAGGCTACACGAATACATGTGCTTCTTTGTCTCTGGGATTAGCAAGACGGACGAAGAATCACTGGCGAAGAAGATGGGAAGAGCGAAAAGAGCATGTACCTGGTCGACACAACAGTAAGCATGTCGCCCTTGTCGACCCAGCCAAGGTTTTCCTTCACCCACTCACATAAAGCTCGGCTTGATGAAAAGTTTGTACGGGCAATGGATCTGAATGGGCGTGGGTTTTATACTCAAGGGAAAAGTTTGGCAGACATAGCCATTGTCGGAGGCCAAGATCAGGCTGGTGTCCTTTGTTGGACCGCAAATCTCGACAGATTATCGAAGACGAAACTTTCCGACAACTCTAAACCCAAAGAGCTTGGCAGCGTGAGGAGCTTCCAAAGCTGTGACGGACAACTCTTGGGGACGAGCGCCAGGCGGACACTGATGAAGAAATAGCTGACAGCTGCTGGACTTGTCACGAAACTTTGCTCCAGGATGTCCCTGAAAATCCATTTCTAACACGCAGCACCTGAACTATCTCCCTTGACACTTGGGAGCAGGATTCTCCGGACGAGCAACGGCGAGCGATCCACCAAGAGATCACTCATTGGAGATGCGTTACCAAGGGCGCACAACCCGAACATGATGGCGATTTCTGCTGGTTCCTTGCATCGTGAAACTGACTAACAGAGCAGCACAAAACGCAAAGACCTAATGCCTACCAAGCATTGTTAATGTACATTTGCTTAGTGGAGCTTTTTCTGGTAATTTGTATATATTTGTTTGAAGTATTAGGATCTTGCGATGATTACGGACGGTAGTCGATGGACAATAAATGTCATGCGTTTTGCTGAAATTCATTGAAATCCCTGACTTCTAGGCAATTGGGAATTTCTGTTAAATGAAATCCACTGGCAGACCGTATACAGCAAGAACGGTTCATGATTTTTGAAGATTCAGCGTACCCAGAAAAGTTAGTCTAAATCACTTTACTCATCTCCAGTAAAAAATTTGTTGTTAGACTGGTTATGTATATAAGGTCCGTGTCGGATCCCTGCCGCTGTGTTCAGCCATATTGGATTGAAGAAAATATCATTCAAATAATGTTTTCTCTGGAAACGCCTGAATCAATCGAGTGAAAACTTCAGATTTATGATCTAGTATGAATGGGATACATTTTTATAAACGTTCAACTTGATACGACACATGGCATGGCAGCCAGAATTATTGAGTTTTTGATATGGGTCTGTTTTTGTTTTTATTGATTTAAGTTTTTGTTTTTTTGTAAAAAGGCTCACTTGGCTATGCCTGGATGGGTTTAAGGGTAGAGGAAGTAGAGCAGCTGAAAGTGAATCCTTCCAGGTTCTTGTCTAATGACTTCATCTTTGCTTCTTGCTTGTTCAGGTTCCTTCTGATTACTCCAATGCAGAACTGCACCTATTTGGGTGTAAAAACAAGGAAGTCAGACAGGTGAGCCATTCAGCCTATCATGTCTGCAGTGACATCAACACCACACTGAATTTATTGAACACAAGATCCAAAGAAGAAAATGCAAAAAAAAAAGGTTTTTGTGTTTTTTTTCATTTATCTATTTATTATAGTTTTTGTAGTTTTGTGTTTTTTTTTTTTGTCATTCTTATTTGATTGAATTGAATTTATTTTAATCCCATTAAAAATGCAATTGAATAATGGAATAATTATTTTTTTAAATATCATGGGCAGTGGTCAGGTGTCCAATCAAAGGGAGTTGCATCAAGTGGATGTCTTGGTTCTACCTGTCATCACGTGCCAGCAGTTATAAAGTGGCAGTCCTAATTTTGTCTTATTAATTAGGTCACACGCATTACCAAATACGCCACACAAAATACGACCCAAACAAAAGTAGTCTGAGTGCGCAGGCTCTGCAATCTCTGTATTGCCTCTTTTCTATTAAATATAAACGGTTGGTCTGTATAGCATACAGCCGAGCTTGGGGCAACTCCCAAGGAAACCTCTCGTCTTAAGATATCGACCGCGGACTCACCGACTGAGACGATCGCATCGTGCATGTGGTGTTCATGGTGATGTATTTAGTATCAGCAGGATTCAAGTGTGTGTCTCCACGGCGTAGTTGCGCGATGCTCGGTCTGCCACGTCCGCAACTTGGCACAAGATGATGTGTGGTGTTTTGGCGGCATCCATGAACGGGTAGTTTTAGATTTGCTACGCTGCGACTTGGATCTCCGGTACAGGCCAGCGGACCTAATGGCGGATGGATACTGCAATGTGATAGGTTCTGCTCAGCCGAGTCATGCATATTTGCCGGAGGCTGAGCATTTCTGCATGACGGTACTGGCAGCTCACAGCGATGTCACAAGTCCACACCATCTGATCTTATTACGGAGGTTCTAGTACAGTATTACAGTCTTTGCTACTGCGGAAGCGAAGTTCGAGCCAGAGATCTTCACTGGTAGACTTTTAACAATACTAGTGAGCTCTACTAAGTCCTCTGGTTCCGGCTCGTGCTGTCTAGGCATCGCGTGAGCGTGAGTTCATCGAGTCATTCACAGGAGTCACTAAGCAGTTTTCACAACGCATGTCATAACAACACATTCCTACTGGAACGTCCTCAGCTAGTTTCAAGTTTTTGTACTGCGTCTTAGATATCAAGGCGTCCTTTGCACGGATACTCTCCGCAACGTAGCTTCTGCTCGAAGGTGAAATTTACGAGCAGCCGATCATGGTCTTGCGGTTCTTCCGAGGAAAACCTCGAACAACAACAAAAAAATCTCCTGGCAGCTTAGTCTTTCGAGGTCTTTGGGGTCTTCAGGGTATTTGGGTCTTCAGGTCTTGGGGGGGTCTCGCAGGGAGTTTGGGGTCTGGGGGTGTTCTGGATCTTGGGGTTGTTGGGGTCTTTGGGTGCTTTGGGGGTGTTGAAGGTCTTGAGAGTTGTCAGGGTCTTAAAGGGGGTCTTCAAAGTCTAAGGGGTCCTCAAGCAATCTTAAAGGGTCGAAAGGTACATCCATTAGACGTAAAGTAATGAGGACATATGTCACCAACGGCCGGATGGACGGCCGAGGAAGGACGAAGCACGCCGATGGACTGACTCTTATATATGATAAATTTCGACCCTTTTGAAATAATAGACCGTTTTCCGACCCTTCGACACTGTTTCGATCTATAGTCTTGTCAGGGGGCTCTGTAGATCAGATCTATAGATCTATGGTATTGTTGTAAATAGACAGACATATAGTCAACACGGTCTGGATGATGGACGGAGGGGGGGACGTAGGGAAGAAGCAGCCAGACTGAGGTCTTTTTAATATATATGAAGAGCGATTATCTAACGTCCCTACGACGCCTATCTAATGAAAGAAATTCTTACAAAAGCTCTGGTCATCTGGCATGTGTGTCGACAATCATCAAAGCCTCCTTTGCGCACCACATATTGGGAAGCTTAAACACATTGAAACGTTTAGAAGGGTTTTGCTATGTTGTTTTTGAAATTGTGTCTGAGCAGATTGAATGTCTCTTCTTTGGTTTAAATGTGTCAAAATCGTGAGCAAAGGATGTTTGCGGCAAGGTTGATTTTGGTAATGGGTGTGGTGCATATGGAACACACTTAGCAGTATTGTCCTAATGGGAGAAACACTATGCCACCGCAACTGGACCTCGCTCCCCTGTGCTGTTACGGAGGACTCTAGAAATGAGATTCACCTGCAGTGCAGGAGTCTACACCGAGGTCACCAAAGTACGCAAAGCAGTGGTGCTGATAAAAGTCCATACAGATGTGGCATGTGCACAATGTAAACGATGAGTTCACCAAGATCAACAGAGAAGTTCGCAACTTTAGGACATGAATTTGTGAGGAGCAACAGTGCTGATGGATGAGCTGCTTCGTGAAAAAAATTTGAAACGTTCCCTTTTGTGTACTGAAAATGAGGATTAGGGTGGTAGAGTGTTAGTGGTAAGCAGCACAGAAATATTTTTCAAACAAGTGGGCCAGGCACAACAAATCCCGCCCATTGAGGCATAAAGTTATTTGGGGATTCAAATTTTAAATTTAATGTATCCTAGACCTGAATGTTGATTATAAGGAAAGAATAAGGTAATATTTTAGTCTTAGTTTGAAGTTCAATTAAACCATTTTTGACGAAGTTATAGCGAAAAAGATTATTTGACTTTTCCTGACCTGACTGACCTTTGACCTAGATTTGGATCCAAGTTAATGGAGTCGTCAGAGGTTCATTCACTCACCTGTTGGATTTAACCCCCATTTGGACGTCGGTTTGAGCCAGCCGTTTTTCCCGTAAAGTTTTATCATTCGTAAACATGTTTTAGTTTTAATGAAAATTTGTAATGTTTGACCGATGGCCATGACCCCCAAAACTGGACCCTTACGATCTCCACAAATAATGCATTTTTCACTATAAGGAATGGGTAGGATTTATAAGTGACAGCAAGAATAAGTTCACTATATAGCTGTAGTTGAGTAAATCAGATCATTTTGACGAAGTTATTGAGCGAAAAACGATTTTGATCTTTCGTGACCTTGACCTTTGATCCAATGGACCCCAAAGTTAATGTCCGTCCAAGGTTCATTGCCCACCCTGTGGATTAAATTTGAAGTCGTGTTGCTAAAGCCGTTTTTGCCGTAAGGAGTGCGAAACAGACAGACAGACAAACGAACAAACAAACAAGGCAGTCATAGACTGGTACTTACGAAATCGTCAACTGTGACCTCTGACGTTGTCTAATAAAGCTGTCTGCAAGCAGAAGGGTAGCGACGCAGAACCAGAAGTTTCTACGATGGATTCTGCTACAACCATCAAAATGAAGTTTTGACCTCACTGTGACCTTGACCTTTGACCGATTTTGACCAAATTTATCAGCGCTAGCCATCACCTCCTGATACGTGGTGTAATTTGACATTGCGTAAGTTCTTCTTTCTGGAGTTAGTCGTGGCCTACGAACAAACACACACACACACACACAACACAAACAAACAAAAACCAAACAGATGACGGAAGTCATCAATATCTTACGAAATCTTTAGATTTCTAAGTAACAAACCGGACGATTACAATATCCCGCTCCCTCCCTCCGGGAGGGGCGGGAATTTTAAATTATTAGAAGTTTTTTCCTTTTTTCACCAACATTGGAACAGGAGCAAATGTGGTGAGACATGGCTATAGACTATACATCTGCTAACAATGAAGGAAAAGGAAATTATATCAGGTTTAAATCAAAACTTGTTGAAAGTGAATAACACTGTTTATAATATCAATGGAAAACCTAAATTTGCCCAACATCATTAATAACTTTCCTCCCTCCCAATTTTAATATGCATGAGGATAAAGAGGAGGATGAGAACTAGTTTAAGATGGTGATGGAACAGGTATTTCCTGTGCATGTTCAAACAGGAAGAAACCTCTACCAAATACCATTACAAAAGAAACTTGAAACGGCACTCCGTTGTAGGAGCGCATACTCCGCCACGTAATGCTGATCCACAGAACATGATCAGCCAACACGTTTTTTGAAATATTCCGCATATATCGTTTTTTGGCCCTATCTCTCAATTGTGTGAATAATCCTTAGGCAATGAAATACTCGTTCGATCCCGGTCTTCACCAGAATTGAATTCCAAATTCCTCCTCGTCGACTCACCCAACGTGCTCCACGCAAGTTTCGCGAATCCATCCACAAACTTTTTGAGTATCGTTCTACATAGCATTTTGGCCCGATCTCTCAAATGGTGAAGAATATTTAGAAAATTATAGTTAGCCGGATCCGGATCAGATCCTCCCAAAATCTATCCAGATTTTCCTTGTGACACCCCACCAGCCCACCAATGTTCATAACAGATCCGTCCACACACTTTGAATATCCTGTTCACAAACAACGACAAACCAAACAAACCAAACAGACTGAGGGTGAGAAAACAACTTCCTTCACCTTCAATGGCAGAGGTAACGATTTACAGTAGCTTCCTGAGACACAGCTTAAATGATCAGATGAGCCAGTTGTAATGGTTGATAGCTTTCTTCCCCTTTGAGGGAAAGCTTTGAACACACTAAGGAAGAAGAAAAGTTTTTGAAATACCAAAAGAAATATATGTTAGATTTTTGAAAAAACTTTGAGAGAATGAATGTGTGAATAAAGGATTCCAAATGATACATTTAAATTACATATATCAAATAATTTATTTTAATCAACATATTTAAATTTTCAATTTTTTTTTTTTTTTATATTGAATGCATTATCATTTATTCTTAACACCAAATTATTTTTATTTGTATTTTTATATTTCATTTTTTATAAATTATTTTCATAATTTATTTTAATTTATATCAAATTTACAACAAGTTTTTATCCTCAAGGGTTCATTAAATTATTATTATTTATTTCAAAATATATATTTTATATTCCAATTTCATTTTTTTTTTATATAAACCAATTTTATTTACATCATATGATTTATGTGAAAATTTTATTTAAATTTTTAATTTTAGATTATTTTTTTTAAATTTACATTAAAACAATATATTATAACATTCATTTAATTTTATATTTTAATGCAAAAATATTTTGGTTCTCAAATTCAAGATACATAATTTTGTTCATAAAACAAATATAAATTATATTTATTTTATTTTTTAAAATATTATTAATTTTTTAATTTTTTTAATTATTAATTTTTCATTTATAATTTCAAAATTTATTTTACATATAATTATATTTATTATTTCCACATTTTTTATATTCATATACATTAAAATCATAATTTCATCAAATTTATTCAATTTTTTATAATATTTAATTATCTCTTCATTCATAATTTTAAAATTATTTATTATTAATAATAATATTTTATTATATTTCATTAGTTATTAATTTTTAATCAGCAGGTTAATTTTTATAAATAATAATAATAAAAGTGTATTTTTTTCATCCATAAAAAAATATTTTACTTTTTCATCCCCAAATCATTTTTTTATTATACTCAAAGTTTTTATTTTTTTCAAAATTTTTTTTTCAAAAATTTTTTACATAATAATACATTTTATGATAAATTATTTCAAATATTTTTTTTTTTATGCAATTCTCATTATTTTTACATTTTTATTTATTTATTTAATTTATTATATTATTTCAATTAAAAAATTTTTTTATAATTTTTATATATTTTTCATTCATTCAGGTCATTTTATATTAATATTAATATCCTAATTTTTTATTTAATTTTTTCAAAAATAATTCAATATGCATGTTATTCAATCAATATTTCCATTTTTTATTTATAAATATAATTTAAAATTTTTCAATTCCAAAACCATCTATTTCATTTATGATATTATATATTAAAATTTTATTTTTTATTTAAATAATGATAATTTAATATATATTTCTTTTAAATTTTTTTTATATTTAAAATGGGTTCTATTTTTTTAATAATAAAACATTTTTTTATATTAATTATATTTTTTTTTAATTTATTTCAGTATTTTTATGGATTTTTTTTAATTTTTATTAATTTTTTAACTCATATTAATAAAACAATTACCCAAATTTTTTTAATTTATTTAAAATATTTTTTTAAATTAATTTTATATTTTTTCATAATCAATAAATTAACTTTCATTCATATAATTAAAGGTTTTATTTTTTATTTTATTAATTTATTATTTCATTTTAATTTTATATTATAATATTAATTTTCAAAACATTTTCACATGCAATTTTAATATTAATTAATAACCAATTTTAAAATTTCCAAAATTTCAATCATATTTTAATTTTAACATATACTTATTTTCCGAATATTCAGGCTTTTATTGCAGCTGCAAAACCTCTCTGCCAAAGAAATGACCATGCACTGTGCGAAATTCTGAACCTGCTAGATTTCAGTGGTCTAAGGAAAAAGCCATCACGAAGGCAAATAAGGAGTAAACGAAAGAAGTGACTCACCGCCAAGATGAATTAAATGATGGAATAAACGTTAAATTTCTGAAAAGAAATTGGGTCTTGCCCCCTTATGAAGGGTGCAAAAACCATCAGCTATATTATTCTCTTACAAGTGAGCCGTGCTACAAATACTCAAAATAGCCAATTGGGGAAACTTAAGGGCGGTGGCGGATAAGCGGGTTTTCCGACACCTCGAGTCGCGCGCCATCTACATAAATCAAAGATTTGCACTCAACAAATTTCCTTGAAAAAACACATCTATACAATGGCATCTGATATCTGCGAGTTTCTTTATAATACTTAAAAGATTACTGCTGTGCAATGTTTTATGCACCGAGTTGATCCAATGGGAGAAATCTTCTTTTCCACACCACGAGGACTTTGCAACAACTCCGAATCAGGTCAGGTCAGGTAGGAGCATGCGCCGGAGCAGCCATGTCGCTGTGTCCACTTTCCGCAGGTACTCAGTGGGCCTCCGTTTGCCATCCCCAGGCGATGCCTGGACATCCCATTCCTTGAGTGCTGATCAATCTGCTGCAAACACGAGAAACATGGTCGGCCCATGGCCTCCTCCACTCACGAGACTCCCTTGTCTGAGAGAATCTGTGAGCAGGATCAGCATCAGGAAAATGAAGACCACATGTTCCATACAGCCGCAGCTGATGCTCACGGACTATGCTGTAACAAATCTTATTGAAGTCTCTCTCAGCAAACGCTCGATGGACACAATGTGCGACCATGCCATAGCCAAGGTTCTACGATACGAGACCTGTAGGAAGTGCCCAAAGTGAATTAATAGGTATCTGTCTTCAGATCCGCTGTTCAGAGTTCCAAGTCTCACTATCGATTAGAGCAAGACTGAAGCACCAAGGACCTGAAACTCAGATTTTCGTCATCTTGCAACAGATGACATGAGCAGTGCCACACCTCATGATCATAGTTGAATCGATGTACTCCCCGGAGGCCGACGTAGATGTCACTATTGATCTCTGTACAAATCCTCATTCAGTCCTCTCAGCATGAGATCCATGAATATCACTGTCATAAGATGATACTGTGATCTCTGCCATGACCTCATAGGACTTCTCCTCAACCTTTTTACAAATCAGTTACATAAGTTCGTACGTATTTTGATAGCAGATCCAAAGATTGGATAATGTTGAGTGTCCTGATCATTTCAACAATTAGTTGTGAACCAAGGAAACCTATTTTATGATCCCGCCCGGCGTGCCGACTGCTCATCATTTTCAGCACTCGCAAGGGGGCCTCAAAAGTTATCTTGAGCTAGATGACTGCTCATCCTGCGGAAATCAGTCAGAGATCGTGACATTCCCCAAATGATGGCACCACAGCTTGACCATCTTGCCAACATGTCCAACCAGTATCCGAGGCATTGGACAAGTACTGAAAAGTGTGGGGTGCCTAAGTATATCTCGACAACCAACTTCGTGAATACTGCCGGAAATTAAGAGCTCGGAGATGTGCTATGGATCATCCTCATCACTCACAACCTATCAGTCTGAAGCTACCTCGCATGAATATGGCTTTATCATTCTCAGATTAGGTTCTGTTTTCTCGAAGTGTCCGTAGGTACACTGCTGAAGTGCCACATTGAATCTTCTCACGAGCGGCATCTTTTCACTAATCGAATTGCGTTTGCAGAGATAAAGCGTGATTTCATGCTATGAGGAATTCTCTCCGACGAGAGAGCGTAACTAGCGTCTCTCAGCACAACCCGTTCTCCGTCAACCGTTCCTTGTGAAAGGGATGCCCATCCAGAAAGCAAAGCTGACGGTCTTTATTCTATTTAGAAGCTCTTTGATACTATGTAAAGCACTGCCTGCCTCTGGACGCTGCAGCTCTGCTTGTCAAGAGATGTGTGGACATTGACTCACGTATCACATAGATATATCGAATGTCACCAAGACCTGCCCACTGCACATCGAAGGGAGTGAGTATGTCTCCACTTATCCAAAGGGGATAAATAAAGTTGTGTCATGTTGGGTTCGATAACTCTCTCTTTTGACTCTGCTATACACTCTTTCTATGATGAGGTCAACAAGCGCTCTTCCAGTCCGTTGGGGGATTTGAATGCCCAGTTGTTCTATGCGAAGCACAGTGCAACTGCAGTGCAATGACAGAGTAGAGCATTAATTTATCCACCAGCTCTTGTAGTAGGTATCCATCATATCCACTTCATGCGTGGATGCCACAGATCCCAGGAGTCGTGTAACACCCATTTCAAATCTTAGTCTGCTCCAGGCAGGCTTGTGTTTCCACGGAGAATTTGAATGTCGCTGAACAAATAGGCTGTTCATAGTTGGGGCTGTGTGTCAGCTCAGATCGGCAATCCCTGGACAGCTCCCGTTACTAGATGCCAGGTATGAAACATGCCATATTTAACAAAACAGACCTGAAATCCAAAAACTCGAACAGCGCTGGATTTCAGTATGGACATTTTGAACTACAGCTTGGCTGTGTCTTCAGCAGTAACCAGCTTTCAGCAGGCCTTTGCACTTCAGACTCCTTCTGTCAGAGCCCACTTACCCTCGTGTGTCTACACAATGTCTCTTGTACATCTGGATGGTGGATAATGGGCTTTGAGTTGTATCAGGGATACGTCTCGACCTTTGTCATGTCCGACATTGAGCATTGCTCCGCTCTGTGAGAGCGTGAAGCGAGAATCACTTGACCAACGATAGGTTGAGCAATGCAATGTTGTTTTCCTACTTTTACAAAACACACATTGCACCTCACTCCGTCCACCATCGTGATTTGGCAACAGTTTTATGTCAATCATTCACTCAGTGACATTCCTTCTGAAACGCATCAGACTCTTGCTGTCTCTATTAACTCCTTGCGCGCGTTATATAGAATGGTCCTGGTCGGTACATAGGATATGTCTTGTTGTGCGACGTGGGACCGATGTTCCTATTCACCAATTATTCGGCTCTCGCTTTATATAAGGCGTAAAGTTCGGCCAAGGACAATCCACCAGCAAACATAAGGAATGTGGTTCTTTTGACAAGGCCCCCAAAATGCGGCCCATCTCTTCAGGATTCCGCAAAACACCCAGACTCCCCAAAGTGAGCCCGCCTCAAGGTCTCCCTTCCCTGCAGCAACGTCAACTATCAGAGGCGTAGTAGCAATGTGAACCATAGAAAGTTAGCGGCCCTCTATCTTTCCTTATTCCTGTAACACCATTCGGTTTATCTCTATGGCCTCATTGTTGCGTATCACAGGTTCTTAATTTGTGCTGGCTACTTACTAATCATTAATATCACTTCTTTATTACCTCTGCCCAACATCCAGCAACCGGCCACATAGAGGGAAGGAGGTTATGTTTTCGGACATTTAACGCTGGTCTGTTTCTTGCCCTGTTGTGTAGCAAGCAGTGTATGCTCACAGAGCTTTTGCGCGAAGTGGATGCTATAGCCACAACCGAAAGTTTGTGTGGGTGGTTTGATGTGCGTTAGCTAAATGGAAGGCCGAGAACTTTGGATTACTAGCATATTTCGATCAAAGATCCGGAACCTTAGACTGCATTCGAATATAACTGGAGTCTCAATATTCTCCGCGTTCGCATCAACAAGGCTAGCATGGTTAATCTCCTTTGCCACACACCAGCCAGTAATGGAAACCAAGAGAATCCTAGCTCGTCGAGACTTGTGGTAGTGCACTGAAACTCCAGAATGATAATATCTAAGACACACACAGAGTGTGCTCGAATGATACTGAATCTTGCATTAAAACTCTGTGTGGTATGAACGGTCTAAGTGGACTTCGTGCTATTGCTGCGTTCACAGTGTCCTGAACCCACAGTAGACGGGAACCGAGGATTCGCAATTTTTCGGTATTCAAAGGTCCAGTTCCCTATCAGTTGGCTCGAGTTCAACTAGACGTAATGAACTTCCTAAGACTGGAGATAGGACTCTGGTCACTGCTTTGGGTGAGAGAAAAGTGTCACTAATCATTGAGCCAGCTCAACACATAACTAAGCTGTGACGACAATAACACTAGGACATTGCATTCGCGATAGTTGGTCACTCGTCTTCCTCAGTGTTACCCGCCCAGAATATACAGAGACCGAGTGGCAAGATAGTGACACCCAAGGATGACAAATCCTTAGTCTCATAAGTATCGCCCATTTGGAAAGTGAGCACCTTGAACTGGTGTTTCCTTCAATTACATTGGAGTCAGCTTATTGACACAGCATACAGCAACTCCTTGGGCATGGTAACCATCAGAGCGGACCAAGACCAATATTGGTGTAAGCCACCAGCCATGATCCACCCACTGACCGGTCTTCCGAACTTCAGAGTGCTGCATACCAATGCTTCAAACGCTTGAACTCAGGATGATAAACAAAGGACAGGTGATCATGCTCTCTTCGGGATAGGACATTCCAGGCCACCCACCCGAGAGGCGACCAACTCAGCGTTAACCAAAGGAGACCGCTCGCTTGTGGACCGACACCTCAGCACCATCCGAACACCACACGACCTCATCTGACCAGGAAGGTCCCATGGTTTTCCTACTATCATCAAAGAGTGGGGCCTGAAGCTTTGCCCTATCCTGTCATCTGGTGAGCTGCCCCTGTGGAGGCAGCTGCACACGAGGACTCCCATGGAGTGGGTGTTTCAGTTTCTTTGCAGTTTTTCGTGTGTTTTGCGGAGTGAAGGGTTTTACAGATGGCCAGAGTGAAATCCTGCCACCAGAAACTCCTATAAAGTAAACCCAACTCAGGAGACATCCACAGACACATTTGAGACTAGATCATGGCAGGCGTTGGCTTCACAAGGAGCTCGTCTCGCGCCCTTTGACAGGTTTTAATCCTGGCTGGGTTTGCCAACTCTGGGATGCTACTACTCCCGTTTTTGACGTGGGAGATTTCAATGCACATTTGTCTGGCCGATTGATCGGACATGGTCATGAGCCCAACATGTTGTGCCTCCACAAAATTTAGAAGAATTACCGTCAATAATTTTTTGTTTAAGAATGTGTGGAGGTCACTACACCCACTCTTGCATTGTAGAAACATAGCCAGATGCTAGTATGGTATAGTGTTTGTTTTCGTCTTGGCGGAGGGAGGGAGTAAACAGTAGGAAAGTATGAGAGTTATCCTTCTATGTGATTGAAGTAGAGAAACATTTAGCATCAGAAATTGGCTTGCGTTGAATGTGAAAACTACGGGCATGGTTCCCATGGTAATACTGGGGATAAAAGGTTAAGGCAATCGTAGCTTGCAACCTCTCTGATGTCATCCCAGGTGAAGCACTGAGGTGGGTGCTTGGAAAGAGGAGGAGAGGAGTTTTTGATGTAGAGGGGCAGCATGTAGCAGGGAGAGGGAGGGGGGCAGGAGTTTCTCACCTGCCGAGGTTGGAGCTTTCATTGCCTTCCAAGGGGCTCGGTGGTGTGTTCGTCGCCCCTGAAAAGGCAGAGTTTGGGGTTCTCGTGAGACCCCGAGAGAGTTGGTTGAGCATGAAGCAAGGAGAGAGGAGAATTGGGATTGCGCCAAGAGAGTTAAGTCACGCTTCAGAGTGGGTTAGGCACGAAGCGAAGGGAGGAGAAGGAGAGTGCAGAGGATAGGGGGTTGCTCTGTCCATGGATGTACCTGCCTGCCTTCTTGTGTTCCTAGGCCTATTTGCCCGGTTCCTGCTTTGTCATTCCTGATCGCCTGTTCATCATCTCTGGTTCCTGCCCAGAGTGTCGTCGCCTGCATCATCACCGTTGTTCAATTTCTCGTGCCCAACCTCCTCATCGCGCTGTCATCCCCCAGGGTCTAAGGCCTCAGCAAAGATACCCTAACCCTGTTCTGCTGCTTTGAATCCGGTGGTATGCCCTACATTTTATTCCTCTTGTTACCATAACTATTTATTTATCGATTCTGTGTTTCCCCCTGTTTCCCCACAACCTGTCACTTGCATCCTCCTCCATCGTGAGTGTCTCCCGAATTCTCTGGTTACTTATTTGTATGGGAAATAAGAAACCCGGTGGCTTTCCAGAGCGAGATTCTCGTGTGCTTCTTGCGATTCCTGGAATGCACAAATTCACCATGTGAGTTGAAGCAGAGTCCAAGGAGTAAAAAGCCAGTCGTTGCATTCCGTCCAGCATTCGGTTTAATCAGCGGTGGCACGACCAATATCATGGCAATAGCTTGACAGAATTCATGTAAACAAGCAATGCATTAAATGTGAGTTGTGTCAACTCTCAAATTTTGCCCAACTGGGTTAAAAAAAAAAAAAAAAAATTGTACACACTGTCGAGGTTCTATGAGAGCGAACCATGACAACGTACAACAAGGGAGCAGGGAGACAAGAGGGTGGAGAGGGAAGAAAATGAGATCTGTGGAAAGGAGAGGGATGGGAACGGGGTAACATGGGATACAAGAATGGACATTACAGGGACTCATCTTACAACAGACTGAAGGAAAGGGCAGGGAATTTGAGGGAGTGGGCTTGGGGTGGATTACGCGGGGGTAGAAAGATCGTGGTTTTGCGATGAGGTCTCGTGGTGAAAAAAATAGAGGATGTGAAGTTTGAACTAAGAACCTACGCGACACATCTTCCGCATTTCCCACTCAACATATGGAAACACTAAACTGAAAACATACCGATGAAATAACGTGTCTGGATAACTGTAGTGTGTGTGCCATTGCCCTCGGCAGGAGTGCCGGTTACAAAACTTGCAACAATTATATAATATATATTATATATATATATATTAACATATATATTATATATTGTTTCGGAAACTGGCCCTTAGATGCTACTAAATGATGGATAGGCCAATCCCCATTATGCATGAGCTTAGGTTGTTCGCGTAAAATGGACGTTACATGTGTGTCGGGAGGTGTAGGATGCATGTTTTATTGTTCGGTCAGTGGGTGGTGCGCCGAGCGACTGTGACGTTCTTCTTCCTCCCCTCTCCGGACGATAGGCCCTGCCCAGTCGGCTGAGGGGGAGTGGCCTGGAGAGGGAAGTGGAGCTGGGGGAGGAGTTTGTTGGCTTCGAAAAAGGGGAAGCGCCAGTGGCTCGGAAGCGAGCGAACGAAGACCTCGTGGAATGGTTCAGTTTGGGGGAACAGTCGGTTTCGAGGCGTGCTCGGGTTTCGAGGCGAGAAGGAAAGGAAAAAG
>CM068956.1:94066594-94086520 GCA_035128595.1 Eptatretus atami | reverse complement strand
CCTTCTTCTCGTCTTTTCATTTTCTTCATTCATCGGCTCCTCAAAGTACTCCATCCACCTTCTCAACACACTCTCCTCTGCTGTCAGCACATTCCATTTGCGTCCTTTATCACCCTAACCCCAGCACATCCTTCCCAGCTCGGTCCCTCTGTCTTGCCAATCGGTATAAATCCTTTCCCCCTTCCTTTGTATCCAACTTATCATACAGCTCATCATATGCCTTTTTCTTTCCTTTGCCCTCTCTCTCTCTTTGCCTTTCGCCGCCACTCCTTGTACTCCTGTCTACTTTCTTCATCTCTCTGGCTATCCCACTTCTTTTTCACCAACCTCTTCTTCCTTATACTTTCCTGTACTTTTCATTCCACACCAAGTCTGCTTATCTTCCTTCCTCTGTCCAGATGTCACACCAAGTACCTTCCTAGCTATCTCCCTCACCACTTCTGCTGTTGTTGCCCAATCATCCCACTCATCTTTACCACCATCCAACACCTCTCTCGCCTCCTCCCTAATCCCACGCAACAGTCTTCCTCCTTCAGCTTCCACCATCTGGTCCTTGGTTCAGCCCTCACTCTCTTCCTCAACCTCACCTCCAAAATCATCCTACAGACCACCAATCGATGCTGTCGAGCTACAATCTCCCCTGCCACCACCTTACAGTCTCTAATCTCTTTCAGGTTGCATCTCCTGCTTAAGATGTAATCCACCTGTGTACACTTTCCTCGACTCTTGTATGTGACCCTTTTGTCCCTCCTTCTTCGTGAAATACGTATTTACTACTGCCATTTCATTCTTTTTGCAAACTCTACCACCATTACCCTTCCACATTTTTCTTGTTGAGACCGTACCTACCCATCACCTCCTCATCCTCTTTATTCCCTTCCCCAACATGCCCATTGAAATCTGCTCCAATCACCACTCTTTCATCCTTGGATACACTCTCAACCACTTCATCTAACTCACTCCAGAAATCTTCTTATATTCCATCTCACACCCTATATGCGGTGCATATGCACTGATGACATTCATCATCACCCCTTCAATTCCAACTTCACACTCATTACTCGGTCAGAAACTCTCCTCACCTCCAATACCCTCTTGACATGATCTTCCTTCAGGATTACCCCGCCAACATTTCTCTCTCCCATCCACACCATGGTAGAACAGTTTGAAAGCACCTCCAATGCTCCTAGCCTTACTCCCCATCCACTTGGTCTCTTTACACACAGTATGTCCACCTTTCTTCTCTCCATCATATCAGCCAACTCTCGCCTTTGCCAGTCATCGTCCCAACATTCAGAGTTCCAACTCTCACCTCCACACTTCTACCCTTCCCCCTCTCCCACTGCCTCCGACTCGCCTTCCCCTTCTCCTTCTCCTCCTTCGCCCAGCAGTAGCACAATTTCCACGGTACCCTGCTGACCACGGTACCGGTGGCGGTCGTTGGTAACCCGGGCCTCGACCCGATACGCGTATGGAAATTCTTTTGTTGTCCGCATAATGATTTGCATAGGTTTTTACGCCGGATGCCATTCCTGACTCAACCCTGGTCGCCTCTTACAACACAGGGATATGTACACCTATTCTAACCGGGGCATACACCGGGCCCAGTACACTGGTAATCATTTCGCCGACCTCGGAAGGATGACAGGCTGAGTCAACCCCCTAGTGTTATACGACTTGGTATATATATTATATATATATTTTTTTTTCACTGGCCCAACGGGGCTTGAACTCAGGACCTTTTGGGTCCTAAGCCGCTGCCCGAACCACTGCGCCAACACCAGGATATATATATATACATATATATATTATATACATTATATATATTATATATATATATCAATATATATATACATACTGGGCGTAGTGGTGTGCGCCTGTAATCCGGCTACTCGGAGGCTTGGGTTGGAGGATCGCTTGAGGCACGGAGCTCTGCCGCTGGGCCACGCTTTGAGATGGTGTAGGGCAGCCGGAATCATGGCGAAACCCAATCCTTATCCCTGTGTCGTAAGAGGCGACCAGGGTTGCGTCAGGAAGGGCATCCGGCGTAAAACCTTTGCCAAATCAGTATGCGGATCATAACGGATGATCCGCTGTGGCGACTCCTAATGGGAGCAGCCGAAAGAAGAACATACATATATATATATACTAATATGTGTGTGTGTATATTTGTATGTATGTATAATGTATTATATATATATATGTATGTATATGTATATGTAAAAAAAAAAACAAATGCCCTTTATATATGCCCTGTGTATATATATATATATATATATGTGTCTATATAATATATATGTGTTCTATATATATATATATATATATATATATATATTTATTATATATATACACAGGCAATCCTCGGGTTACGACGTCCTGACTTACGACGGTTTCGTGGTTATGACGCATCTCCCATAAATTATTAAGAAAAAAACCAAGCGGCAATCTCTAAATCTCTTACCAAATCCAGACGCGGTGAACTTACCAGACTCTTACCAAATCAATATCTCTCTAAACATATTCTGAGGTCGCAAACTCATCACTGAAGAAAGCAGGGAAACACCAAAACAGCCGTGGCGATCAGGGAAGACAGTTGGAGTGTGGATTGAACTTTTTCTAGCTCAGCTGTGGTTTACCTCGCTCATTCTACGTTTTTTCAAGTTTGGTTAACAATGCAAGGTAATAAACGTAAATATAAATACCATATAGATAAACAACGACGTTGATCCAAGTAAGAAGAATGACCTCTCTGCGATGAGTCAGGAAAATTAATTGACTTTCTGCAGGAAGAGGACTTTTACAGTGAGTTTTGAATTCATGAAGATTTAAAACCAGTTTTGAAACCTAATGTGAGTCTAAACATAGACTGGAGACTGACGACAACAACTTGATTTGGCCTGAACGCGTCATCGGGAAAACCCGCAACATCGAAAAATCCAGAAACAAGCCGCATCGTTATTTTAGCCGCAGAGGTCGAAGTTGAGGGAAAAATGCGGCTAATAGTCTGAATTTTACGGTAGTGCTTTGCTGGAAGACCACCATCAATGGCGTATCCCAATGAGCCTTATGTTGATTAAGAAGAAGGCTAAAAGATTGTTTGAGGAATGAGGGCAGAAACACACTAAAGGTGTGTTCCAACTTACGCGGAAAATCGCGTTACGACGGGTCGAGGAACGTAACTCCGTCGTAAATCGAGACCTCCTGTATATATATATATATATATATATATATATATATATATATATATATATATACATAATATACATATATAATACAATATATACATATACATACATATCTATAAACACATATTATGTATATATATTTATATAAACACACACATGATATATATATATATATATATAAATTGTTGCGAATCTGGAAGCCATGAGCACTCAGCATACAGGTTCTAGAGAACAGTTATATCGGTAAGTATGTGTTGTTAGTTAGGGTCCCCATCCCTCGTTTAATGGGTGAATAAATGTACATGTGCTGTGAGTTAATTTGATAGTCAGGGTTTTCTTTTATTTTTAAATCCTCAAAACTACAACAACACCATCATCACCCTCACCTTCACCTCGCTTCCTCACACTGACGCCGTGGTGGGCGGAGTTCAAGGAGGAGCCTCGCGGCGGCCCGCGACCAATCAGCGTGCTCTCGGGTGGGGTGGCCGCCGCTCAGCCAATCAGACCCCGCGACGGTGAGAAAGCGGTCCACGTGACGTCACCACGCCCCCGGGCCAATCGACGGATTTGCCACTCGTTTTGGCCAGTGACAGGGCGACGAGCGATTCTGCGTGCCAAAACCGTCCAGTGAGGAGAGCGGGGAGGGTGGAGGCGTCCCCCCCCCCCCCGAGACAGGGTGGAATAAGGGTTGGCACGATGGACCACAAGAAAAGAGCTTGAGAGATCCTTCCTCCAGAAGAACCGCAAGGGTTGCGCGCCGTGTCTCTGTCGGTGAACAAGGAGGGGAGAGAAACGGTGACTCGAGTGGAGATCGCGTTTGCCTGACATGGGTGATTGTCGCGTTCGCCTCACACGCGAAAGGTCCGAGTTCCGCCACCCCGCCAGCTCGAAGACCACACGAGGTGGACAGGTCCGAGGCAAGCCGTG
Source organism: Eptatretus atami (assembly GCA_035128595.1). Taxonomy (NCBI): domain Eukaryota; kingdom Metazoa; phylum Chordata; class Myxini; order Myxiniformes; family Myxinidae; genus Eptatretus; species Eptatretus atami. Next base: position 94,082,408 of record CM068956.1, on the reverse strand, counting down.
GTCTTCAGCTCGCCTTTCGCTCAGAGCTGGAGGCCTCAATAAAGGCTGTGGCCACCGGTTCTTGGGTGTACGTGTGTGTGTGTGCTGTGGCGCCAGTCTATTAAGTAAAACTGCATAAGTGCTTGTACATAAATTGCAATTCTTTCTATATTCGGTTAACTCTGGCTTCTTGCGTGCCCCCTGCACCATTATAAATAAATACATTTGTTAAATGTATCAGTTCGTTGCTGTGTTTCCTCCATTGGCTTAGCGTGACATGTGTTGGTGAATTATAAAGGCTGTTGCCGCTGTAAATGTATGATTGGACCGACGGAACTTCGGCAACCGTCCGCTCGGGTTGCGCACGGGTTGGGCACGCTAACGGCTCGACTTGTACGAGGGCTGTCGAGGGTGTGAATACTCGGTAACTCGCCACGTGGATTGCTCGGTATTTTGAAGATTGGCAAATAAACCTGTACCACTTGGTGTAATTATTGACGATTCACGGTCCGGTAGGGACCCTACTTGTCGGAGTTTTCCGAAAGGTACGATCTAGATTCCGGTGTTCGGTGGAGTCGACTCTGCCGCTCCATCTAGCGGTTGTGCTCGTCGCGATATCCGGCCCCGCAACAATATATATATATATATATATATATATATATATATATATATATATATATATATGTGTGTCCCAAAAAAATATACAACTTTTAAAATGCTTCGTTTGATCCTAAAAAAAAGCAGTAATTTTGTCACTAATGCTTCATTTCATGTTGCAGAGACGTGAAGTTTATTTTGATACCAAGCAAGCACCAGAAAAATGTCAAGACTGACCGTACAACAACGGATGAAAATTGTTGAACTTTGGCACCAGACGAAAAGTGTCATACAGGTGCAACGTCTTTACTCGAAGACATTTCGGTATCCACTTGCACCATGCACCAACTTTCGGACAATAAAGTGCACCATCGCAAAGTTTACCAATGTGGAACCATCTGTGACCTTCACAAGGGTCACAGTGGTCGGAAGAGGACAGGTCGTAATGAAGAAAATGTGGAAATGGTGAGACAGGCGGTCGTTCAGAGTCCAAAAAAATCGATTTGACGACTTTCTGCCGAGACAAACATTCATAAGAGCACTGTTCAGCGGATCCTTCGCCAAGACATTCATGCCTTTCCATACTAAATTCAAACGAAACGTGCTTACTGATCAACAGAAACGCAAACGACTAGACTTTGCAAATTGGTTCTCAGGAAAGTTGGAGGAAGATGCAGACTTCCTCAAAAAACTTCACATGATGACGAATGCCATGCTCACTTGTCCGGGAGGTAAACAAGCAAAACTTTCGGTACTGGGGAAACTGAAAATCCTGGTAATGCATCAACTGAACTGGTGCCTCGATCTGTTCTCAAAGTCACCATGTGGGTGGCGGTTGGTTGGTATGGGATAATTGATCCATACTACTTTGAAGATGACCAGGGACGCACTTGCACGGTAAACCAGAGGAACTATCGCGAAATGATTCAGGAATTCTATCTGCCTTAGCTACGTACTCAGGCCCGTACGGAGAAACAACCTGATCCAGATGCGAACTCAGTGGTTCCAGCTTTGGTGGCAATTTTGACATTGGTACAATAAACTTCAACCTTTCAGCTTTCTATCCAGCCATATATCTTTTTTAAAAATATATGTTATGACCATCCTCTTTGCAGATGAAAAGTTGTATATTTTTTGGACACCCTGTATATATTATATATATATTATATATATAATATATATATATATATATATATATATATATATATATATATGGCTTGTAGCATGGTATTGTGTACACTGTTGTCCTAAATGAGGAGAAAGCATAGAAATTGAACCCAGTTTTAATAAGATAAACAATCTTAATGTTATATAATGCCCAAGTGTCTGTGCTTTCACAAAATGTATACTTTGCTCTGGGTCCTATGGATATGGTTGCTTATAAAGCATGTTTTTTTTATCCAAACACAGGCTATTTTTCCTTTTTTATAGCTAATTTTTTAGAAATGGGTTACATGTATTATTGTATATGTTGTCCAAAATGGTTGAAATGCATTTTTGTTTGATATATATCATTATACATAAGAATAGAAACAATTCCTCGAAACAGTACATTTCTTATGACCTTCTGCATATCTTGGCACCTTCAAATGTGTAAAATCTCAGATTTTGTAAAATTTCCCCCAGTCATAGTGAAGCTTACAAAATCTTATTCCAGAAATTTGAAATGCATCTGATAGAACATCTTAAATAGCAATTTACTTCTGCATAAAGTGATGATTTAAAATGGCAAGTTTCAACATGGATCATTACTACATACCAGTTTTTAGGTTCACTTCCATGATTGGGTCAAAAATGTTAGGAAGTATATAAATTGCATTTACCAAGCTGCTACAAAATTACTGGTAGCTATAAGCTTGATTTTATAACCATAGAATATGTTTACCAAGATGGCCCTATGATATAAAAATCAATACCAAAGGCCAGTTTGTGTTCAGTATACAGAACATCAAAGTCGTTAGGAGTACATAACGTTTTTAAGAAATCTGCACTTTTAATCCTAAGATGTTAGTTTGGTTCATCACAGCATGTATTTCTGTGGTTAAGTTTATGTGCATATATATTTATGACCTGAATGAACACTGATCAATTTGTTAATTTCATATGACCTTGACCTCTTTGTTCAAGGTCAAATATCAGGTAAACCAAATCTTCTTCTTCTTCTTTCGGCTGCTCCCGTTTGGGTCGCCACAGCGGATCATCCGTATGATCCGCATAGTGATTTGGCACATGTTTTACGCCGGATGCCCTTCCTGACACAACCCTGGTCGCCTCTTACGACACAGGATATGGTACACCTATTTTAACCGGGGTATACACCGGCCCAGTATACTGGTACTCATTTCGCCGACCTTGGAAGGATGACAGGCTGAGTCAACCCCCATCAGGTAAACCAAAATATTTCCATATATGTGGTTTCCAATTAGTGTATAATACATATCTAAGCCATCAGACCAATTTTAGAATGTATGAGTGGTTCCTTGATACAGAATAATTGATAACCAACTTTGACCCTGTCAGAGCAATAGAAAGAGGAAGAATTAAGCTCTGCCCAAATAGATCCTGAATCCCCATTGATGTTGGCTAACAAATGATATGCAAAACTTAATCATACAATGACTTTCATTTTTTGGTCCCCCGTGTCCTAAATGTGTACATAATACCTTGCTAACCAACACACATATACATACATACATACATACATACATACATACATATATATATATATATACATACATACATACATAGATCACTACGCTCACTTCTCCACACGTCGTTGCAGAAATTGATGTCACAGATTTGCTGTGTTGGCATCATTTTCACCATTCATAATCCAAACATTTATTTTGTACAAATTTATTTGTAATATTGGTGATATATTTATTTGTCATATAAAAAGGTCCAAGTGGTCTAAATGGTCAAGGGTCTAAGCTGTCTCGATTATCTGAAGGGTGTAAGGGGTCTAAATGGTGTGAAGGTCTAAGGGTTGTAGATGGTCTTTTGCATCTTTGGGTTTTTTTGGTACTCTGGGGCTTTTGGGTCTTCAGAGACTTTTGGGTCCTTGAGGGCTTTTTGATATTTGGGTTATTCAGAGTCTTTTTGGTCCTGGGTGATTTTTGGGGTTTTTTGGATCCTCTGGGTCTTTTGGATTCTCTGGGTCTTTTGGGTCATTGGAGTCTTTTGGGTCAAAATAGGGTTGGTTTATGTTGGGTCAATGGTGGGACAAAAGATCATGGGCAGGGATTAGGAATTACATGAGATGGTGGTGCACCACCTGCTTGAAGTCCTCAAGAGTGGGATTGAACAGGTTCTAGAAGGCTCTTCGATAAACAGGAGAAAAGGGGGGGGGGCAGAAGAGTGCAGGTGGATTCTGTTGTTTCATTTGAAAGTCTTCCTGATTCTTTTGTCTCGTGCTCTTCTTTCATAAAGACTTCAATTTGGCTGCTCACCAACACCTTATGGTCCATCCATTTTTGAGCTTTATTCCACCCTATGAGACCTTGTTCACACTTTTCATCCACACTTACTGTTGTGCTGTGATGCATTTGTATGTTCTTGGCCTCCTCTTACCCCTTTACCCCACTGTCTTGATCCCTTGTCTTACACGATCATTGATACCTGCATTATAAATGTCATTCAATGAGGCAGTCTCAGATCTTCCTCTTTTCGACCAAAATCTTCTCGCTCTTCCATTAATCTAGATTTGTACATGAAATAAGGTCAGGTTGTTTTCCTCCCACTTTACCAGTTAGTTTTACCTTTGTGTTAATTGTGCAAATACTGTGTAGTATATATTCATAGAAGGTGTTTTTACTATTTAGATGAATTGACAATTCAACCGGAATTGACCAACCACTCCTCAGAGACAGCAATATGACCGATACACTCTACGGTCTACGCGATGTTGTTATAAGAAGCAATAATCCCATGCTCACATGAAACGAACAAACAAACAAAAAAACTAAACAAGTAATTAAAAGCATATTGTGGACTCACCCGTCTTTTTCTGGCTTGAGTCAGGTGGTCACAGTCCTTCACCACAGGAGTCCAATCCTATATAAACAAATCTGAAACATCCCATAATTGCTGCATATCTGGTGCTTACAAATGATTGTTATTAAAATTATTCACCTCCTCTCCCCCATTTCTGGTGTAGTAACGGTGTGGGTCGTACAGGCACCTATCTGCTCATCGATATGGTACTCAACAGAATGGCAAAAGGTAAATTTATTTCACTTTCCAATCCTTCTTAATCCTCTTTTAATATGCTACTGGCACTTAAATATGTGCAGTGGGAATCTTTCTGAATGATGATGTTTAGTGAAACTTCCTGGAGATTAGGGGGTCACAGTGGAATTTCCTGTAGATTGGGGGTCACAGTGGACCTTCCTGTAGATGAGGGGGTCACAGTGGATCTTCCTGTCGATGAGGGTGTCACAATGGAACTTTCTGTAGCAGAGAAGGCATCGTTCATTTTAAGTTTTTGTCTCATGGCTTGCTGGTCTCAATCGCAGGTGCTAAGGAGTTGGATATGGCAGCCACACTAGAGCACATTCGGGACCAGCGTGACAACTGTGTGCAAACGAAGGTGATGTTTAGTCATTCACCATCTTCCTTCAAGCCCAAGAGGTGGCCAGTTTCCATTAAGACTTGCACACCCCGAGTCATGTGAGAAGTGAAGCAGGCTGTCCTATAGCTTTGCACTAATTTGTTGATATTAAAGATGCTACACAACCTTTTAAAAGGAGAAAACGAGTGTCTAACTCCAAACAAGTTAAGTTCCAAATCAAAGCCATTTGATGGGGCATCACAAAAGACATTCTGCTTTTCTCATTACCATAGCCTTGGACAACAATTATTCAACCCAAGGCAATGTGTATCTTACAGGAGCAGTTCGAGTTTGCATTGACAGCTGTGGCTGAAGAGGTGAATGCCATCCTGAAAGCCCTTCCCAAGTAAGAAGAAAGAATGACTACAGGAGCAACTTTGCCACCAATAATACTCAATTGTCTAACACACTCGAACAGGGAAGTGAAATGAACAACCGAAAAGACACCACTGACCCCTTTGTGAACACAGATTTTGCCATGAATTGAACTCTTGTTATTGAACATCTAAAATTATCTATTTTTTTCCCCCATTTCTTTAACAGGCTTATCCTTTTATGCAAAGACACCAGCATTTGTTAATATTCTTTGGCTAAAAGTCATGGTCCATGGGAGATGATTAAAACATCCCATGCAAAAGGGGGTAAAGATATCAGTCCTGAAAGTCATAATCCTGCAACACATCAAAGCACCAACTAGAGACATCATTTTCACCACAAAGTGACCATGCTAACTGCTGCTGCTTAACCCACTATTGTGCTCCATTGTGTGTGTGATTTTACAAAGGTTGTATATTTTTGTTAGCGTTGTGAACTACGTGTGATTGTATTCAAGTAAAGCTGCTGCATTGTTGTGTGCCATAGGCAAGCAATATGAAGTTTGTGTGATGTCTTTTTGAGGGCTTTCGAGAGAGAGAGAGAGATGAGGAGAGGAGAGTGAGAGATGAGAGATATGATGAGAGTTGAGTGAGAGATATTGAGAGAGTGAGAGATATTGAGAGATATTGAGAGAGTGAGAGAGATTGAGATATTGAGAGTGAGAGATATTGAGAGATATTAGAGAGAGTGAGATATTGAGATATTGAGAGATTGAGAGATTGAAGAGTGAGAGATTGAGAGTATTGAGAGATGTGAGAGATTGAGAGATATTGCGAGATATTGAGATATTGGAAGATATTGAGAGATATTGAGATATTGAGATATTGAGAGAGTGAGAGAGTTGAGAGTGAGAGATTGAGAGATATTGAGAGATTGAGAGATATTTGGAGAGATATGAGAGAGTGAGATATTGAAGAGTGAGAGATATGTAAGAGTGATGGGAGATTATAGTGATGAAGATTGAGATAGAGATTGAGAGATATGAGAGAGTGATGAGAGATGAGAGTGAGAGGATTGAGAGATTTGAGAGAGAGAGAGTATTTGAGAGAGTGAGAGGATGAGAGAGTGAGAGAGTGAGAGAGTGAGAGATTGAGAGAGATAGGAGATATGAGATTGAGATGAGATGAGAGATTGAGAGATTGAGAGATTGAAAGATATTGCGAGAGATTGAGAGAATGAGATAGTGAGATATTGAGAGAGTGAGATATTGAAAGATATTGCGAGATATTGAGAGAGTGAGAGATTGAGAATATTGAGAGAGTGAGATATTGAGAGAGTGAGATATTGAAAGATTATTGCGGAATTAGAGAGAGTGAGAGTGAAGATGAGAGATATTGAGAGAGTGAGGTGATGAGAGTGAGAGATTGAGAGATATTGAGAGAGTGAGAGAAGATTGAGAGTGAGAGATTGAGAGATATTGAGAGAGTGAGAGATATTGAGAGATTGAGAGAGTAATTGAGAGATATTGAGAGAGTATGAGATTTGAGAGTGAGAGATATGAGAGATGAGAGAGATTGAGAAGTGAGAGGTGAGAGAGTGAGAGATTGAGAGAGATAGAGATTGAGAGATGAGGATTGAGGATTTGAGATTGAGAGATTGAAGATTGAGAGATTGAAAGATATCAGAAATGAGAATGATGAGATGAATTAGAGGTAGTGAGATATGAAGATATTGCGAGATATGAGAGAGGTAGAGATTGAGATATTAGGAGAGTGAGATATTGAGAGAGTGAGATATATTGAAAGATATGATTGGAGATATGAGAGAGTGAGAGATTGAGAGATTGAGAGTTGAGAGAATGAGAGAGTGAGATATTGGAGAGAGTGAGAGATATTGAAAGATATTGCGAGATATTGAGAGATTTGAGAGTGAATATGGAAGATTGAGAGAAGTAGAGAGAGTGAGATATTGAGAGAGTGAGTATTGAGAGAATTGGAGATATTAATGAGAGATTGAGATATGAGAGATGAGATATTGAAAATATGAGATATGAGGAGAGTGAGAGATTGAGATATTGAGAGAGTGAGAGAGATTGAGAGTGAGAGATTGAGAGATATTGAGTGGAGAGTGAGAGAGAGATTGAGAGATTGAGAGATGAGAGATATTGAGAGAGTGAGAGAATATTGAGAGAGTGAGAGATATTGAGAGATATTGAGAGAGTGAGAGATTGAGATATTGAGAGAGTGAGATATTGATGAAGTGAGATATTGAAAGATATTGCGAGATATTTGAGTGAGAGATTAATATTGAGAGATTAGAGAATGAGAGAGTGAGATATTGAGAGAGTGAGATATTGAAAGATTATTGCGAGATATTGAGAGAGTGAGAGAGATTGAGATATGAGAGAGTGAGATATTGAAGATTAGTGAGATTATGAGAGATGAGTAGATTGAGAGATATTGAGAGAGTGAGAGAGATTGAGAGTGAGAGATTGAGAGATATTGAGAGAGTGAGAGAGTTGAGAGTGAGAGATGAGAGATATTGAGGAAGAGAGATATTGAGAGAGTGAGAGAGATTGAGAGAGTGAGAGAGTTGAGAGAGTGAGAGATTGAGAGATAGAGATGGAGAGAGAGATTGAATTGAGATTGAGAAATTGAGAGATTGAGAGATTGAAAGATATGTGAGAGATTGAGAGAATGAGAGAGTGAGATATTGAGAGAGTGAGATATGAAAGATATTGCAGATATAAGAGAGAGATTGAGATATTGAGAGAGTGAGATATTGAGAGAGAGATTGAAAGATATTGCGAGATATTGAGAGAGTGAGAGTGAGAGTGAGAGATATTGAGAGAGTGAAGTGATTGAGAGTGAGAGATTGAGAGATTATATGAGAGATGAGAGAGATTGAGAGTGAGAGATTGAGAGATGATGAAGAGTGAGGATATTGAGAGAGTGAGAGATATTGAGAGATATGGAAATGAAATATTTGAGAGAGTGAAGAGATATTGAGAGAGTGAGAGATTGAGAGAGTGAGAGAGTAGAGAGAGTGGAGATGAGAGTGAGATTGAGAAGAAGATTGAGATGAGATTGAGATATGAGAGATGAGAGATTGAAAGATATTGGAGAAGATTGAGAGAATGAGAGAGTGAGATATAGAGAGAGTGAGATATTAAGATATTGCAGAGATATTGAGGAGTGAGAGATTGAGATTATTAGAGAGTGAGATATTGAGAGGTGAGATATTGAAGATATTGCGAGATATGAGGAGAGTTGAGAGTTGAGATTGAGATATTGAGAGATTGAGAGAATGAGAGAGTGAAATGAGATATTGAGAGGTGAGATATTGAGAGAAGATATTGCGAGATATTGAGAGAGTGAGAGATTGAGAGTATTGAGAGATTAGGAGAATTGAGAGAGTGAGATATTGAGAGAGTAGATATTGAGAAGATATTGCGAGATATTGAGAGAGTTGAGAGATTGAGATATTGAGATTGAGAGATATTGAAGATATGGAGAATATGAGAGAGTGAGAGATTGAGATATTGGAGAGAGTGAGGAGTATTGAGAGAGTGAGATATTGAAAGATATTGCGATATTGAAGAGTGAGAGTGGAGAGGATTGGAGTATTGAGAGAGTGAGAGTGATGAGAGTGAGAGATTGAGAGATTTTGAGAGAGTGAGAGAGAGAAGTGAGAGATTGAAGAGAGTGGAGAGGAGAGAGTGAGCAGAGAGAGAGCGTGGAGAGAGAGAGAGAATGAGAGAGAGAGAGAGAAAAGAGAGAGAGAGGGGGAGAGAGATAGTGGAACGAGAGAGGAAAGAGAGAGTGGAGAGAGAGGAGAGAGAGTGGAGAGAGAGAGAGGAAAGAGAGACTGGAGAGAGACAGAGAGAGACAGTGGAGAAAGAGAGTGGAGAGAGAGGGAGGAGAGAGAGGAGGAGAAAGAGAAGGGAGAGAGAGAGTGGGGAGAGAGAGGGGGAGAGGACTGAAAGAGTGGAGAAAGTGGTGAGAGAGAAGGGAGAGAGAGAGGAGAGTGGAGAAAGAGGGGAGAGGGAGTGTGGAGATAAAAGGAGAGAGGGGAGATGAGAGTGAGAGAGTGGAGAGAGAAGAGGGGAGGAGATGATTGAGAGGGGAGAAAGAGAGTGGAGAGAGAGAGGGGAGAGAGAGAGTGGAGAGAGAGGGGGAGAGGGGGAGAGGGGAGAAAGAGAGTGGAGAGAGAAGAGGGTGAGAGAGAGGAGAAGTGAGTGGAGAGAGAGGAGAGAGGAGGAGAGGGAAGAGAGAGTGGGAAGAGAGAGACGAGAGGCAGTGGAGAAAGAGAGTGGAGAGAGATGAGATATAGAGGAGGAGAGAGGAGAGAGAGGAGAGTTAAAGAGGAGAAAGAGAATGGAGAGAGAGAGTGGGGAGAGAGAAAAAGAGAGGACAGAGAGTGGAGAAAGGGGTGAGAGAGAGTGGGGAGAAAGGTTAGAGAGAGTGCAGAGAGGGGAGAGGGAGTGGAGAGAGAGAGAGGGGAGAGAGTGAGTGGACAGAGTTGAGAGAGAATGGAGAGAGAGGTGGATGGAGAGAGAGTGGAGAGAGAGAGAGTGGAGAAAGGGGAGAGAGAGTGTAGACAGAGGAGAGAGAGAGGGGTGGAGAGACTAGAGAAAGGAGAGTCAGTCAGGGGGAAAGAGAGGGGAGAGAGGGGATCTGCTCTCGTCTCCTTTCGGGACTCTCATGCGTCTCCTGCTCCCCTCTCTCTCCTGCGGCACTCTCGGTCATCATCTCTCCGATCTTGCACTCTGCTCGTGCCTTCTTCTGTACTCTCTCTCCAATCTATCTCCAGCTTTCTCTGCCCCTCGTGCTGTCTTTGCAATCTTTCTCTCTCGCTCTCTCTCCACTCACTCTATCATCGTCTGGGCTCTCTGCACTCGGATCCACTGCTCTCTCCCTCATCTCTCACCGCCTTTCTCACAAACCTCTTTCTGTCGTCTCGTTTCTGCTCTCTGCTCCCTCTCTCCCTTCTCTTTCTCCTCTCTAACTCTCCGTCGTCTCTCTCTCCTCTGCGTCTCCCCTCTCTGTCTCGTCACTCTCTTTCTCCACTCTGGCTCTCTCTCTCTCTTCCCGCAGTCTCTCTCGCACTGCTCTCCTCTGCTGCTCCAAGCTCGCTCTCTCTTACTCGATGCTCTCTCGCACTCGTTCGTCGCAAATCTCTCTCCTGCTCTGCAGCCATGCGCCTCTCGTCTCTCCACCCTTTGCTTCTGTCGCAGGTCTTTTTTCCCCTCTCGCTCACCCCTCGTCTCTCTCTCGGTCCACTCTTCTTCTCCGCTCTCTTCGCACTGCTCGTCTCCTCGTCTTCCAAGATCTCTCTACGCCTTGCCCTGCCACTCTCGTCCCACGCTCTGGCTCATACTATCTCCACTGCTCTCTCTCCTGTGCTCTCCACTCACTCTGGCTCCCTCTCTCGCTCTCTCTCCACTGGCTCTCGTCCGCCTCGCTCGCTCCTCGACTCTCTCGCTGCTCTCTCCACTCGACTTCACCCATTGCACGGTCTGCTCGCACTCATCTCCTGGCCTCTCGCACTGCCTCTCCACGTCGGCTCTCCCCTCGTCTCTGCACTCTCTCGTCCTTTTTCCGGCTCTCGTCTCTCTCTCTCCCTCTCTCCGTCTCTCAATCAACTCTGGCTCTCGTTGCTCTCGTCTTCCGCTCTCCTTCCACTCTAAGCCTCTCGCACTCGCTCTCTGCGGCAGCTCTCCCTCTCGCGCACCTCTCATCTGCTGCTGGCTTCTGCTGCCTGCTCTCTTTCTCACCTGCCTTTTCTCCGGCACTCTTCTCCTCCTCTCTCTCCTCTCTGCCAATCTATCTCTCCACTTCTGGTCCCCCCTGCTCTGCTCTCTCTCCTTTCTCCACTTTCCTGCTCTCTCCTCTCGCACTCTTGCTTCATCTCTCTATCTTCTTCGTCTCTCTTCTCGCTCGTCTAGCAGACTGATGCTCATCATTTCTACTTTTGCTGCACTCTCTCTCTCCTCTCGTCTCTCGCTCCTCTCAGGTTCTCTCCACTCGCCTCTCCACTGCCCATGATGTCAGCCTTTCTCTCCTATCGTTTTCCGGCTCTTTCTCTCTCCTGCTGCTCTCTATCCTCTCTCATGCGTCCTCTCTCTGCCCTCGGTCGTCGTCTCTCACCCCTTTCGTCCACCTCTTTTCTCTCTCTTCCTTCCTCTTCCCTCCTCTCCTGCTTCCTTCCACTCTCCTTTCTCCACTGTTCTCCTCTCTCTCTCGTTGCTCCGCCACTCTCTCTCTGTCCCTCTGCTGCTCTCTCTCCACCCTCTGCTCTCTCTCGTCCGCACTCATTCTCCACCGCTCCCTCTCTCTCCAGCTCTCTCTCTATTCTGCTCCACTCAGAGTCTGCGCCACTCGCTCTCCCCTCTTTCTCTCACTCTCCTGCTCTCTCCTCTCTGGCTTTCAATGCTCGTCTATCTCTCGTCTCTCGTCGACACTCTCTCTGCTTCCTCCTCTCTTTTCCACTCTTTTCGTCTCTCTGGTCTTCATCTCCTCTCTTCCTGCATCTCCGCTTCTCTCACTATTGTCCTGTCGTGCGCCCCGCCTTTCGGCGTTATCTCTCCGCTCACCTGTCCGTCTGCGCTTCTCCATCTCTCTTGTTCTCTATCTTCACTCCTCTCTCTCAACTCGTCTCTTCTCGCATTCTCGTCTCCTTCCTCCCCTCCTTTCTGCTCTCTCTCTCCATTGTCCTTCTCCAGCTCTCTCTCACTCTCCGGTCTCACTGCTCTTTGCTGCCGGCCTGCTCTCTGTCGCTCTCGTCGCTCTTCTTCTGCTCTCTCGCAATCGTGCTCGTCGGCTCTCATCCACTTCTCTCTCCATCACTCTCTCTCCTCTCGCCTCCGCCTCTCTCGCGCTCTCTTCTCGCCCCTCTTCCCCGTCTGTCTCTCCTCGTCTCCACTCTCTCTGCTTCCACTTTCTATCCGCCTCTTCTTTCTCTCTCTCTGTCTTCTCTCTCTAGTCTTCGTCTTCTCTCTGCTCCCTCTCCGCTCGTCTAGAGCTGGCTCTCTCGATCTCTCTCGGCACATCTCTCAAATCTGCTCTCTCTTCCTCTCTGTCTCTCCTGCGCTCGTCCCTCTTGCTCGCCACATCTCTTGTCCTGTTCTCTCCTCGTCTGTCTCGACTGCTCTCTCTCTCCATCGCTCCTCTCTCTCTCCTCTCTCCTCTCTTGCGCCTCTCTTGCTCATCGTCCTCTCCATTCTCTCGTACTCTCTCCACTCTCGTCCTCTCTCTCCTGCCACGCCTCTTCCTATCTCACTCTCGATCTCTCTCTCTCCCTCTCTCCTTCTCTCTGAATTCTCTCTCGCCGTCTCTCTCTCCTCCTCTCCGTCTCTCCCACTCCTCACCGCCACGCTCTCTCTCTCCTCTTTCTCTCATCTCTGATCCCGCTCTTCCTCTCTTCCCCCTACTACTCTCTCTTTACCTAGCTCTCGCACCTCTCTCCTCTCCACTCTCTTCAATCTCTCCTATCTTTCTCTCTCTCTCTCACCTACTCATCATTCTCTCCTTGTCCTGCACTCTCTCTCCTTCCTTCTCTCTCTCCCTTGTCCACTCTCTCTCCACTCTCTCTGCTCTCATATTTCAGCACTCTTTCTCGCTGCTCCTCTCTCTCTCTCAAGTCCCTCTCTCGCTCTCTGCCCCTCGTCCCTCTTTATGTCTCCCTCCACCTGTCTCTCGTCCGCCTCTGTCCACCTCACTCTTGTTCTTCTCTCTCTGCACTCCTCTCTCTGCGACTCTCTCTTCTCCACCTCTCTCCTCCATCCTCTCTCTCCCTCTCCGCTCCCTCTCTCGGCATATCTCTCCTCTTGACCACTCCCTCTCCGTCCCTCTCTACCGTCTCTCGCCCCACTCGTTCTCGAACCCTTTCTTGCAACTCTTTCTGTCCTCTATCTCTCTCCACTCTCGTCTCTGCCGGCCTGCTTCCTCCTCTCCTCTTTATTGCTCCCTCTCTCTACTCTGCCTCATGCTCCTCTCTGCTCGCTCCTTCTACTGCCTCTCGTCTGCTCGTCTCTTCCCTCTCTTCTCTCATCTCTCCTCTTCCACTCTCTCCACTGCTTTCTCGCCCTCTTCTCCATGCTCTCTCTCTGTCCTCTCTCTCTCTTTCCCACTCGTTCTCCAACACTCTCTCCACACTCTCTCTCTCCTCTTCTCGCTCTCGCTCTCTCCTCTCTCTCGCACCTCTCTCTTCTCTCTCTCTCTTTCTCACCTCTCTCCACTCTCTCTACGTCCTCTCTTTCTCATCCTCTTCTTGCTCCCCTCTCTCTCTGCACTCTCTTCTCCCGTGCTCCACTGTTTTCTCCCCTCTCTCTCTCCACTCTCTCTCATCTCTCCCACTCACTCTCCACTCACTCTTCCCTATCTCCCCACTCCTCTCACTCTTTCTCACTCTCCTCTCTCTCCTCTCCACTCTCTCAATCTCTCACACTTCTCTCTCTCTCTCTCTAACACTCTCTCATCATTCTCTCATATCTCTGCACTCTCTCTCCTCTCTCTCTCTCTCTCTCTCCTCAGTATCTCCTCTCTCTTTCCTCTCTTTCTCTTCTCCTCTCCCTCTCTCTCAACTCCCTCTCTCTCTCCTCTGTCCCATTCCCCTCCCGCTCTAATCTCTCTCCTCCACCCGTGTTCTCTCCCTCTCTCCACTCTCTCTCTGTTCTCTCTCCACTCCTTCTCTCTACTCTCTCTCTCGCACTCTCTCTCATCCACCTCTCTCTCCTCATCTCTCAACTCTCTCCTCTTACTCTCTCCTCTCTCTCTATTGCTCCCTCCCTCTCCTGCTCTGATCTCTCTAACCTTTTCTCCCATCTCTCTCTCCACCCCTTTCTCCACTCTTTCTGTCCTCTCTTTCTCTCTCTCCCCTACTCTCTCTCCCCTCTTTCCATTCTCCGTTTCTAATCTTTAACTCTCCTCATCTCTCTCTCCTCTCCACTCTCCTTTCCTCCCACTGCCTCTCGTCTCTTCTCTTCCCACTCTCTCTTCTCTCTCTCCTTCTCTCAGCTTCTCCCACACTCTCTCCCCCTCGTATACTCGCATGCGTTCTCTCTCATCACTCCTCTCACACGTTACTCAACATCTTTTCCAGCACTTCTCGGTCCTCTGCTCACACGTCGCTCTCTTCCCACCTCTCTCTCTCGCACTCTCCCTTTTTCCCTCTCTCCACTCCCTCTCGTCTCTCTCTCGGGTCACGCACCCCCTCCTTCGTGCTTTTCCCCCCCCGCTTCTTGCTCTACGGCTCTCTCTCCCTCTCTCTCCCCTCTCTCTCCACTCTCTTACCACTCGTCCCTGCCACTCTCTCTCCAGCCTCTCTCTCTTCCTCCACTCTCTCTTCCTGTCTCTCCACTCACTCTCTCGCCTTGCGTCTCTCGTCTCTCTCCGATCTCTCTTCATCGCACCGCTCCTCGTCTCTCCAATCTCTCCTCTGCTCCACTCACTTCACCCATTGCATCTCTCCACTCACTCTCCTCCCTCTCCACTCCTCGTCGCACTCGCCTCTCCCCTCAGTCCTCAGCATCGCTCATCTCCCCTTTTCCGCTCTCTCTCCCTCTCCCCTCTCTCTCGCGCTCTCTAATCAACTCTCTCTCTCTCTCTCTCTTGCCACTCGGTCCTTCCCCTCCTATCCTCCTCACTCTGCTGCTCGTCCACTGCTCTCGCTCTCCCACTGCTCCATCTGCTTCTGTTGCTGCGTCTCTCTCTCTACCCTTTCTGCCACTTTTGTCTCTCCTGCTCTTCTCTTCTCTCCAATCTATCTCTCCCTTTCCTGTCCCTCGTCGTCTCCTCTGCTTTCTCCACTTCCTCTCTCGTCCTCTCCACTCTCTTCATCTCTCTATCTTTGCTCTCTCTGCTCTCTACCACTATTCATCAATTCTCTGCTTTCTGTCTGCGACTCTCTCTTCTCTCTCCTCTCTCGCTCCTCTCTCTCCATCGCTGCTCTCCACTCCCACATCCACTTTCTCTCCCATTTTTCCGCTCGTTTCCTCTCGTCCTCTCTCGTCAGTATACTCCATCTCTCTCTCGCTCTCTCTGCCCTCTCTTCTCTCACGCCCTTTCTCTCTTTCTCTCAGTCTCTCTCCTCTCTCCGCCTCCTCT
Source organism: Eptatretus atami (assembly GCA_035128595.1). NCBI lineage: Eukaryota > Metazoa > Chordata > Myxini > Myxiniformes > Myxinidae > Eptatretus > Eptatretus atami. The sequence goes on along the minus strand of CM068956.1, from coordinate 94,066,802 downwards.
CCTCTCTCCTCGCCTCTCTTTCTCCATGTCCTCTCCTTCTGCTCATCTTTGCGTCCCCACTCTCTCCGTGTGCCTCGTTCTCTCCACTGTCTTCCTCTCTTCTCTCACTGCATTCTCCACTCCTCTTCTCGACTGCTCTCTCTCATCTCTCTCCACTCACTCTCCCACTCCTTCCCCTCTTTCTCCACTCGTCCTCTCTCTCCTGTCG
>CM068956.1:94050570-94064933 GCA_035128595.1 Eptatretus atami | reverse complement strand
TCCGCCACCCTACCTCCCCTCATCTCGCTCTCCACTCCTCCAACTCTCTCCCCCTCCGCACTCATCTCCACCCCCCCTCCACTATCTCTCTCACTCCTCACCACCCCTCCCTATCCCACAGCCCCCCCTTCTCCATCCCCCTCCTCCCTCTCTCTCACCCTTCCCACCTCGGTCCTCCCCCCTCTCCCTCGCCACCTCTCCCTCCTCTCCTCCTCCTCTCCCCCCCCCACACTCCTTCCCACTTCTCCTCTCTCTCCGTCACTTCCTCGCTCTCCTCACCTCTCCCCCACACTCCCTTCCCCGCCACCTCTCCCCCCTCTCTCTCTTCCTCTCCCCTCCACGCACCTCCCCTCACTCCCCTCCTCCCACTCCTCAACTCCACTCGCCCTCTTCCAGTCCCTCCTCCCTCCCTCACCCCTACCCACTCTCGATCTCCCTCCCCCCACTCCTGAGTCCTCTCGCTCCCTCTCTCCACTCTCCATCCACCCTCCTCTTCCACTCCCCTCCCCTCCTCCCACGCTCACCCCCTTCGACACGCCTCTCCCTCGCTATCCTCAAACCGTCCCCCCCCCCCTCTCTTCCCCCTGCGACCCCTTTCTCATCGCCCACCCGCCTCCTCTCCCGTCTACACCTCCCCCCTTTCTCCATCTCCCCTCCCTCTCGCTCCAACTCCCTCTCCCGCTGCACCACCCTCCAACAACTCTCCGCCTCCCAACTTTCTCCAACCCCTCTCTCCTGTTCCACCTCCTATCTCGGTCCACTCATCCCCTCCCCTCTCTCTCCCACCCCTCTCCCCCTCCTCCCCTCTCGCCACACCGTCTACCTCTTCCTCACGCGTCGCTCTCCACCCTCTCCCCGCTCTATCTCCGTCGATCTTCCTCCCTCCTCGCGACACCTCCGCCTCTCCTCTGACCACCCTCCCCCTTCCCACTCTCTCCCTCTCCCCCTCTCCACTCCTCTCTCCCCACCACCTCCAAACCCTCCTCCCTCCACCTCTCTCCCGCCCTCTCCCATCCTCTCGCCCTCCTCCCTCTCTGCCCTCTCTCTACCGATCTCCACTCTTCCCCTCCTCTCCTCCCTCCCTCCCTCCTCCTCCACCCTCTCCCACTTCTCCCTCCTCTCCCCTCCTCCTACCCCACTCCTCCTGTCCCCCTCTCCTCCCGCCTCCCACATCTCCACCTCCCTCTCTCCACTCTCTCTCCCCATCTCTCGCACACTCACTCCCCCCCCCCTCTCCCTCTCCACCACTCCTCTCCTCCCCCACCTCCAATCCCTATCTCCCTCTCTCCCGCTAACAACTCAGCATCCCTCTCCACTCTCTCTCCTCTCTCTCCGCCCTTCCACTCCGCGCCCGCCCCACTCCACCCTCTCCTCACCTTCCCCTCTTCTCTCCACTCTCCTCCACCACTCTCTCCCTCCGCCCAGCCCTCTCCCCTCTCTGCACCTCTCTAAACGCCACCCCTCTCCACCTTCGCCTCGCTTCCTCCCCCCTCCCCCTCTCTCCCTCTAACTCTCCTCTCCCCTCCCCTCCTCTAATCTCCTCTCCTCCACCTCTCCCAACGCCGCCGCTCTCCTCTCCCACCCTTCCTCCCCTCTCTCTCCCCCTCTCCCCCCTCTTCCACTCTCTCCCCTCATCCCTCTCCCTCTCCCCGTTCCAACATCTTCCCCACACCGCCCCCCTCCACTCACTTCTCCTCTCCCCACCTCTCATCCACCATTCCCTCTCCCCACCTCTCTCCCTGTCTCTTCAGCACTCCTCCCTCCTCCACCTCTTCCTCCATCAACCTATCTCCCCCTCCCTCATACACCCTCCACTCTCTCTCCACTCCATCCCAAACCCCCCTTCTCCACCCTCTCTCACCTCTCCACTACTCCCTCCACCACCTCTCCTTATCCCCACCCCTCCCCTTTCCCCTCCCTCTCTCTCCCTCCCTCACCCTTCTCACACCATTCTCCTCTCCCCCCCCTCCCCCACTCTCTCTCTCCCTCTCTTTCTCCTCTCTCACTCCTCTCTCTCTCCCCCGCATCCTCCCTCCCCCTCCCTGTCTCCTCCCTCCACTCCTTCCCACGTCTCTCTCTCTCGCCAGTCCTCTTCCCTCCCCCCTCTCCTCGTCCTCCCGCTCCATTCCTCTCCCCTCCTCGCTCTCCCCACCCCTCTCCCACACCTCTCCTCTCCACCCTCAAATCTCTCAACATCTCTCCCTCTTCCACTCCCTTCTTCCTCCTCTACACCCTCCCTATCCATCCGATACACCCCTCCCCATCCTCTGAAGCTCTCTCTCCCTCCCCCACCTCCCCACTCCCTCCCCCCCTCTCCCCTCTCGCTCACACCATTCACCACCTCCTCCCCTCGGTCTCCTCCAACTCTCCCCTCTCACCCTTCTCCCCCCCTCCCCTTGTCCTCTCACCTCCTTCCGGCCTCCACCCTCCCTCCTCTCCCCTCGACCCTCCCCCTTCTCCACCTCTCTCTCCCCTCTCACCTCACCTCCCCCCCGTCTCCACCCCTCAATCACTCTCTCTCCTCACTTTCCCCAATCCCTCTTCCACTCTCCATCCACCCACTCTCCCTCCTCTCCCACCTCCCCTCCCCTCAGCCACCCCCGCTACACTCTCTCCTCCTCCCTGCCACCTCCTCCCCTTCTCCAACTCTCTCCCTCTCCTCCTCCCACCCTCTCCCCCTCTCTCCCTCTCCATCTCTCCTCGCCTCTCCACCTCTCCATCCCCGTCCATTCTCCGCCCTCCTCCCTCCTCGCCCTCCCTCTCTCTCAACCCCTCCACTCTCCTCCTCCTCCCCCTCCTCCCCTCCCTCCCTCTTCTCCTCCACTCTCCTCCTCCACTCTCCCCTCTCTCCTCACCATTCCCCACCCTCCCACACACTCTCCTTAAATCCTCCACTCACCCCCACCCCTCCCCCTCTTTCTCCACTGTCCCTCCCCTCCACGCTTCAATCCTCTATCCTCCTCCCACATTCCCCATTCATTCCTCCCTTCTCGACCCCTCCCTCCGTCGCAACTCCTCTCTCCCCCTCGTCCCCCTCCCTCCCCCTACCTCCTTCCCACCGTCTCCTCCCCTCCCCACTCTCCGTTCCCTCTCCACTCCTCCTCCCTAACTCGCCTCCACTCTCTCTCCATCCCCCCTCCCCCCCCCTCCCTCCTCTCACCTCTCCCCCCTCTCCCACCTCTCCATTTCTCCACCTCTGCCCCTTCTCTCCCCCACACCCCTCCCCCTCTCTCCTCTCTTCTACTTTTAACCTCCCTCACTCTCTCCTCACCTCTATATCAACCCCTCTCTCTCCACTTCTTTCTCCACTGCTCTCGTCCTCTCTTCAACCTCCTCCCCCTCCTCCTCTCCCTCTCCTCCTCTCCCCCCACACTCTCCAACATCTCTCTCCACACTCCTCCTCCCTCTCCCACTCCTTTCCCCTCCTCCACCCCCTTCTCCACCTCTTCCCCCTTCGCCACCTCTCTCCACTCCTCGCACAACGTCCAAAACATCTCTCTCCCTCTCTCTCCTCACCCTCTCCTCTCACACCCTCTCCCCTCTCCCCAACTCTCTCCCTCGTTCTCCACTCTCCTCTTCACCCTCTCTCTCCACCCTTCCGCCCACTCAACCTACCTCCCCTCTCTCCTCTCCACTCTCACTCTCTCCTCCCCCAATTCCACACCCGCCCTCCCTCCACTCCTCTCTCACCCTCACCACTGCCCGCCACCACTCCTCCTTATCTCCCACCCCGCCCCTCCCCTCGTCTCCACCCGCCCTCCCCCTATCTCCACCCCCTTCCCACTTCTGTCCATCCCCTCTCCACAACTCTCTCTCCTTCTCTTTCCCCCTCACTCCCCCACTCTCCCCTCCCCCCTCCCCCTCTCGCTCCACCTCTTCCCCAGTGTCCCTCTCCCTCCTCTCCCCCCCTCTCTCTCCCTCCCCCCCCCACGCTCTCTCTCCTCCCCCCACTCGCTCCCTCCCCCCTCAATCTCCTCTCCTCTTTCCACTTACTCCCCTCCCTCCCTCTACATCTCCCTTACCACCCGGATCTCCCTCCCCCCATCCTCTGATGTCCGCGCGCCTCCCTCCACTCTCTCTCCACCTCTCCCACTCCTCCCCCGCCTCCACTCCTCCACTGCCGTCCCCTCCTCTCCTCCGCTCACACCCTTCAACCTTTCCCCTCCTCTATCTCCCACTCTCTCCCCCTCTTCTCCCTCGACCCCTTTCCTGGTCTCTCCAAACCCGCTCTCCCTCTCTCGCAACCTCTCCCCTTTCTCCCTCCTCCCCTCTCCAACCGCCCACCTCCCCCCCATGTCCCAGTTCTCTAAAATCAAACCTCACTTTCCTCCAATCCTCTCTACCTCTTTCACCCCTCTCCTCTCTCCCACCACCCCTCTCTCTACCCATTCTCCTCCCCCCCTCCCACCCCTTCTACACTCTTCTCCCTCTCTCTCCTCTCCCCTCTTCTTCTCCCTGATTCCTCTCGCCTCTCACACCTCCTTCTCTCTCCCTGTTCCACCCCCTCCCTTTCCTCCACTCTCCCCCCCTCCTCCTCACTCCTCCAATCTCTCCTCCCTCTCTCTCCACCCTCTATCCCCCCCATCTCTCCTGCCCTCCCTCTCCCCCCTCTGCCCCCCCACCCGTCTCCACTCTTCTCCTCTCCTCCTCCCCTCCTCTCCCTCTCCCTCCAGTCCGTCTCCACGTCCTCTCCCCCTCAGCCTCTCGCTCACCCACCCTCGGTCCTCTCTCTCTTCCCACCCCCCTCTCTCCTCTCCACTCATAATCCACCCCCTCCTCCACCTCTCTCTCTTCATCCCACTCACCCCGCACCCCCTCCCGCTTCTCCACACCCTCTCTCTCCCTCCTCCTTCAATCCTCTACTCTCTCTCCTCCTCTACACCCTCTCCCCTCCTCTTGCCCTCTTCCTCTCTCGCCCACTCCTCTCCCTCTCTCCACCCTCTTCAATCTACTCTCTCTCCTCTTCTCCTCTCTCGCCCTCCCTCCTCCGGTCCCCACCCCGCTTCCTTCTCCCCTCTGCTCCGCCTCTCTCGCCTCCTGCCCCACTCCCTGCTCTCCCCCTCTCTCTATATCTCTCTACCCTGCCACTGCCTCGTACCTCTCCACCTCTGCTCTCGCCCCACCCTCCTCCACTCCCTTTCTCCTCCCCCCTCACTCTCGCCCTTCCTCCTCCTCTCCAACTCTCCCTCCCCGCGCCTCTCTCTTCCTCTCCTTCTCTCTCTCCTCTCCACACAACTCCATATTCTCCCTATCTCGCACCTCTCCTCCTCCCTCCCTCTCTCTCTGCACTCTCTCCACTCTCTCCCCTCCTCCTTCCAGACTGTCCTCCCCTCCCCTCCTCTCAACCCCCCCCCCTCGCCCCTCTCCCCCTCTATCTCTCCCCCACCACCGTCTCTCCCCTCCCCACCTCTTGTTCTCTCCTCACCCTCTCCCTACTGACCTCCACCTCTCGCTCATCCCCTCTTCCCACTCTCTCCCCTCTCCTCACCCCTCTCCCCTCTCTCTGCACTCCTCTCACCACTCTTCCCCCATCCCTCCCCTTCTCCACTCTTTGGCCTCTTGCTTCCTCCCCCACACTCCCTCCCCTCCCCTTCCCTCTACTTTTAACCCCCCCCCCCCCCCCCCTCCCCAAACTACCCTTCCCTCCCCCCTCTATACACCTCTCTCTCCACTCCTTCTCCACGCCTCTCGCTCTCTCTTCCACTCTCCTTCCCTCTCCTCCTTCCTCTCTCTCTCTCCCCCCTGCTCTCTCCATGCTCGCCTCTCTCCTCTCTCATCCCCACACGTCCCAAATCCCCTCCAGACCTTCTCTCTCCTCCACTGCTTCTCCTCTCTCTCCACCCCCTCTCTCCGACCGCTTCTCCTCCGCTCCACCTCTCTCTTCCTCACTCTCCTCCACAACCTCCAACATCTCCCCCTCTCTCAACCAACTCTCTCCTCTCTCCCACCCTCTCTCTCCACTCTCCTTCCCCCCTCCCCACTCCCCCTCTCGTCCGTCCACTCTCTCTCTCTCTCACCCTCTCTCTCCACTCCTTTCTCCCATCCAATCTACTCTCCTCCTCGCTCCACTCCTCCACCTCTCCTCCCACTCATCTCCACACCCTCCCTCTCTCGACACTCCTCGCCACTCTCTCCACTCATCCCATCAATCTCTCCTTATCTCCCCACCCTCTCCCCTCTCTCCATCTCCCTTCTCCCCTCCTCTCACCCTTCTCCACTCTTTTTCCTCTCCCCTCTCCCCCCACGCTCTCTCTCCTTCCCTTCTTCCCGCTCATCTCCTCTCACCTCCCCCCCTCCCCCTCTCCCCACTTCTTCTCCATGCCTCCTCTCCAGGCTCTCTTCCTCCTCCCCCTCTCTCTCCCCCCTCTCTCTCCTCCCCACGCTCCCTTCTCCTCACCTCATCCCCACCTCTCAAATCTCTCACTCTCTCTCTCTTCCACTCGCCTCCTCTCCTTCCCTACACCTCTCTCCTATCCACCTCGACACTCCCTCCCTCTCACCACTCTCGATCCCGGCCTCTCTCCCTCCACCCTCCCACACTCCTCGCCACCTCTCTCCCCACTCCTTCTCCACTCCTTCCACTGCCTCTCCCCTCCTCCCCTCCCCTCACCTTCTAACACTCGCCTCCTCTCTATCCCCACTCTCTCTCGCCCCTTCCCCCCTGTCGACCCCTTCGCTGTCTCTTCCACCGCTCCTCTCGCTCCTCTGTCTGCACTCTCTCCCCTTTCTCCACCTCCTCTCCCCCACTCAACCCTCACACCTCCCCTCTCCTGCTCCATCTCCCAATCAAATCTCCCCTCACTTTCCCAATCCTCTCCTCCCTCTCTTTCCAACTCCCCCCTCACTCCCACTCCACTCTCCTCTCCTCCTCCATTCTCCTCCCTCCCCTAGCCACCCCTCTCACTCCTCCTCTCTCGCTCTCCCCCTTCTCGCGATTGTCCCCTCCTCTAACCTCCCTCTCTCCCGCCCACTCCCCCCCCCTTCTCCACTCCTCTCCCCCTCTCCTCACTCTCTCATCTCTCACTCTCTCTCCTCCTCCACTCTCTCATCCGCTCTCCCCATCTCCCTCTGCCCCTCCTCTCTCCCTCTGACCCCTCTCACCCCCTCCACTCTTCCTCTCCTCCATCCTCTCCCCCTCCTCTCCTCCTCCTTCCACCCTTCTCCACGTCCTCCTCTCTCTCCTCTCTCCCTCTTGCTCCCACTCTCTGCCCTCGCTCTCCACACCCTCTCCCTCTCTCCACTCATTACCACCCCCTCTCCCACTCTCTCTCGTCTCCTCCACCACTCTCCACTCCCTCCCCCTCTTCTTCCCACACCCCCTCCTCTCCCTTCTCAACTCCTACTCCTCTCCTCCTCCTCTACAAAACAACTCTCTCTCTCCTCCTCTCTCTGCCACCTTTTCCTCCTTTCCCCACTACCCTCTCCTCCCCCACTCTCTCTTCAAATCCCTACTCCTCCACTCTCGTCCTCTTCCTCTCTCTCCCTCCGGCCCCACCCTCTCCTGCTCCCCCTCTGTCCCCCTCCTCTCCTCTCTGCTCCCACTCTCTCTGTCCGCTCCTCCTCCCTCCACACGGGCTCTCGACCATCTCCACGCCCGACCTCTCCACCTCTCTGCCTCCCTCCCCCCTCTCTCCACCTCTCGCCGCTCTCCCCTCTTCTCCCCGCTCTTCTCTCTCCCCAACCCTCCGATCCTCCTCTGCCCTCTCTCTCTCTCCCTCCTCCGCTCCTCCTCCTCCTCTCACCCTTCTCTCCACTCCTCCTCCACTCTCTCATCTTCTATCTTCCCTTCTCACACTCCTCATCACCCTCCCTATCCTGCACGCCTTCCCCTCTCTCTCTCCTCGCACCTCCCACTCCTCCTCCCTCTCTTTCCACTGTTCTCTCTCCTCTCCTCTCCCAACCTCCCCTCTCTCCTCCTTACCTCCCCCCCCTAATCTCTCCCTCCACACCCGCACTCCCCTCTCCACTCGCCTTGTCTCCGTCCCCCTTCTCTCCCTACTACTGGTCTCTCACTCCTCTCCATCCTCCCTCCTCCACCTCCTCCTCCTCCCACCCCCTCCCTCTCTCTGCACTCTCCCACCCTACTCTCCCCCAATCCTCTCCCTTCCCACTCTCTGTCCCCTTCTCTCTCCCCACACTCCCCTCCCCTCCTCCTTCTCTCTCTTTAAACCTCCTCCACCCTCTCTCCTCCGCCTAATCACCCTCTCTCACTCTCTTCTCCACGCCTCTCGTCGCTCTCTTCCCACACTCTCTCCTCTCTCCTCTTCTCTCTCTCCTCTCTCTCCCCCACCATGCCTCCTCTCTCCTCTCTCTCCTCTCGCTTCCCCACGTTCTCCAACATACTCTCTCACACTCCTTCTCTCCCCTCCACTACCCCTTCTCCCTCTCTCCACCCCTCTCACTCCACCTCTTTCTCCCTCGTCTCCACCCTCTCTCTCAACCTCTCTCCAACACGTCTCAAACATCTCCTCTCCTCGCTCTCCACTCACGACTCTCCTTCTCCCACCCTCTCTCTCCACTCTCTTCCCCTCCCCCACTCTCTCTCCTCTCGTCTCTCCATCTCTCTCTCTCTCCCCTCTCTCTCCACTCTCTTCTCCCCATCCAACTCTACTCTCCCCTCTCCCTCCATCCTCACTCTCCCTCCACTCAATCCCACTCCACTCTCTCTCCATCCTCTTCCACTCAACCCCGCCATCACCTCCTCATCCATCCTCTCACTCTTCCCACCTCCTCTCGCCTCCTCTCTCTCCGCTCTCACTTTTGCCTCTCCCCTCTCTCTCCCTCGCTCCTCTCCTTCTCTTTCTCCTCTCCACGCCCTCTCCTCCCCTCTCCCTCCTTCTCCACTCCTTCATGCTCCTCTCTCTCCATCCTCTTTCCTCTCTTCTACTCTCTCTCTCCCCGCCCTCTCTCTCCACGCTCTTCCTACTCTCACCCCTCTCCACCTATCTATCTCTCTCTCTTCACTCCCCCGCCTCACCTTCATCCCACGGCCGACTCCTCACCTCTCCCCAATCCTCGATGTCTCGCTCTCTCTCCGCCACTCCTTCACCCGCTCCACTTCCAACCCCCCCTCCCTCGTCGTCACGGCCCTTCCGACAACCCTTCCTCCCTCGCTAATCTCCACCTTCCCCCTATCCCCCCTGTCTCACTGTCTCTCCACCGCTCCTCCTCTGCCTCTGCTGCAACTCTCTCTCCCTCTCCACTCTTTCTCCCTCTCTCACTCCTACACTCTCCCCTCTCCCCTGTCTCCATTCTAAACCCTCTCACTTCCTCCAATCTTCTTCCTTCTCTCTCTTCCACCCTCTCCCTCCTCACACTCTCTCTCCGTCTCCTCGCCACCACCTTTCCTATCACCTCTTCCGCCCCTCTCCCTCCTTGCCCGCACTTCCTCGCCTCTCTACACCTCTCTCCCTCCCTCTGTCTCCACCCCTCCCCGTCCCTTCCACCTCCCTCTCCCCCTTCCTCCAACCTCCTCTCTCCACTCTCCTCTCCTCTCCCTCTCCCAATCTCTCTCTCCCTCTCTCTCCCCTCTGCCTCTCTCTCGCCCCTTTCAACACTCTTCTTCTCTCTCTCCTCCTCCCCTCCTCCCACCTCTTTCCTACCACTGTCTCCCTCCCTCTTGCTCTCTCTGTCCCTTCTCTCTCAGCACTCTCTTCCCTCTCATTCACACCACCCTCCTCCACTCTCGTCTCTTCCTCCACTCACCCCCCACCCCTCCCCATCTTTCCCACATCCCTCTCTCTCCTTTCTCTCTCTGCAATCTCTCCACTTCTCTCTCTCCATTCGGTCTCTCTCTCTCGCCTCTCATAGACATACCTCCGCGCCCTCCTCTCTCTTCTTCACCTTTCCTCCTCTCCCACTCCCCTCTCCTCTCCTCCACTCTCCTCTCAATCTACCTCTTCCCTCGTCCCTCTCCTCGCGCTCTCCTCATCGTGTCCCCCACTCCCGACCTGCTCTCTCCTCTCGTGTCCTCCGCCCCCTATCCTCTCTGCGCCCCACCGGCTCTCGTCCCTCTCTCTCCTCCCACACTTGCTCCCGTACCCTCCCACTTGCTCTCGACCTCTCCCCCTCCTGCTCCCCTCCACCCCTATCCCGCCTTCTCCTCCTCTCCCCATTCCATCCTCTCCCCTTCTCTCCTCTGCCCTACTCTCTCTCTCTCTCTCTCGCCAAGTCTCTCTCTCCCTCTATCCTGTCTCTGCTCTCACTCTCTCTCTCTCCGCTCCTCTTCCTCCTCACCCCCTCTCGCACACTCTCTCCTCTCCAACTCTCTCAATCTTTCTATCTCCTCTTCCCACACCTCTCATCATTCTCTCCCTACTCGCACTCTCTCTCTCTCTCCTCTCTTCCCCACCTCCGCACTCTCTCTCTCCTCCTCTTCAGCTGTTTATCCCTCCTCTCCTCTCTCAAGTCCCGCCTCTCCTCTGTCCCTCTCCCCCTCTATCTCCCCCACCCGTCTCTCTCCCCTCTCTCCACTCCTCTCTTGTTCCTGCTCCATCAACCCGCTCTACTCGGTCCTCCTCACTCTCTCTCCATCCCCTCTCCTCCACTCTCTCTCTCCCGCCCTCCACTCGTCTCCCCTCTCCACACTCTCTCCCTCTTCTCCACCGCCCTCTCTTCTCCATCTTACTCTCACCCTTTCTCCAACGCTCGCCCCTTCTCCCCCCCACCCTCTATCCCTCTCCCTTCGTCCTCTTAACTCCTCTTCTCAACTCTCCCTCTAATCTCCCTCTCTCCTCCTCTCTCTCCACTCTCTCCCCCTCTTTCTCCCTCCCTCCCATGCTCCCTCTCTCCTCCCTCTCTCTCCTTTCACCGTTCTCCAACAACTCTCTCCACACCACCTCTCCTCTCTCACTCGCTCCTCCTCTCTCCACCCTCGTCCACTCTTCCCACATCTCTTGCCCTCTCTCCATCTCCTCCCCTCTGTCTCCCACTCTCCTCTCCAAACCTCCTCTCCACCTCTCTCGCCCATCCACGTACTCCCCCCTCTAACACCTTCTACTCATGCCCACCGCTCTCTCTTCACTCACTCTCTCCTCGACTCCCCACCCCTCCGCTCTCCACTCACTTCATCTCTCATCTCTCCTTCTCTACACATCTCATCTCTCTCTCTCTCCTCTCTCTTCTCTCTATCCTCCCCTCCACTCCCCATCAACTCGCCGAGCTCTGCGCTCTCCTCCTCCTCCTCCTTCCATCCCTCTCTCCACTATCCTCCAGTTCTCTCTCGCTACTCTCCTTTTTCCCTCTTTCTCCACTCCCTCTCTCTCTCTCATCGTCCGCACCCCTCTCCTCGTGCTCCCATCTCCCCCTTCTTTCTCCGCTCATCTCTCCTCCTCTCCCCTCTCTCCCACTCTCTTACACTCGTTCCCTCCCACTCCTCCTCTCTAGCCTCTCTCTCTCTCCACTCTCTCTTGCCTCCACTCACCTCTCGCCTTCGTCTCTCTCTCTCTCCATCTCTCTCATCGCGTCTCTCATCTCTCCATCTCTCCTCTCTCCTGCTCCCACTCTTGCACCCTCTGCACTCTCCTCACTCTCCTGCCTCTCACACTCGCTTCCCCTCAGTCCTGCAGCACTCTCTCTTGCCCTTTCCGCCTCTTCCCTCTCGCCTCTCTGCCGCCCCTCAACTCTCTCTCTCCGTTCTCTCTCTCTTCCAATCTCGTCCTTCCCTCCTATCTCTCATCGCTGCTCGTCCTGCTCTCGCTCTCCCCTGCCCCTGCTTCTGCTGCGTCTCTCTCTCTCCCTCTGCACTTTCTCATCACTCTCTTCTCCTCTCGATCTATCTCTCCTTCCTGCCTCCTCTCCTCTGCTCTCCCACTCCTCTCTTCCTTCGCCTCTCTCACTTCTTCTTCTCTCTCTCCCCCGCTCATTGCATCCAACTCTCTTCTGTCCGCTCTCTCTCTCTCTCCTCCTCTCTCGCCCTCTCTCTCACCTCTCTCCACTCTCTCCACTTCTTCCCTTTCCCCGTTCTCTCGTCCTCTCTCGTCAGTAACCATCTCTCTCTCGCTCTCTCTGCCTCTCTCTCTCGTTCTCTTTTCTCCACTCTCTCTCTCTCCGCCTCCTCTCCCTCTCCTCGCTCCTTTCTCCTGCCCTCCCTGCCTCTTGCGTCCCCACTCTCTCGTGTCCTCTTCTCTCCTGTCTTCCCTCTCTTCCTCACGCACTCTCTCACATCCTCATCTACTCTCTCTCTGCATCCTCTCCATCACTCTCCCATCCTGCCTCTTCTCCACTCGCCTCTCTCTCCTCTCCTCCTCCCTCCCACCTCCTCCTCTCTAAAATTCCACTCTTTCTCTTCCTCGCTCTCTCAAGCCCCTCTCGCCATCCTCTGCCCCCCCTTAATCTCTTCCCCACCCTGTCTCTCTCCCCCTGTCACTCTCCTTGTTCTCCTCCTCACTCCTCCCTCGATCTCTCTCTCTCGACTCTCTCCTCCCATCCTTCCATCCGCCTCTTCTCCACCCGCGCATCCTTTTCTACACTCTTACTCTCCATCGCTCTCTCCCCACCTCCGTCCTCTAATTCTCCTGTCTGACCTCCTCTTCCCTCTCTGCAACCGCTCTCGCCCTCGGTCTCCAACTCCTCGCCCTTTCTCGCCGCTCCTCCCCTTTCCCCACTCTCCCTCTCCCCTCTCCACGCTCTCTCCTCCTCTTCCCACGCTCTCCAATCCTCTCTCTCTCTCCTCACTCTCCTCTCCACCTCCTCGTCCCTCTGCCAATCCCTCTGCCTCTCCCCCTCCTCCTCACCCTTTCTCTACTCTTTCTCTCTCTCCTCTGCCCCCTCCTCCTCTCTCTCCCACCCTTCTCTCCACTGTCCCTCCTCTCTGCTCGCACTCTCTTCTGTCCGCCTCTCTTCTCTCTCCTCTCTCTCTCCATTTTCCATTATTCCTCTCGTACCTCCCCCCACTCTCTCTCCCCCCCTCCACCCTCTCTGCCACTCTTCTTCCCTCTCTCCCCACCGCTCTCATCTATCCAATCTCCTCCACTTTCGTCCCCCTCTTTCGCTCCCCCTCCCGTCTGCTTTCCTCTCCTTCTGGCTCTCTCCAACTCCACCACTCTCTCTCTCACTCTCATCCTCCTCTCTCTCCCCAGGCTCTCCACTTTCCTCACAAATATACTCCTCTCCCTCGTCTCCTCCTCCTCCTCTCTGGTCCCCCATTCTCCTGTCTCTCTCTCTCCTCCTTCTCTCTCCCACTTCCTCGTACCTTCTCTCCCAACTCTCTGCCTCACCTCCATCCTCTTCCACTGCTTTCTCACCCTCTCTCCCACCCTCGCCTCACCTCTCTGCTCTCTCTCTCCACTCTTCTCCTCTCCCCCTCTCCACTCCACACTCCTCCGACTCTGCACTCTCTCTCCGCCTCTGACTCTGCTCTCACTCTCTCTCCACTTCTTTCCCCTCTCTTTCATCCTCTTCCTCTCCTCTCCTCCACTCACTCTATCATCTCTCCTCTGCTCTCCACTCCCGATCCCTTTCTCTCCACTCTCTCTCCCCCCCTCACCCCTTGCTCCACTCTTCTGTCCCTCTTCTTTCTCTCTCCACCTCTCTCGCGCTCTTCCCTCCAAACTCTCCTCTCCTCTCCCTTCCCCCTCTCGCTCTCCATCTCTTTCTCCACGCTCCTCGCTCTCTCTCCCTTCCTCTTTCACCTCTCTCCTCTCTCTCCCAAGCTCTTCTCTTATTCTCTCTCTCTCCACTCGTCTCCAACATCTTCTCTCTCCTCTCACCACCTCCATCTCTCTCCACCCCTCTTTCCCACTCTCTTCCCCCTCCTCCACTCCTCTCCTCATCCTCCCCTTCCTCCCACTCTCCTCCCCTCCTCTCCACCTCTCTACCCTCCCTCCCACTGCTCTCCTCCACCCCGCCTCTCCCCCCCCTCTCCTTTCCCATCAACCTCTCCTCACTCTCTCCCTCTCTCTCTCTCTTTCCCCTCCCTCCCACTCTCTCCCTCTCTTCCACTCAACTTCACCCATTCACTGCTCTCCACTCACTCTCCTCCCTCTCCACTCCCGCTCCACTCGCTCTCCCCTCAGTCCCACTCGCTCCTCCCCTTTTCCGCTCTCTCTCCCTCTCCCCTCTCTCTCGCCCTCAATCAAAACTCTCTCTCTCTCTCTCCTTCCACCTCCTCCCCTCTATCCTCTCAACCTCTCTCCCACTCCGCCCCCCACTACTCATCTCTCCTCTGCCTCTCCCGCGCTCCACCCCCTCTCCACTTCCTCCTCTTCCTCTCTCTCTCCACTCTCTCGCTCTCCCCTCTCTCGGTGAGAGAGAGAGAGTGGAGAGAGGGGAGAAAGAGAGTGGAGAGAGAGAGGGTGGAGAGAGAGGAGAAAGTGAGTGGAGAGAGAGAGGAGAGTGAGTGGAGAGAGTGATTGGAGAGAGAG
>CM068956.1:94026081-94039906 GCA_035128595.1 Eptatretus atami | reverse complement strand
AAGTTCAGCGGTTTGACTAAGAGAGACGAGCATGCAAGAGACAGACAGTGGTCCAAGACAGTTATTCAATATAAATATAACGGTGGAGATAGTCCTTTTCCTTTTGTCTAGTGGGACAACGGGGGCGTGCATTGCGATGATCTCACAGCTCGGTTTGTTTACATCATTCTTCTTCATTTCTACTCTTTCGATTATTCCTGAGGTAAATTGAGCCACGTGCGTCTTCGCTGTGAGGTGGGCTCATGGAGGCGAGCGCGTGCGGCGCCTTCGCTGTGAGATGGGCCATCATGGAGGCGAGCGCATGCGGCGCTTCACTGTGAGAGAGCCATCATGGAGGCGAGCGCGATGCGGCGCCTTCACTGTGAGGGGCTCATGGAGGCGAGCGCATGCGGCGCTTCACTGTGAGGTGGGCATCATGGAGGCGAGGCATCGCGGGCCTTCACTGTGAGCGGCCATCATGGAGGCGAGCGCGTGCGGCGCCTTCACTGTGAGGTGGCCATCATGGAGGCGAGCGCGTGCGGCGCCTTCACTGTGAGACGGGCATCATGGAGGCGAGCGCGTGCGGCGCTTCACTGTGAGGTGGGCCATCATGGAGGCGAGCGCGTGCGGGCCTTCACTGTGAGACGGCCATCATGGAGGCGAGCGATGCGGCGCTTCACTGTGAGGTGGGCCATCATGGAGGCGAGCGCGTGCGGCGCCTTCACTGTGAGACGGGCATCATGGAGGCGAGCGCGTGCGGCGCTTCACTGTGAGGTGGCCATCATGGAGCGGAGCGCGTGGCGCCTTCACTGTGAGGTGGGCCATCATGGAGGCGAGCGCGTGCGGCGCCTTCACTGTGAGACGGCCATCATGGAGGCGAGCGCATGTGGGCCTCATGTCACTGTGAGGTGGGCCATCATAGGAGGCGAGCGCGTGCGGCGCTTCGCTGTGAGGCGGTATCATGGAGGCGAGCGCGTGCGGGCGCGTGTTGAGCCATATTTTTATCCCTTACCTGCGTTCATAATTCACATCCTGAGGCTGTCCTCTTCACAACGCTCAGACAGGATGCGTGACCAGAAGGTTGAACACCTGAAGCCTGGTGATGCTTGTCCCAACTGCAGAGAGTGAGAGTCTGTCGGAGACAAATGACGTACAAGGCAGACAGACCTTCACAAATGCCATCACGGAAGTGAGAGATTGACCGGAAACACCCGCGCGACTTCCTCGTGTCACGTTTGCTTCGAGGACATCTTGACCCCCCCCCCCCCCAACCTCCTCCTCGGTGTATTACAATACGAAACTGTGAAACAATGAGAAGGAGAACACATGCCTGGTTACCTGTTAGTCCTGAATGTAGGAACTCCGGTGGTGAAGTCCAATGTGGAACATGAGTACCACAAACACTCACGCTCACACACGAGATGAATCGGAGAGTTCGTGCGTTAATCACGAGGGACAAGGACATCTGTGCGGTTGAAATGGATTCCTAAAATATTCGGATTCATAGAATGAGGGAGGGAGTTAGGGGAGAAGAAAAGGTAATGAAACAAGTGAAATCCTTCAATAACAGCGCGTGTGGTGAAGCAAATGAGTAACTAATGTTAAATATGCAATTTATGCTTTTTCAGTTGAAAAACAATTAAAAGAGTACTTAATATTTTAAATGTAAAAATCTTGTTATTATTGTGATAAGCACCTTTATATATCACAGAAGGAATGAAATCGTTCGATACAGCGTGGCAGGAGGCCAAAAGAATGATAGCATAAGAAGAACTTAGCTTTCAGAATTGCGCATCCCGCGAATGCGATGGTGGGCGGAAATGGCGTCTTTCGGCGCGAATGCGATGGGCGGAAATGACGTCTTTCGTTCGTTCGTACATGAGAGGGGCGCGTTTTCTTGGTTTTTCCCGTCAAGCAATAAACGAAATGGTTTTCACATATATAACACATTAGTTTCACAAATTTCCATTGAAATACTCAGGTATTTCCGTCAATTCTCGCTATTTCCGTCTAGGTTACGCACTGCATCTACCGACGGCCGTCATTGGCTGTCTTGTGGAACGTGGGGGGGGGGGGGGGACAGGGGACACCGGAGACGTGGTAGACACCAGGGACATTTCAAACTCGGTGCAATTGTATACAGCGCACGCGCTGTAATAAAAGGACAGTGAGTGAGGAGAAAAATAAGGAATGGGCGGTGGAGAAGTTGGGATCGAGATAAGAGGAGGTAGTACCTGATGGAGGGGTTTTGGAGGAGATGAGGAGAGGGACAAGTCAAGTTTTGGAGGAGACAGTCAGAAAGCAATCTTGGAAATGGATGAACTGTGTTATCCGAGTTGACGTGTGCTTGGCTAGGCCCGTACTTGTTATCCAAGATGGCGTGTGATCGACTCGGCTTGTGCTGCTCGAGTCTCCTCTTGACACCATAGATCTCTCCACTGCTCGCCCTTTGTAAGTGAGAGAGAGTCATGTTTGGAGCCTGATGTTGGCCGGAGTAAACTGAAATGTTCTCTGGATGTCGAAGGTGTACTACGTCTTTCGCTTGTGAAATGTCGGAGTTCCACGATGTTGGTTTCCGGTGCATCGAGACCACCGAATGAGGTTGAGCTCTTCTGCCTGGTTTGGGAGTTGTTTTGATGTGGTAGTTGGGAAGAAAAAGGTTAACATTTAAACATTTCCCTGCGCTGGTGTCAAGGTCGGGGTTTCACACCACCACCTGGGGACTGGATGGATTTCGGGATCTTGAGCCGGACAGCAGGCTCAGAGCGAGGGACGTAGAACGAGCAACACAGGTGGTAACCTGTGAATGACCACAAATGGGAAACCTCAAATGCTTGTGCTGCAACTTGTGGGGTCGACGGGAAGGTGGAGTTGCAGCTGTTGTCCCCATTTTCGAGGGAGTTTTGGCCATTGAAGAAGATGAGGAAAGAGGGCCAGGTGAGGCTCCATTGTTCGGTTGGAGCTACACTGAGCTGATGAAGTTGAGGCGGAATGTGCAATGAGCTTCTGTGGGGACCTCCGAGCTGGTGCAGTGGATGGTTGAGGGATTCTGGGCATGCTTCGGAAATTATGGAGACGTATGTACATATTGTTGAGGTGGAGGAGGTAGAGGAGGTGGAGGATGCAGACGAGGTGGCGGAATTTCTTTCCATTCTGACGGTAGCCTCCAGTGATGGTGAAAGGTTTTTCTGGAAATGATACGGGAAATATTTTTTGTTGAGGTGGAGGAGGTAGAGCAGATGAGATGGAGGTAGACGATGTCGATGAGGTGAGGAAGTAGATGAGATTGAGAGATCGTGAGGCGGAGGGGAGATGAGACGGTGTAGGTAGATGAGGTACAGATGGAGGAGGAAGAATGAGTTGGAGGAGGTTGATGAGGTGGAGGAGGTAAATGAGGTGGACCAATTTCTTCCCAATCTGATGGTGGCTCCACCGGACGCTGAAAGGTTTCGCCGGAATCCTTCGTCCGTCCTTCTTCCGTGCTCCTTCAAATATCGGGAAAGATTAATTAATTCCGTTTGCCCCAATTTTGAAGCACACCGGAAGTTCACGAACACGATGGACATCACGTGATCGATCATCACGTTTCCATACCTTGGCTTTGAAGCATGTCATCCACAACGGCTCAGACAACGCACCTGGGCGGAAGGATGAACACCTGAGACCTCGTGACGGCTGTCCGAACTGCGAAGTGAGTCTGGTCAAAAACAACGAACATTAACGCAGACAGACCTTCACAAAGTGTAATTATGGAAGTGAAAAATTCACTATGACACACCTGTACAGTGTTTGAGCCTTCAACACGGTTACCTGCTCGTCGTGTGAAACGTTACAAAACATAATTTTTTTAATTACAAAATTACATTTAGTGAGACGCGCACGAAACAACTCGGGGATACAAAACGGTGGTTAAATGAAACTATAAAAACTAGAACGGCACGAGGTGGAGCGCACACCTCCGCCCAGGTGAACAGTTCACGTTTTGTATCCCACTCCGGATCTTCACCGAAAATCGAATCAGTGTTTGTGAGTGTCAATGGTTTTGAAACATGACGTTTTTTAATTGATCCGACGTTCCATCCAATTCGGGTTTAACTCCGAGAACGGGTCTGTGGTTTTCACAAACAAAACGGGACAAACACCGTAAAATCCGGGACACTTCCGTGTCGTGTGTGCATCGTCGAATGTACGTCAGGTAAACAAGGATGTTGCTTTACACACAGAGACATTCTGTGGACCCCGTTGTTCACCGCACAACCTTCCTCACCGTGAAGTTTGAAAACACTCTTGACCAACAACAATGGGTCTCACCTTCGCAGGTGTCGAGAGGAGAACACAGAGCGGGCGAGAAGGGCTCCGCATCACCAGGGCGGAATGAACCAAGTCCTCAACACACACGACTCTGCACATAGTGATTCCCACGGAGGATACAGACAGAGACAGAGACAGAGACAGAGAAGAGACAGAGAAGAGCAGAGACAGTGACAGAGAGAAAGGCAGAGACAGTGCGAACGAGGAGTAAGGAACATTGGCAGATTGAAAAGCAGCGGAAGTGGGCGTGGCTTTGATTCCCCGTGGATGGATGTGGGAAGTGGCTGTAAGTTGGGCGTGGCTGTTGATTCCCTTGGGATGATGTGGGATGGCTTAAGTGGGCGTGGCTTTGATTCCCCTGTGGATGATGTGGGAGTGGTTTAATGGGCGTGGCTTTGATTCCCCCTGGTGGATGGATGTGGGAGTGGTTTAAGTGGGCGTGGGCTTTGATTCCCCTGTGGATGCATTCACATGTTAATGGTTCGTGAAACGTCACAATGTACATTGGCGGGTCCATAGATAGTTTTGTGGGGGATTCCCTTATATTAACTATTAAATACTCGACAAGGGGTCGGACCCGGTACGTGACGTTCACTCATACCGGAGAACTTGTGTGTTCCCGTGTCTGCCGTGCTGTTGTACGACACAGCAACTCATTGATTTAGTGAATGTCACGATTCTGGAGCGGAGCGGAATTGAATTGTGATGGAAATCCATCCATGACGTGTTAACTCCCTCTGTACATGTATGAGTCATTTATACCTCATCACTCATTCATTATCGATTTCTCTTTAATCTCGTTTCCACAAATCAGATGAAGATTTACTTGTGACGATGGGCCTCTGCACCGGCGCACAATGGCCTGTTCTTGAGACATGCAGTGGCATCTTTAACCTCCTCGAGGAATCACTGATGAGAAAGACAGCGACTTACTTTTGCTTTCAGACGAAGGTATATCTCTGATACATACAGCACCACGATGAAAGTTTTCGCTCGTCCTGTAACAACCTAAGGCCAAATCATGTTCAACATTATATTTATGTGTGAAGGGTGAACTTGGTTACCGCTAACAGTCGGCTGTTTGTAAGACAGAGTTGGTGAGAGTTTACCAGGAAACTAATTAATTCTGCTCGATGGATTAGTCACAAGTTCAAGTTGAAAGTTTGACCCAACATTTTTTGCACGAATTTTAACTTGAAGCTGTGACCTCGACCTTGTTTGACTGCTGTAAAACTGTTATGAACCATTGTCAGTGACGGGTGTTTGTACCGACTGTTTATCTGTTTTGGTGAAACATCAATAAGGACACGAAAAACACATTACCATCACTGAAGGTCAGGACTTGAACTCTCATGAGCACCTCTCTAATTAAATAATTATAGTTAATTAAATTTTAATTGAGGAAGTGTGAAAATATAATTATAAAGGTAAATTGACGTTCTATACCCAAGCCAAAACTATGTGACGTCATAGGGTGGATGGATGATGCGGGTATGTGGCCGTAATGGCAGGGGGCTTAATAGTGGTGTGTTCAGTTAACGGATGGTATTCTTGCTCAGAATGAACGTGCACGACGCGACCGATGCCCTCAGATGAGTGCCGTCTTCAAGTTATAAAAGTGACTTATTGATGTTTTTGTTCAATTTTCTCTTTGCGGAGACGTTTCCGTGCCAATGTTTCGTCGTCGTGGACAGAGAAGTTTCTTTCAATCAACAACTTGACGGAGACTGTTTGTCAGGATGTTGAGAAATTAGGGTCGTGTCCGCAAAAACACTACTTGCGACAGGTGTATAATGTCTTGCAACAGCAGAGCCAAAGAAGTGACGAGGAAACAGTTTTCTGTTACGAAAAAAAGACTTCACCTCCTCATCGTGTTTAAAAGGATGTGTGAAAAAGGATCGAGCTTACAAACACATGAAAGGATACACACGGAGAAAAACTTACAAGTGTTCTGTGTGCAACATAGCGTTTAATCATTCATCATCTGTATCGAGACAATCAAATAATACATAAGCAAAAGATTCAGGACAAGTGCGAATCGAAGGTGCCGACATGGGATGGAAATATCAGCGATTCAGCGCCATCAGATCGCAAGGAGAGAAATGAAAAACACAAAAAGATCAAAAAATGGGAAGACGACAAAAGAGCAGGAGGATTGTAAAAAGATGATGCAAAGAGTTAGGGAAGACAAAGAAAGCGCTTTAATCAGTGGTGTACAAGATGGACGTAACTGGGATGGAGAACAAGCCATCATAAATAGCCAACGCAAGGACACGAGATACAATCGCTTCAATAAGATGGCAGGATGGAGTCAATAAAGGACAGGGTGCAGGTTCTGTAATGTAGAAACGAAAGCAAAGAACTTCTCTGGGATGTAAAAACCTCTATGTGCAGAACACTGTACACACAAAGGTACAAGGTATATCGAGCGATTCCACACACGGCAAAAACGTCAACGTCCAGTCTCAGAAATCTTGCAAGGACGAACCAAATGTGCCCAGGCTGAAAAAGGAAGTCAGAGAACTGGAAGTGAAGATCGCGACTTCGACCAGTGGTAAGTCGAGTAATGGAAGTGATCGGTGACAATATGAACTAAGAATTCCAAAGCAATTATGAAGAGAAAAAGAGCAGAGCAAGGATCTGGACGGGATGGAAGTCTTGAAAAGGGATTGTTTTTTTTCTTTGTGTGTGCTATTCGTACGACGCTCGTACGAGACGCTAACACAAAACAACACAATAGGGGGGAAGGAGATAGGAGGGGTGGGAGAGGGACGGACAAGAACAGTGTGAAGCAGAGACGTTCGAGAAACTGTGCGAGGGACGAGGGATTGGGTCGGGGAACGACGGGGGATACAGAGTGGACATCACAGGGACTTTTCAGGGAAATCATTCGGGAAGGCAGGGAG
This sequence comes from Eptatretus atami, assembly GCA_035128595.1. Classification (NCBI taxonomy): domain Eukaryota; kingdom Metazoa; phylum Chordata; class Myxini; order Myxiniformes; family Myxinidae; genus Eptatretus; species Eptatretus atami. The sequence continues at coordinate 94,032,710 of CM068956.1, read as the reverse complement.
GAATTGTGAAAGGAGGGGGGTTTGTGGCGCGAGTCCTCAATCTCTGCAGAGGTCCATTGGTTTAGAGCACACAGTCGACAGGTGGAGCAATTTTATATAGAGAAAGTTACGACAAGAACGATGAAAGAGAGAGAGGGAGACGATAAGCATTACAAAATAAATATATATAACGTGTTTCGCAAATTGTTTTATCAATGAAGTATTTCAAAATATGATAATAATCAGATAAGTAATATAAAGAGCTCTGTGGGGTGATTACTACTACAAAGTGCATTGAGGTCCGTCAATATTTCTTTTATCCCTCTTCGACGGTTCGAGAATATTGTTCCGCTTAACTCGCGAAGTTATTCCGTGAACGTGCATCAAGTCTCTCAAAGCAGGACAAACTATCCTGCACCACATTGCTATTCTCAGAGTCTTGCGCTGGAGCAAGCCTATAACCACGACGGAATGGCAAAAGCTTCCTCCTTTCAAGGCGAGACCGAGACTCGGAGTTCATGGGCGGAGGGGCACGGCACAAGGGGGGGTTGTAATCGTAACCTGCCAAATAAACAGCTTAACTTCTTAGAAAGGAAAACATTATTGAAATAGCAGGCAAATAACTACAAAAGGACAATAATTCAAAAGGGTAATGAGAACAATAATGAATAATAAATCGAGATTTACGAGGCGCTCCTTAACACGACTCAAGGATAGGCAGCAAGGGAACAACATAATATAAGAGAAGCACCTTCCTTTCGAGTAATTCTGGTACGAACTTGGCCCAGAGCTGGTCTTGGTGGACTTGGAATGAGGAGCTCCATAGCACGTGCAGACGCGCACAAAATGACGCTTCGATGCTTCTCGTAGCGGGACAAACGCAGAGACGCCGGGCAATCCGTGAGCGGCGACTCCACACCAAGGCTAGACCCTAGTGTATACGGCTTTGTGCACCGATGGAAAACATTGGCTCAAAGAAATGGAGCCAATATGGGAGACAATGGCATGTCAAAGAATGGAGAATAGGAGACAATGGATCAAAATAATGGACAATGGAGACAGCATATTGGACATAGGAACATGGGCTCAAAGTGGGATCAATAGAACGGCTCAAAGTGGATCAATCAGGCAGGCTACAAGAATGGAGCGATAGGAAACATGAGCATCAAATAAATGGAGCAATAGGAACATGCGACTCAAGGAAGAAGGAGCATGGTAAAGGACCAATCACAGGCTCAAAAGATGGCTGATAGGTGAAACACTCAAAGAATGACGTCATATATAGGAAACAGGGCTTCAAAGAATTGGCGCTAATAGGAACATGGGTCAAAGAATGGCCTATACGCATAAGAACTATAGACAGGGTCAAGAGAATGGAGCCAATAGGAAGTAATCAGAAAACAAAAATGGAGAAGAAAAAAACATCGGATCAAAGAATGAGTCATAGGAAACATCGTCAAAGATAGGAGATTAATGCGAAACATGGCTAAAGAATGGGAGGCCAATAGGAAATCAAAGAGGGTCAATCAGAAATGGCAAGGCCATTTCGGGAACCCTCGTGACTCCTACGCCGAGTGACGTCAGGAGAGACGCACACTTGATGTTGGCCTTTCCGATCTTCGTGTCCCGTTTGATTAACCGCTCCCTTTGTCTATCAGAGCCAGCCGGACCATTCACCTGCAGGAACAGGTGTGCCAGATCGTGGTCTGGACTGAACAAGTTTCTTCGAAGCGAAAGTCCTCGTTGAAACGGGGTTTCGACGGGTGTTGGCACGATGCGGCGCTGTCGCTGCTTTTCTGCAGCTTCCCCGGTAATAGGGCACGAACACGACACGGACGCCCGATGATGTACGGGGGTCGCGTGGGACCGTAAGCCCCGTCGACGCTGATGAGCTTCAGGAAAGAGGATTCGCACATCGGGAAGCGTATAAGGTGGAGAGGCGCACCGTGCGGGCCGTCTGCTCGTGCGGGATAAGGGACATCTGTAGAGGGTCTCAGGTTAGCTCGAGGATGTCGGATCGGAGTGTGCCGTGCGGGTTCCACGAGCGCCGAGAGATGCACGGGATAGGCGTCTTGCGGACGGGACGCAGATTCATTTGCGCTTACTGTGCAGGAGACTCGTTACCTGGAAGATATAGGTTGGATTCGAGCTGAAGTGCATGTGTGCGGCCGGAAGGAGATCCGACATCACAGTAGCGAGCCATGGAGAACGAGTCGGAATAAACGAAAGAAGACTCGCGAGATGGACGGGTTCTGCTCCACCACGACAAGAGAACACGTGTTGCGGATACGCGAAGGTTGAAGAGAGACAAGAGTTTCTGCGAACACGATCGGCGCGTGATTGTCTCCGATCGAGCGCCGTGGGGATCGTTGGGGTCCCGCCCGATGGTGTTTTGTGGGGTTAAGCAGTGCCGTAAGGATGTTTACGAAGCTCGATCGACTCGATCTCGCTTGACGTGACTAGTCCTATAAGGCAACTCAAGAGAAATTGTGAACTTCACACCTACACTCAAGCCACGCCCTTGTCCCTGAAGCCCGCGCAGCTCACCACTGATACGCCCTGCCCTCAACTGACCCGCGCCTCTCCAATGAATCCCCGCCCGCTCATGAAGCCCGCCTCCTACTGAACACCACCCTCTTCTGAAGCAACAGTCGTCCTCCTGAGTACCGTCCTCTCCTGACAACATGTGCTCTGAACGCCGTGCCTCAACTGAACACTCGGCCATTGGCCTGTGAACAACACCGCTTCTACTGAAACGGCCTCCCATGAAACAACCTCTCTCTGACCCGCTCGTCCAACATGAACACCGTGCTATTAAAAGCCGCGTCCCTCCGTTCCTGAACAGTCCCTCTCTTCAGAACACGTCCTCTCTGAACAACCGTCTTGCGTCACTGAAAAACACTCTCCTCCTGAAACACCTCATCCTCCTGAACGCATCCCTCTACTGAAGCACACCTACCTCTGAACCCCGCTCCTCCAAGCTGACACACAGTCGCTTCTCTGAACAACCACTCTTTCTGGAAGCCCGCTCCTACCAACTGAACACGCCCTCCTCCTGAACCGTCCTCTTCATGAACAAGCACCTTCTCGCTGACAGCGCACCTCCTCCGTGACCCGCTCCTGAAACTGAACACGCCCTGGTGTCCATCACTGACAACCACCTTCTCCTGAACACCGTCCCTCTCCTGAACAATCCGCGTCTCCTCGTGAACCGCTCTTCCAACTGAACACGTCGCTTACCTCGCGCTGAACCAGCGTCCTCTGATGAAACACTCCTCTCCTGAAGCACGCACTCTCTCCGGACAGGACAATTTGACCTCCTGAAGCAACGACCGCCTCTCCTAAACACGCCCTCTCCTTGACAAGTCCTCCATGAAACACCGGGCTCTGACCCGCCCTGCAAGTGACGACGTCCTCCTCTGAAACAGATCCTTCTGCCTGACCAACTCTCCTGAACCGTCCTGCTCAGCTGAAATCACAATTCTGCCTCTGAACACTCCTCTCCGTGAAAAACACCCTCCTCCTTGAAATCCAGTTTACCGCTACTCATTGTTCTGCAATCCGGGTCTTCCTGAACAACCCTCTCGCTGAAACGCGGCGCCCCTCCTTGAACGACACTTCCGTCCTCCTGAAAATCGCCTGGCTCCTGAACGACACCCTGCTCTGAACACCGCTCCACTGCCTGACACGTCCTCCTCTGAAGCACGCCTCATCTCCTGAACACCGTCCTCCTCTGATACACGCGTTTCCTCTGAACATCGTCCTCTCTGAACGAACACCCTCTCCTGACACCGCTTCAATGTACACCGTCACGTCCTAAGCACACCGCTTCTGAACCGCACGAGTCGTCCGCCGTTCCGAACAACCCTCTTCTGAACACGCGTATCCTGCCTCCTGAAGCACCATCTATTTACTGAATCAACATCCTCTCCTGAAACACGACTCTTACTGAACACCGTCCTCCTGAACAACACCGCTCCTACATGATACATGTTCGCCCCTCTCCTGACACGTCGATCCTCCTGAAACCGCCGCTCCTCTGATCACCAGACTTTGCCCTGAAATCACCTCTCTCTGAACCCGTCTCCTGCCTGATAAACGTCCCCCTGTGAACGTACGCACCTCTCTCCTGAAACCACACATTCTAAGCTGAACAACCTCTCTCTGTGAAGTCCGCCCTCAACTGATATCGATCTCTCCTCTGACACACCTGCTTCCTGAAACCGTCCTCTGCCTGAAACCACCTCCTCCTGAACACCACCCATGCTTCATATGCATCCACAATTGGAAGACTGCGTCACTTCTTCACCATCACAGCTCAGTAAAATACACAAATTCCTTTGAAAAATCTTGTCCAGACCACAGTCACAATTGCTACTCAATTGAGTTACAGACATGAGGCCAGGGCCAGATAAGCATCAGAGGTCCAGTGGTACAATTTCTTTATTAACTCGTGAGTGGGTATTGAACCGTTATGTTTGAACGTTGTTTTCCACATGAGAACATGGATCTCAGATTTTTTGGATGAAGAAATCAAAGTATCAGCATAGCAAATTGAATAAGACAAATTGTGGTGTTTGTGTTTTAGAAGAACTTTCTCTGTGGAACTGGAAGTGTGACACATTGGTGGTAGTTGAGGGACACTTTTAGCAGGGATAAGGTCAAGGAGTTAACTCCGGTGAATCGGACTAAGTGGAGGAAAGTGAGGATAAAATCCTGATTGAAGGACAAAAAGAGTTCATCAAAGTGGAAGCAAATGTAAAAATGTCATGTGAATGATAGATTAAGGGTGGAGTTAGATCGAGGTTTTATTTTGAGAGATTGGGTGATCTTTTGATGGTGGTCTTGGAGAGGGTATCATTTCATGTATGGTTGATAAGGAGCGAAGACTTGTGGCTAACTCCATCGATATGACTTTGAGTACAATCTTCACTGATTTTGATGTGACGTCAGTGTTCTGGCACCCCGTGATGAGATGAGGGAAATTTCACCTATGAGAGGATGCGACGATAGCTGTGTGGGTTCTCTTGTGATTGAATTGCTGAGTGCATCGCACCTGCTGAGGATCACCCGCGGTGTTGTCGGTTCTTCGTGAATGAGACTGAGTGAAAATCGGGACCCTGAATGAGGATGTTTGACTCAGTGTTGTGGTTTTCGTGTGACGATGTGTTGCACATCTGACACTGATGAGGATGTGGGACTTACCCGGTGTTAGTGGTCTCTTCGTTTAGATGCGATGTGTGCAACTTCACCTATTAGGATGTGGACCCGGTGTTGTAGTTCTTCGTGATGATGATCGTGTGCAACATCTCACGCTGAATTAGGATGCTGACCTGCTGTTGTGGTCTCTTCGTGATGACGATGTTGTGCAACTCTCCCTGGATGAGGACATGTGAGGTGCTTGTGTGGTCTCTTTCGTGTGATGACGATGTGTGCAACGATTACGGCTGATTAGGATGTGCCGGTGTTGTGGCTATTCGTGAAGAAGGATTGGTGTGTGACATCTCCCCTGGATTAAGGATGTGACCTCCGGTGTTGTGGTCTTTCGTGATTAGACGAATGTGTGCACTCTTCTCACCATTAGGTGTGACTGCGGTGTTGTGGTCTTTCGGATGTAGATTGTGAGCGAACATCGATCAGCCCTAGATGTAAGGATGTGTACCGGTGTTGTGGTTCTTGTGATGAGCTGAGGCAATATAGCAGCTGAGTGGGAATGTGACCGGTGTTGTTGGTCGCGTTGTGATGATTGCTTGAGGGAATAATGCACGCTGAGTGGGATGTGAAATGTCGGAGTTCCACGATGTTGGTTTCCCGGTGCATCGAGACCACCGAATGAGGTTGAGGCTCTTCTGCCTGGTTTTGGAGTTGTTGTTTGATGTGGTAGTTGGGAAGGAAAAAGGTTAAACATTTAAACATTTCCCTGCCGCTGGTGTCAAGGTCGGGTTTTCACACCACCACCTGGGGACTGGATGGATTTCGGGATCTTGAGCCGGACGCAGGCTCAGAGCGAGGGACGTGAGAACGAGCAAGCACAGGTGGTAACCTGTGAGATGACCACAAATGGGAAACTCAAATGCTTGTGCTGACACTTGTGGGTCGACGGGGAAGGTGGAGTTGCAGCTGTTGTCCCATTTTCGAGGGAGTTTTGGCCATTGAAGAAGATGAGGAAAGAGGGCCCAGGTGAGGCTCCTTGTTCGGTTGGAGCTACCATGAGCTGATGAAGTTGAGGCGGAATGTGCAATGGCTTCTGTGGGGACCTCCTGAGCTGGTGCAGTGGATGGTTGTGAGGATTCTGGGCATGCTTCGGAAATTATGGAGACGTATGTACATATTGTTGAGGTGGAGGAGGTAGAGGAGGTGGAGGATGCAGACGAGGTGGCGGAATTCTTTCCATTCTGACGGTAGCTCCAGTGGATGGTGAAAGTTTTTTCTGGAAAATACGGGAAATATTTTTTGTTGAGGTGGAGGAGGTAGAGGAGGCAGATGAGATGGAAGGAGGTAGACGATGTCGATGAGGTGGAGGAAGTAGATGAGATTGAGGAGATCGGTGAGGCGGAGGAGGTAGATGAGACGGTGTAGGTAGATGAGGTACAGATGGAGGAGGAAAATGAGTTGGAGGTTGATGAGGTGGAGGAGGTAAATGAGGTGGA
>CM068956.1:93991701-94008339 GCA_035128595.1 Eptatretus atami | reverse complement strand
GGAGAAGGTACAAAGCCAGAGAGTGAGAGTCTAAGATGAGTAAGAAGTGGCTCGAGTAAAAGGCTAAGCAGTAACCCTGACAAAGGACAGCCTTGCCGAACACCCCTCTGAACCTGAAAAGGAGGACAGAGAAAATAGTTTACTTTGCATAAGTTTGATATATTGTTGTATAACAATTTAACCAAACATATAAACTTTTCACCAAAACAAATTTTTGCAAACATGAAACATGTCAGGCAGGGGTTTCCTTAGTAAGCCGTTAACCGCAGCCGTCTACTAAGACCGACAAAATGTCAAATGGTTCGCCGCCTATTTCAGCGCCGAGTGTTCGATTTTTTATTTTAATTTGGTCACCACGGAATCTCTACACCCCGTTTTGAAATCCGAGAGCGAAAACACATGAGTATTTTCGATGAAGGCAGGCCTTACTTTTAATGTTAGTACTCCCGCCAGGTCGAGCACAACACTGACCATAAAATAACACAAGCAGCTAAAACACGCCTCCTGCAATGGAGAGTTTCTCTGCTTTAGCTCTTTTGACTGTTGGCGCTGATACCCTGATACCATTAACAGCAATGACCTCAAGAAAATAAACTTTGTAGGTCTCGCAGTTTCGGTCCGAAACGATGCAATCGAAACGAAATCCGCTCCTTTGACTTTGGTAATTTCGAAGAAGTCCAAAGACATGGGAGGTAAAAGCTTCTGGCCATCAGTAACTGGTCCTATAAACTTGCACTCTCTGCGAATGCGACGTTGTTGTTTCAGCGAACACGGTGTTTCAGCTCATGCCATTTTTGAGCTTTTTTGTTCAAGTGATTTGCGGCTCCAAAATACACGGTCACCGCGTTGTGCCTTTTAATTATAAGTAATTAGCCTATAAGCTTAAAGCAGCTTTTGTACATGTTATTATTCGTGGTTATTTGCACTGAAAATCGCCCATTTATTCACTGAAGTGAAGCCAAGTAATGAGCAGCTGTGAACTGGCCAATCTTGAATACGTACCACAGTACATGCATGTACCAAGACTTGAACTAACTATACAAGTATAGCTGATTTTCAGTCACCATCCCAGTCAGTATGTTAATGCAACTACATCCAGAATAGGCCGAACGCACCTGTTTTTGGCTGGAGTTTTTCCACCGCCAACAGGCATGATAATATGAGAACTATTTCAATGTCAGAAATCAATGCTAGATGCATCTCCAGCCATCTAGGATCCTCACGGCTTCCAGGGCCTGCCCTAGGGCCCTGACCCGCGGCCATCACAGCTGGCGCTCGCCTTCGCAGTGTGATGGTAACCTGCATACTTTTTTAATGTAGCCTTCCTACTACTTTCTTCCAAAAATAAGGAAACCCCTGTGTAGGTGTGATCAACATGTCAAAGGCCTTTTCAATGTCTTTATACAGGATCCAACCCCGTCTCCTTAAAGGCCACAATAATGAAAATCTCTGATTAAGAAGATGTTTGTCAGAGATTTGATGCTTCCTGGAATCAGTCACTCTGATCAGCTGAACCACAGTTCAATTACACTCTTCAGGCCGATTGGCAAGAAGTTTGGACTAAATTTATAGTCCGAGCACAGCAATGAAAGGGACGCCAGTTCTCGACCCGCCGGAGGATCTCCGCTTTAGGGAGGAGGGAAACCAGCAGCCGCTCTTCTTAGCAGGCTGAAGAGCAATATCCAGATGCTTTACACTTCTCTGCAGGAACCAGCAGTATTCTGGACCTAGAAATGTCCCAAAACGCTGTCAAAAAAATCAACTGGAAGCCAATCAATCCAGGAAGTTTTTCCATGTCCAGGCTACTCAGAGTGTACTGATTTTGTCCTCCAGGTTGGGCGGCACTTCAAGACATTGACTGCTGGTCACAAATCAAAAACAGTTACACGATTGGTCATATTCACATCATATCTTTGTTCACAGGATTTATCCGAAATAATTCAAAAGAAACGCTTTTACAAGCATTCTTAAACACGCTCATTTTGTGTAATGTCCCATGTGGTATTTATCAAGGGAACAATCCGCCTTTGGGACTTCTTAAAACCTTCCAACGAAAAAACTTTTTGTTGGAGTGTCAGAAAACTTCACATTTTGAATTCTAAGTCTGACTGAACATCCCCATTATCTCTCGTGATTCAGTTCTCTTAGAATTGCTATTTTTCCAGTCATAACTTAATTTTCCTACCGCTTTGAGTTCGGCTAATCTCTCTCTCTAAATGCAAAATTTCAGTTTCTAAAAGTGAAAACCTGAATTTTTGCATACTTGTGGAGAACGACTTAAAACATTGGCAAAAAAAACAACGGATTTGGGTTTTTTAGCATTGTCCCACGCATAACTGACAGAAGCGTAAGAAAGATTTTCTATGAACAAAGTGTTTTCCAAAACAACGAAATGCTTCAGTAAAAGAGGCAATCTACTAATAGGCTAATATTGAAAAGTCCAATAAGCACTTTTATGACCGCAACCCGAGAAGAAAGATAGGCCAAGCACTAACCCGGTGGTGATCAGAGAAACGGCGGAAGGGAAATGTTCACAGATACCAGTACATTTCTGTCGTAGATTGGATATACCAACATTGATCAAGTCTAGCGAGCGTGATCAAATCCGTTAGCAAACCGCACACGTGGTCCATTGAGAGACGTCCGGAGTGCTGTATGCGCCATGCGTCAAGCAGACCAAGTTGAATGTGAAACAACGAGAGATTATCTTTTATGCGCTTCGGGATGTGGTTCTCGTGTGTTTCTATCTTCATTTGTTCAAACGTACAGTTAACCAATCTTCCTCCAATACAAACACTTGATCAAGAGGTATCAATGTGAAGATAATTAGCCAAACGTGTAAAAAAATCTTTTACGAGCTACACTGCTCTCGGGAGAATATACATTGAGTAAGGTGAGGTGAAATCCTCGATAAACCAACTCCAAGGATGCCAAAGTGCCTTTACTATTAATGAAAAGTACAAGAGTTGGAACAAACCCTGGACGAAGCAAAAACGCCACTCCGCGCAGAAACAGAGGACAGATTGCGCTTAAAGAAACAACTGTCCTTTATTAAACGAAGCCAATCAGATGTGCAGTCTCCGTTATATGTGTTTCTGCATAAGCAGACATCATATGTTTTCTGAAACACTAAGTTCTTAACTTGGACCACGTAAATGGTTGGCACCACCTTCCATTGATGTTTAAGGTGCCACACAACACTTCTTTTCTTTTCATCCTATATCGAGGAAATTTGCTGCTGTTGTGACATTCTGTTCTCACTTTAGTAATAAGTTTCCTTACCTATGAGTTTTGAGGTTTTGTCGTTCCAATAAATTCTTCGTGATTTTTAATTATAAATCTTGCCGTTTGCAAGAAGGCAGGCAGTCAGGAAAATGTTTCTGAATGTTTGACTTTCCGCTGCCTAAACGTCTCATTTAGAAAGCTTCACAATGCGCTTGGGGGGAGATACTTCAGAGTGATCAGATGACGAGTGGGACAGATCCTCCACCTCTAACTGCTATCGCTCTGAATCGACATCCAGATAGAACCCGTCAGGTTCACAAAAATTCCATCTGATTTTTACTTGCACCTCATTTAGGAGCGATTTCTAAGGGATCTACGGGAGATGTGGAGTACCTATTCGCGAACACTGATTTGCCTCTCCTCGAATGAGATCAATGCTTAAAGCATCCTCTTGTACTCTTCACGGGTTTACCTCTACGGGGTCAAGAGACTGTATTCTGAATACTTGTGGTGAGACTATGAGGAGTCAAACATATTCAGTCAGGCTCTGGAAAAGTTGTTGTTGGTGTGATTCATCGTACGTTCTGGCAGACGTTTCACCACCAATAACCATTCTCATTTTCATCACCGTTTTTGAAGGAACATTGCCGACAATTGTATTTTTGGATTATACTCTCGTCTTGAGGTTCGCTCAGTTACTACCTTACTCGTATCCAAGTCGACTCACCTTGGAGGCACCAGTGGATTCACAAGCGAAGAGATGCTTTTAGCGTTTCTTTTTTCACGGTTACAAAACCATCTTTTGCATCCTCGCCCCTGCCAAGGAAACGGTATCATCGGAAACATTTGCGATACCGGCCGTCACCTCCTCACGAGGTATCACTCTGTCACCTCTCACGAGGTATCACCTCTGTCACCTCCTCACGAGGTATCACCTCTGTCCTCCTCACGAGGTACTCACTCTGTCACTCCTCACGAGGTATCAACCTCTCCACACCCAGAGGTATCACCTCTTCTGTCCCACGGGTGGCGGTCATTACCTGTTTTAACAATCGACATCGACATGTCCGATTCTCCACACCTTGCACATGAGCTTTTGACAAAATCTCTTAAATGCCCAAAGTTCCCACACATTGAAAACATGTTAATGTCGCCGATGAAGCAAACATTTGTATCACGATCGTCGATTCTAACCTTGGAGGGAAACCTTCAATCCTGTGTCGTCTCCACGTCCGGAGCTCCATGGTCACCTGGCGCCGGAACTCATCACGTGCCTTCGCCTTTTCATGGCGATGACACCCAAAGGGGGATCATGGAGATTGGTAAGAAAACGGATCTTCCATAACGAGACAAGAAGGACAGAATTTTTTCACTCGGGCACGAATGGAGGACAATTTGAAACGAATTTTTCGTTGCGGGGACATCCATTGGGGGCGCCGTCACGAAATGACCACTTGTCGTGGATAAACGGCGCTCCACGACGTTCGTGAAGCAAAACGTTCATCCGAGCGAAAACTACGCACTTTCTGGTTCATACGTGAACGCGGCCGAACGTGGGTCAACACCGATACATGCCGACCGCCAACCGACGGCCGCCATGTTTTACACAACGACGCGCCACGTCTTCCTCACGTCAGGAAGGGGAAGTTGCAAAAACACTCAACTTTTCCGAACCTTGGGAAAGGGAGCGCTACTGAACAAAATAAGGAAAGAATAAGCGCAATAAAAAGAAAATAATAGATTTAAAAACGAAAAAGTTTTTAGATTTTGAGAACGACGAACAGGGCACCGCCGGAAACCGACGATACCCTAAGAAAGCGTCGGGACGAGCTCTCTCTCTCTCTCCTCTACAGTCAGAGGGGAAACACGGGGAACAACCCACAGAACATAACACGAACACAGAGGGGAAACACGGGAACACCCACAAACATCACACGAACACAGAGGGGAAACACGGGGAACAACCCACAAACATAATACGAACACAGAGGGAAACCATGACGGGGAACAACCCAGCACACATAACTACGAACACAGAGGGGAAAACACGGGGAACAACCCACAAACATTACCGAACACAGAGGGGAAACACCGGGAAACAACGGCCACAAACACAACACGAACTACAGCGGGGAAACACGGGGAAAAACCCACAAACATAAACGAACACAGAGGGGAAACACGGGGAACAACCACCAAACATAACACGAACACAGAGGGGAAAACACGGGGAAACAACCACAAACATAACACGAACAGCAGAGGGGAAACACGGGAACAACCACAACATAATACGACACAGAGGGACAACACGGGGAACAACCACAAACATAACACGAAACAGAGGGGAAACACACGGGGAACAACGCACAAACATAACACGAAACACGAGGGGAACCACGGGAAACAACCACCAAACATAACACGAACACAGAGGGGAAACACGGGGAACAACGCCACAAACATAACACGAACACAGAGGGGAAACACGGGGTAACAACCCACAACATACACGAACACATGAGGGGACAACACGGGGACCAACCCACTCGAATCCACAAACATAACACGAAACAGCAGAGGGGAAACACGGGGAAACACCCACAACATAACACGAACCAGAGGGGAAACACGGGGACAACCCACAAACATAACACGAACACGAGGGGAACACGGAGAAACAACCCACAAACATAACACGAACACAGAGGGGAAACACGGGGACAACCACGAACATAACACGAACAGCAGAGGGGAAACACGGGGAAGCAACCACAAACTAACACGAACACAGAGGGGGAAACACGGGGAACACCCACAAAACTCACACGAACACAGAGGGGAAACACGGAAGAAACAACCACAAACATAACACGAACACAGAGGGGAAACACGGGAACAACCCAAAAACATAACACGAACACAGAGGGGAAACACGGGGAACAACCACAAACATAACACGAACACAGAGGGGGAAACACGGGGAAACAACCCACAAACATAAACACGAACACAGAGGGGAAAACGGAAACAACCCACAAACACAACACGAACACAGAAGGGGAACACGGAGAAAACAACCCGACAAACATAACACCGAACACAGAGGGGAAACACGGGGACAACCCACAAAACATCACGAACACAGAGGGGAAACCGGGGAACAACCCACAAACATAACAACGAACACAGAGGGGAAACACGGGGAACAACCCACAACATAACACGAACACGAGGGAAACACGGGAACAACCCACAAACATAACCGAACACAGAGGGAAACAACGGGGAAACAACCACAAACATAACACGAACACAGAGGGGAACACGGGGAACAACCACAAAACATAACACGTGAACACAGAGGGGAAACATCACGGGAACAACCCTACAAAATAAGCACGAACACAGAGGGGAAACACGGGGAAACACCCACTAAACATAAACACGAACACAGAGGGGAACGACGGCGAAACAACCCACAAACATAACAGAACACAGAGGGGAACACGGGGAAAACAACCACAACACAACACGAACAAGAGGGAAACACGGGAAACAACGCACAACATAACACGAACACAAGAGGGGAAACACAAAGAAACAACCCACAAAACACAACACGAACACAGCGGGGAAACACGGGGAAACAACCCACAAAATAAACGAAACAGAGGGAAACAGGGGAAACAACCACAAACATAACACGAACACAGAGGGGAAACACGGAGAACAACCCACAACACAACACGAACACAGAGGGGAAAAACACGGGGAAACAACACCCAAACATCAAACGAAACACAGAGGGGAAACACGGAGAAACAACCCACAAACAACACGCAGCACAGAGGGGAAACACGGGGAAACAACCCCAACCAGACAACACAAACACAGAGGGGAAAACACGGAGAAATAAACCACAAACATAACACGAACACAGAGGGGAAACACGGGGAAACAACCCACAAACAAACACGAACACAGAGGGGAAACACGGGGAAACAACGCCACAAACACACACGAACACAGAGGGGAACCACCGGAGAAACAACCACAAACATAACACGACACAGAGGGGAAACCCGGGAAACAACCACAAACACCAACACGAAACACAGAGGGAAACACGGGGAAACAACCCACAAACACAACACGAACACAGAGGGGAAACACGTAAGGAGGATGGAGAAACAACCCACAACATAACACGAACCACAGAGGGAACACAGGGGAAAAACCCACAACACAACACAACACAGAGGGGAAACACGGGGAAACAACCCACAAACATAACACGAACACGAGGGAAACACGGGGAAACAACCCACCACACAACGCGAACACAGAGGGGAAACACGGGGAAACAACGACGCACAAACAACAACAACACAGAGGGGAAACACCGGGAAACAAGCCACAAACACACCGAACACGAACACAGAAGGGGAAACACGGTTTAGAAACAACCGCACAACAAAACACGAACACAGAGGGGAAACACGGGGAAACACCCACAAACAAAACAACAGAGGGGAACACGGGGAACAACCCACAAACACAAACGACACAGAGGGGAAACACGGAGAAACTAATACCCACAAACATAACACGAACACAGAGGGAAACACGGGGAAAAACCCCACACACACAACACGAACCAGGGGGAAACACGGGGAACAACCACAAACCACACGAACAGCAGAGGGGAAACACGGGGAAACAACCCACAAAACATACACGAACAAGAGGGGAAACACGGGGAAACAACGCCACAAACACAACAGGGGATCAGAACACAAGGGGAAAGAGAAACAACCCACAAACATGAACCGAACACAGAGGGCAACACGGGGAAAAACAACCCACAAACACAACACGAACACAGAGGGGAAACACGGGAAACAACCACAAACACAACACGAAACAGAGGGGAAACACGGGGAAAACAACCCACAAACATAACAACGAACACAGAGGGGAAAACACGGGGAAACAAACACAAACACAACACGAACACAGAGGGTAAACACGGAGAACAACGCCACGAAAACAACACGAACACAGAGGGGAAAACGGAGAATCAACCCACAAACATAAACGAAACAGAGGGGAAACACGGGAAACAACCCACAAAACCAACACGAAACAGAGGGGAAACACGGGCAAAGCACCCAAACCACAAAACGAACACAGAGGGGAAACACGGGGAACAACCACAACATACACGAACACAGAGGGGAAAAACGGGGAAACCACCCACAAAATAACACGAACACAGAGGGGTAAACAGGGACACAACCCCACACAACACGCAAACAGAGGGAACACGGGGAAACAACCCACAACATAACACGAACACAGAGGGGAAAAACACAGGGGAAAACAACCCACAACATAACACGAAACACAGAGGCGGGAAAACACGGGGAACAACCCACAAACATAAAACGAACACAGAGGGGAAACACGGGGAGCAACCCACAAACATAACACGAACCAGAGGGGAAACACGGGGAACAACCCACAAACATAACACGAACACAGAGGGGAAACACGGGGAACAACCCACAAACATAACACGAACACAGAGGGGAAACACGGGGAACACCCCCAAATACACGAACACAGAGGGGAAACACGGGGAAACAACCCAACAAACACAACACGAACACAGAGGGGAAACACGGGGAACAACCCACAAACATAACACGAACACAGAGGGGAAACACTGGGGAAACAACCCACAAACATAACCACGAACAGCAGAGGGGAAACAGGGGAAACAACCCACAAACATAACACGACAAAGGGGAAACACGGGGAACTACCACAAACATAACACGAACAAGAGGGGAAAACACGGGGAAACAACCCACAAACACACACGAACAACAGAGGGGAAACACGGGGAAACAACCCACAAACATAACACGACACAGAGGGGAACACGGGGAAACAACCCTACAAACATAAACGAAACAGAGGGGAAACACGGGGAAACAACCACAAACATAACACGCACACAGAGGGGAACACGGGGAAACAACCCACAAACATAACACGGAACACAGAGGGGAAAACACGGGAAACAACCCACAAACACAACACGAAACAGAGGGGAAACACGGGGATAACAACCCACAGAACATAACACGAACACAGAGGGGAAACACGGGGAACACCCACATAACATAACAGACAACAAGAGGGGAAACAACGGGGAACAACCACAAACACAACAGGAAACAGAGGGGAAAACACGGGGAAACACCCCAAACATAACACGACACTAGAGGGGAAACACGGGGAAACAACCCACAAAACATAACACGAACACAGAGGGGAACACGTGGAACAACCACAAATAACACGACCAACAGAGGGGAAACAGGGAAAACCCACAAACCACCACGAACACAGAGGGGAAAACACGGGGAAACAACCCACAAACATAAACACGAACACCGAGGGGAAACACGGAGAACAACCCAACAAACATAACACGAACACAGAGGGGAAACACGGGGAACAACCCAAAACATAACACGAACACAGAGGGGGCAACACGGAGAACAACCCACAAACACAACACGAACACAGAGGGAAACCACGGAGAAACAACCCACACATAACACGAACACAAGAGGGGAAAAACACGGGGAACAAAACCACAAACTATAACACGAACACAGAGGGGAAAACACGGGGAAACAACCGCACAAACACAATACGAACACAGAGGGGAAACACGGGGACAACCCACCAAACATAACACGCACAGGGGGAACACGGGGAACAACCCCAAACATAAACACGAACACAGAGGGGAAACACGGGGAACAACCCAAAACATACACGAACACAGAGGGGCAAACACGGGGAACAACCCACAAACATAACACGGACACAGGGGGAAAACACGGGGAAACACCACAAACACAACACGAACACAGAGGGGAAACACGGGAAAACACCACAAACATAACACGAACACAGAGGGGAAACACGGGAACAACCACAACCATAACGAACACAGAGGGAAAGCCCGGAGAACAACCCACAAACATAACACGAACACGAGGGGAAAGCACGGGGAACAACCCACAAACATAACACGAACACAGAGGGGAAACACGGAGAACAACCCACCCAACCAACACGAACTCAGAGGGGAACACGGAGAAACAACGCCACAAAACATAACACGAACACAGCGGGGAAACACGGGGAACACCGCACAAACATAACACGAAACACAGAGGGGGAACACGGGGAAACAACCCAACAAACCATACACGAACACAGAGGGGAAACACGGGGAAAAACACAAACATAACACGACAAGAGGGGAAACACGGGGAAACAACCCACAAACATAACACGAAACACATGAGGGGAAACACGGGGAACAACCCAACAAACATAAAGAACACAGAGGGGAAACACGGGGAACAACCCACAAACATAACATGAAACACAGAGGGGATACACGGGGAACAACCCACAAACATAACACGAACACAGAGGGGAAACACAACGGGGAAACAACCCAAAACATAACACGAAACAAGAGGGGGAAACACGGGGAACAACCCACAACATAACATCGAACACAGAGGGAACCACGGGGGAACAACCCACACACATAACACAGAACACAGAGGGGGAACTACGGGGAACAACCCACAAACATAGCACGACAAGAGGGGAAACACGGGGAACACCCACAAACATAACACGACCACAGAGGGGAAACACGGGGAGACAACCCACAAACATAACAGCACACAGAGGGGAAATAGGGGAACAACCCACCACACATACCACAACACAGAGGGAAAACACGGGGGAAAACAAACCACAAACATAACACGAAACACAGAGGGGAAACACGGGGAACAACCCACAAACATAACACGAACAACAGAGGGGAAACACGGGGAACAACCCACAAACATAACCGAACACAGAGGGAAAACACGGGGAACAACCACAAACATAACACGAACACAGAGGGGAAACACGGGGAAACAACCCACAAACACAACACGACAAGAGGGGAAACACGGGGAACAACCCACAAACATACACGAACACAGAGGCGGAAACACGGGGAAACCCACAAACATACACGAAACACAGAGGGGAAACACGGGGAAACAAACCCACAAACATAACACGAACACAGAGGGGAACACGGGAACAAACCCACAAACATAACACGAACACAGAGGGGAAAACACGGGGGAAACAACGCCCAACACAAACACGAACAGAGAGGGAAACACGGGGAAACACGCCACAAAGCATATACACGAACACAGAGGGGAAAACACGGGGAAACACCCACAAACATAAACGAAACAAGAGGGGAAACGACGGGGAAACAACCCACAAACATAACACGAACACAAGGAGGGGAAACACGGGAACAACCCACAAACATAACGACACAGAGGGGAAAACACGGGGAAACAACCCACAAACACAACACTCTTTGGAACACAGAGGGGAAACACGGGGAAACAACCCACAACATAAACGAACACAGATGGAAACACGGGGAACAACCACAAACATAACACGAACACAGAGGGGAAACACGGGGAACAACCACAAACACAACACGAACACAGAGGGGAAACCGGGGAATACAACCCACAAACATCAACAATCGAAACAGAGGGGACAACACGGGGAAACAACCCACAACATAACACGAACACAGAGGGGCAAACACGGGGAACAACGCCACAAACATAAACACGAACACATGGAGGGAAACAACGGGGAAAACCCATAAACACACACGAACACAGAGGGGAAACACGGGGAACAACCACAAACATAACACGAACACAGAGGGGAAACCACGGAGAACAACCCACAAACCTAACACGAACACAGAGGGGAAACACGGGGAACAACCCACAAAACATAAACAAGAACACAGAGGGGAAACCCGGAGAACAACCAGCATAAACACAAACGAACACAGAGGGGAACCACGGAGAAACAACCCACAACATCACACGAACACAGAGGGGAAAACAGGGGAAACAACCCACACACACAACAGAACACAGAGGGGCAACCACGGGGAACAACCCACAAACATAACACGAAACACAGAGGGGAAACACGGGGAACAAACCACAAACATAACACGAAACAGAGGGGAAACAACGGGGAACAACCCACAAACATAAACACGAACACAGAGGGGAAACACGGGGAACAACCCACAAACTAACACGGACACAGAGGGAAACAAAGGGGAAAACAACCACAAACACAACACGAACAGCAGAGGGGAAACACGGGAAACAACCCAACAAACATAACACGAACACAGCAGGGGAACAACGGGGAAACCACAAACAAACAGAACACAGAGGGGAAACACGGAGAACACGCCCACAAACATAACACGAACACAGCGGGGCACACGGGGAACAACCCACCAAACATAACACGAACCCAGAGGGAAACACCGGAGAAAAGCCACAAACACACCACGAACAGCAGAGGGGAAACACGGAGAAACAACCCAAAACATAACACGAACACAGAGGGGAAACACGGGGAACAACCCACAAACATACACGAACTACGCGGGGAAACACGGGGAAACAACGCCACAACATAACACGACACACAGAGGGGAAACACGGGAACAACCAGCAAACATAACACGGAACACAGAGGGGAAACACGGGGAAACAAACCCACACACTAACACGACACAGAGGGGAAACAACGGGGACAACCGCACAAACCATAACACAGAACACAGAGGGGAAAACACGGGGAAACAACCCACCAACATAAACATGAACACAGAGGGGAAACACGGGGAACAACCCACAAACATAACACGAACACAGAGGGAAACACGTGGGAAAAACCCCAAACATAACACGAACACAGAGGGGAAACACGGGGACAAACCCACAAACATAACACGAACACAGAGGGGAACACGGGAAAAACCACAAACATACACGAACCCAGAAGGGGAAACACGGGGAACAACCCACAAACATGCACGAAAGAGAGGGAAACAGGGGAACAAACCACAAAGCATAACACGAACACAGAGGGAAACACGGGGAACACCCACAAACATAACACGAAACACAGAGGAAACACGGGGAAAACAACCCACAAACATAACGAACACAGAGGGGAAACACGGGGAACAACCCAAAACATAACACGAACACGAGGGGAAACAACGGGGAACAACCCACAAACATAACACGAACACAGAGGGGAAAACACGGGGAACAACCCACAAACTAACACGAACCACAGAGGGGAACACGGGGAAACAACCCACAAACATAACACGGCTCGTAAGGAACACAGAGGGAAACACGGGGAACACCCACAAACCATAACACGACAAGAGGGAAACCCGGGGAACAAACCACCAAACATAGCACGACACAAAGAGGGGAAACACGGGGAACAACCCACAAACATAAATGAACACAGAGGGGAAACACGGGGACAACCCACAAACATAACACGAACCACAGAGGGAAACACGGGAAACAACCCACAAACATAAATGAACACAGAGGGGCAAACACGGGGAACAACCCCACAAACATAAACGAACACAGAGGAATGAATGGGAAGTGTGAAAACAAAAAAAACCCAGAAACAAACGGAGGACAGGACTCACGACACGAAACACAAGCAGCCGCTAAGACAGTACAGCACAACGAACCAACGGCCAAGCAGGAGAGGAGAGAGAGAGAGAGAGAGAGAGAGGGGGGGGGGAGAGAGGGGGAGAGAGAGAGAGAGAGATAGAGAGGAGAGAGACAGAGAGAGAGAGAGAAGAGAGAGACAGAGAGAGACAGAGAGAGACAGAGAGAGAAGACAGACCAAGAGAGAGAGAGAGAGACACAGAGGGACACGAGAGCACGAGCGAGAGAGACAGAGAGCAGAGAGACGAGAGAAGAGAGAAGAGAGACAGAGAACAGAGAGACAGAGAGAGAGAAAGAGAAAAAGAGAGAAGTAAGAAGAGACAAGAGAGAGGAAGCGCGGAGAGGAGAGAGAAGAGAGAGAGAGAGAGAGAGAGAGAGAGAGAGAGAGAAGAGAAGAGAGAAAGAGAGAAAGAGAGAAAGAGAGAAAGAGAGAAAAAGGAGAGAAAGAGCGAAAGATAAAGAGAGAGAAAGAGAGAACGAGAGAAAGAAAGAGGGAAAGAAGAGCGAAGAAAGAGAGAGAGAAGAGGAGAAAGAGACTAGAGGAGAGAGAAAGAAAGAGAAGAAAGAGAGAAAGAAAGAGAGAAAGAGAGAGAGAAAGAGAGAAAAGAAAGAAGAGAAGAAAGAGAAACGAGACGTCCTTTTAATTATTATACAAAATACTAAGAGAAGTTTCCGTATTTCATATCCACATTGGAAACAAGCAAGTTTCAGAGAAAACAAAAATAAATTCACTTTACCAGGCACATAAAACATACAATAATTCACGACACAACAAATGGTATTACCAGTTGACTTTTCATGTAGGCACAATCAGATCCTGCATGACACCAAGGTATTGGTGAACTCATCAAGTTTTTCGCATGTTTTCCGGAGACAACAAAAGTCCAGTTTAAGTTAAACCTCCAGTTAAAAAAAATAACATGACGTCACATTGCCGAAGGTTTTCTGTTGGCAATGTCTCTTTCTTGAGAGATATATTGCCAGCTTGGCCGTCGTAACGAGAAACCTCAGAGTGTACTTACTTGATTGGGGTTTGGCCATTAAACCCCAAAAATAAGTAACGCAAGAGAAGCAGACATTCATTTTTTTTGACACACAGTTTAACCAAAGAAATAAGGAACTAATCCACACAATCGATAAGCATGGAACACGTCTTCTGTGTATTCACAAAACGGGCCAACATGTGGATGATAGGAGAAAAATGACTAATTAGTTTTCTTGAAAGGAACTATCCAATGATCAGCCTTCCTTGGAGATCACAGACCTTTTCTTTATGAAGCTTGCTGTACATGGAGTCCCATACAGGTTCAATGGGGGCCTCAACAGGCATCAGTCTCTTCCAGCCGGGTTACGCCGTTTAAAGGTGTATCTCCCAGACAGTAATCTAACACAAGACTTGTACAACCCTTATACTAGTCCTTTTGAAAGAGGTTAACCGCCATGCTAATGGAGGGTAAGTTGTCTGATTTTATCTCTCATCAACGCCCGGGAAAAATCCACTCATTGTGTAATATTCAGGCTCATGGGTCCAGCCACTCAAAGTTTGAACCCTATCCGGACGAAACCTTCTCAATACTTTCCCAGTCAGTCTTTCAGACCTAATTCCGGTTAGATCAGAGATTTCTTGAACCCCGATTTCACAAAACCTGAGGTTGCGGAGGTGCCACACTTTTGTGATGCCGGCTAATTGTAAAATGCTGCAGAAAACCCTACTTCTGGATGTAACCTGGGGAAAACATGATTATAACAGCAAGTTCCTGAGCAAAACATTTGAATGACATAGTGTCCTTATGTCGCAACTGAGATGCTTTTTCCAGGCATTCAACTACTCTGATAGAAAACGGGAGCGGAGAAAAGTCCCGTGTTGAAGCAGGATCAAGGAAGCATTCACCGCCATCATCCAAGCCAACCTGCTTGCCGCACAAATCTGAGCAGCCAAGAGATGACTTTGGTAGTTGCTCATCCGACATCAGTCCGCTTGTACTGAGCACAACCGAAAGGACATTATAAGGCTCTTGAGTCGACCATACCCTGGCCATTCTCGCCAAAGGTTGGCATACAACATTTGGTCGTAACCAGTGATGGCCTCACCCAGAAGAAGTCCCAAGAGTTGCCTTTGGCACTTCCTTCACATAGTCCTCTCCGGTGGTTGCAGGCAGACGAACGCTGTGCATAATGAGGAGGCACCAAATTATTATATTACCAGAACTCAGCCTTTGTACGAAAGATGGGCAGAGCTCTTCTCCACCTGTCAATCTTCTTGAACATGTTCAACAACACCTCCAGTTTTTTTTTTTCATCCTGTCGTAGATCCCAGAAACACCCAAGAATACGAAACCCCCGCACGTCATCCACCCACTTTTAAGTTTTGCAGGAAGGTGTACTGGCGGGGCTGGTGCCATTCCAGATAGATTGTTCTTCACGAAGGAAACCATACTGCTTTGCTTTTTTCCAGTTGCACTTCAAAAGAAGGAAAGCAAACGAAAAATCCAAGCATTGATTAAGAGCAGCAGTATCCCTTATCACCTTAAACAAGAACTGAGACAATCATCAGGCATAACGCTGAATAAGACACATTGAAGGGTACTCGGGATATTGACTACTCGAAAGTTCTTCTCAGTAACATTAGAAGTGATTCCATCACAAGGGTAAAAAGTAAACACAGAGACTGGGCTAACCTTGCCTAACCCCC
>CM068956.1:93976821-93987683 GCA_035128595.1 Eptatretus atami | reverse complement strand
CGAAATAAAAAAGCAAAATGAAGGTTTAAAGCGAAAAGTTTTTGAATTTTGAAACGACTAACAGGGCACCACCCAGGAACCGACAATACCCTGACTAGCGGCACGACGTGCTCTCTCTTTTCTACACAGAGGGTAAACATGGGAAAACCTCACAAACAAAAAACACAAACACAGAGGAATGAAATGGGCAATGTGAAAAACACAAAACAGCACAATGGAGGACAGGTACTCACGACACAAAGCAAGCAGCCGCCATGACAGTACACACAACGTACCAACGGCCAGCAGGGGGCGAGAGAGAGAGAGTGAGATTTCGAGAGAGAGATTTTGAGAGAAAGAGAGAGAGAGATATTGAGAGATTTCAAGAGAGAGAGATTGAGAGATTTCGAGAGAGAGAGAAAGATTGAGAGAGATTGAGAGAGATCGAGAGAGTTCGAGAGAGATCGAGAGAAGTGGAAAGGATCATTTGGATGAAACCCATGAAGAAGAACAGGGCCCAGAAGTACGTTGAGGAATGCCAGCTGGACAGGAAGAGTGGGACTGAAAGAACCTCCATTGTAGGCCTACGACGTTGGACTCTGCGACAGGCTATAGGAATCTGCGAGCCATGGAGTGAGATGGCTGGAGTACCATGGTCGGAGTTGACTAACCCAATAGTACTTTGCATGATGGTCGCGCGGCTTTATCCGATAAAGGTTCAGCCATACAGGCCCGTCGCCAGGCTCCAGTATTAAGGGGGATCATATGAACTGTGATGGGGGGGGCCACAATGTATACTATTATTGTAATTTTTTTGATAAACCGATATGCTTATTGATAATCATGCAGACATTGACGCATGTATACTGAGGTTGCCGTCGGCTGACTAACCAAATTGAGTCTCGAGTTAGATTACTATGTCCGAATCGTTTCGGACATGCAGGGAGGCCACCAACAAACTGGCAACATTTCATAATGGCAGATTATTAATGAGTTAGACACTTGGCTACAATTCCAGGTGGGCACTTTATTACAAGGGTGTTGTGGTCAAGAATTGGCATTAAGAAAATTAATATACCAGAGATACAATGACGGTTAAACAGGGAGGTGTGGCCAGAATCGTGCAGCGAAATAAGAGTGACTAGAGTCAGGGCTATGACCTGGCGTATCATCACATTAACACTATCAACAGCATATACGACCTCCTGAAGTATAGCACAAAGTCCTGCATTTAAAGCAGTCAATTAAGCTTTAAAGCAGTCAATTGGCGTAGAAATCCCACAAGCATTACAAGAGCAGACCACTAGGTACATCTAAGGCAGACATGTTGATTGACTATCGAAAGCGACCACCGCCTCGGTCGCCAGGATAGGGTAGCGACAGAGATTCGGCTGCCTATACTATTCTACGCTTTCACTTCAAAAACAGGAGTTAAGATGTTCCTTTGAAGTTGTGATGTTGTAAACCGCCCTGTCTTCTAAACTGGTCTAGTTTCCAATTCCTCGGTAACCTCTGCATTGTGAAAAGTAGAGTCACTGGGCCACGTGGCCGGGGTTAAACTTCTACATGGAGTAAGAATGCTGCATTCAGTCTGCACACTTATTCAGCCATTCTTAGTCTGGTACCGAGAGGGACACAAAAGAGCGGACTCCTGTTCGAACAGATGGCCAGGGTACCGGCTGTAAGAAACATTTGATTCGGATCTCACTCACTTCCAAGATCATCGGGAAGCGGCTTGAGTCCTACCCGCATCCCAGAAGCGCCGCGAGCGTGGCAAACCCGCCTGCTTGCGCTGGGCTCTCCACCGTCAGGCTAACGTTGCTGGCTTGGCCAGTTCTGTCGATATTACGACATGATGTGTGCTCTCTACTGCCTCCTCCTCCTCCTCGACTCCACTCCTCCACACGATGTTTTCATCATCTTCTTTATTTTGCGTCGAGTTGCATTTTTCCTTTTCTTAGCTCGTTTTGTACATCAGGTCTTTTTCTCTCTGCTGCTAGCTTAGTGCTTCTCGTGACTCGACCCATCCTCAATGGACTCAATGTCCACTATCTTCGGCACTCGAGAGATTGACGGTTGCAGCGGTTGTATCTATTTAAATGATGCATGCACAAAAACAGGGTTTATTCATAATTTAAATTGTGCACATTTGCAAACATCAACAATTTTTTATTTGGCAAGTTACTTTTGTAAGATGGATGGGCTTGGTGAAAGGTCACGTGTGCACTCATACTTTAATTATGTAATCTTGCTCTTCATTATTCAATTACTGCTATATTATTGGACTATTATTTAATTTTATCCATACTTACAACAATCAGGTACTCTGCTTTAATTAGGCCTCATATCGAAGACTCGCTGATTGGCTATCCTTAAAACTATGACCGGTTTATAATATAGACCACCGCACAGCATAGACATTTCGAAACGAGGTCTTGGCGCTGTCTGTCACCTGGCTCTGGCGTGGCTGTGGTTTATGTATCTTTTCATCTGGTGGGCGTTGGACTGTAATTAGTCTTGCAATTGGCTTTTGGAATGGCGTGGCAAGCCAATCACTTTTCTTCTGACTTATGCAAGAAGGATATTAGAAATGAATTTATCCAGAATGTGCATTATTAATTGCACCAGTGTTTGACAGCATCTGGAATATAGGGTTTTAGTTCACCAGGTGACTCTTAAACAGCAATGAGTCAAGTGGGCTCGTCCTAAAACTAAGTGTTACAGGGTGCAACAGGGCAATAAATGGGTGGCGTACAATGGGGAGATGTCCGCCATAGCTAGGAACGGGGCCTCGACCAGTAACGCCAAAGAAGATTGCGACTAATGCAATAAGTTAAAGGGATAAATGGTACTTTAACCTTTGATTGTTTAAGACTAGCTACCTGCTAAATGATCTTGTAGGAAGACTCGACAGTATAGAGAGCGCTTGTGGTAGCTCACGCAGTACGGGCCCTCAACTTTGACGATCGTTATCCATGCACGCTGCGGACATGTTTCGTGTTGACGTGCGGTACAATACAGGAAATGATACACTTAGAATATCGTGTAATTACGTTGGCGTTCGTTAGCTCACTTAGGTAAGAACTCTATGAGGCTGATGGATATTATGACAAGTATTTCTGGCATAACCATTGACGATTGGAATAGTACAAATAAAGTTTTAAGTGTGGCGATGGCACATTGATGAACTCTGCAATGATGGCCCAAATGCGAGTAGGTATCCACCGAGATTATAGATCTATATCAGTCAAGAGTATAATGGCAGTGTCTTTGCGGGAGTTATTGTTGGGGGCATTCCTTAAGTTGTGATATATGCGTGTCTGAGTATATCATTCATTGCTTTCATCTTGTGCTCAAACGTCCTATTAACAATGATAATTGTGGTCTATTAGTGGCGTTCCTTTAAGCTCATTAGGCTGACCTGAAGTGCGCTAAGTGAGAGGAGTATTGAGATGAAGCTGAAGAAAGACGGAGAGACAGGATAATTTGTCTATATAGGTGATGTTTAGTGACTGACCGAAGCTGATGTCGTGGAGCGGTAGATCGAAAGATGCGTGAGGCAGCCAAAGGTCTTAGGCTGACCGTGAAAAACTTAAGAATTGGCTTGTTTCTGGGGTCAGGCACTGATGGTTGTTAGTGCTTTCATAATCGTTAAGCTTTTGTGCTCATATGTCTTAAATTAATGTGGCTGGCCTCCTAGGACTATTACTTCCCGGCTGTGGGAGTGTTTTGCATCATCACCGAAAGGCCAAGACTGATACATAAATTTACTCTCGAGGTTACTAAGTAGAAAATGACGACACCGCGGCTGAGGACAGAGCAGAACTGGTAAACTAACATCGCAGTAATTAGGAGTAAGGATTATGATACTCCATTCACCTCAGTACCCACTTTTCAAAAAACAACCCCAGTCTTAGCTGCTGTCACACCTTGGACGTTTTTAGCTAGCGTATGCAACGTATCAAAATGTATGATAAAACGTCTGGCGTGCTGAACTATGGAGTTTTTTTTAATTTTTGGGCGTTTTATTAATAACGTGTGGCACTATGCATACGTATTAGTAAGTACACAGAACGTTTTAATCACAAAAAAGATAAACTTTATACAACGAATGCTGAGCTGTTGTCAGCGTTCCACAACCTATTGCCACGATTAGTCTAACGTTATGCATAGGCGCGGCAGCGTTATCCGACGACACACGTGGCGAGCTATTAATAGGAACTGCGAGACTCGAGGTACGTGTTAAGAGGAAAAGTCGGGAGTGAACTGTGACAGGATTCACGGAATGGGGCAATTTCCATGAAGAGTAGTTTTGCAGGCATGGAAAATGCTGTGCCACAAGCAAGTTGTGAGGCAGCGTATGCCGACGTATGATATGTTGTCCGGTAACAAGCTGACGTAAAACGTATGTAATTTTGTATAAGTAAGAGCCACAGCATGGCATACGTCGGTTGAACCTGGCAAGTACGCGTAGTACGACTGGCATACGTCATTGGTACGCGAGTATGTTGAGCAAATTTAGCTATTTGGCAAGATCTAGCATGTGAAAATCTCGACTTAGACATCAGGACGTAAAGTGACAAAACATTCCCCATACGCTGGCATTGAAGTTGTTAATGACGCATATCCGATGTGCCACCGTTCGAATAAGTACTTGTACATTACTCATAATGCAAACACGTCAAGGTAATGGTTAGCATCGGTGTTCCAGACTCCTGGTTTTTTTTTTGTTGGTTTTTGTTCTTCGTATGCGGTTATGATTTAATCGGTTGAGCCGGCAGGTCTTTTAATTATATATAGTTATTTATAACCTGCACTAAAATCGAAAGTGTCGAACATGCCGTCATACCGAAGAAAATTTTAAAAAAAAAAACAAAAAAAACAGGGAGTTGGAATACTGACGCTAACATTACATTGACGCGTTCGACTTATGGAATGTTATCATAGTAAGTATGTCACACATCACGTAACGTGCTACAACACATACTCTCGATAGGTTAGAAATAAGTTTCGGTAACTAAACATTACCCGACGTGTTTCGTTATGAGGTAACTTACAAGTAACGTGTTCGTGTGTCAACGATCGCGTAACATTGCTACAACACGTACGTCATTAGGTTGAAATAACTTTTGGGTACGCTAAGCATTACCTCGACGTGTTTCGACTTATGAGTAACTTATAAGTACTTGTGTCGCACGGTGTGTCACACGTCCCGCGTATACGTGCCTACAACTTATGGCCAGCATTATGCGCCGAACGTGTGGAGCATACGCTGCATAGCGTCGGGAAATTTAAATGCATGGAAAATTTGGTCTAACAGTCTCTCTCGGCGAACTAGCGAACGTTTGCCGCGTATCGTCGACTAGCCTAGCTGCATCTGTAACGTTATACAAACTTACCCATGAACGTAATCTCCGACGCTGTGCCGGCGTTTTTGCCCACATTTTGCACACGTCAGCCAACGTTGCTTAAATCGTCAAGGGTGCGCGGCTTTAAGGATCGTGCGTATATTTCATCAAGTACTTGACTGCAACTCTTATTGACTGTTACCGGTAACTCAGGATTTCCTTAGCAAATTGTCCAGGCACTGATTGGATGATCACGAAATATGCCCAACCATTTTGGATGCCACTTGTAATAAAGTTTTGGGAAAAAACGACTTTTGGGAACAACAGAAAAAGTGGGTTTTAGAAAAGAAGGGTTCATCCACGCAAACTTTTAACATTCATATGGACTCTTTGTTGCGGGGTCACCACTATGGCTTGCAAATTTAGTGAGACTTGATAAACAAAGGGAGTCGAAGACACATCAACATTTGAGGTCCATCAAAAACACTCAAGGCCGTAACCGAGCAATTGCCAGCATGTTCTTCAACATTTGTTGGTGCGTGGGGCGCCAGGGCAGTTTTTTATTACATTGAGCAGTCGTTTGGATTGATTTCATCGACAGGTCATCAGACAAAATTACATCCAATGAGCCCTCGCCACCTCCCCCGGCAGGACGGTCGACAAAGTCACACCTTCAACATTGATGACTCCCCAAAAGAAATTTACCAGATCCGTGAATATCCATTATATGCCGTCCGTGTGGTGTAGCAGATAAATTCTACTGCCACAAAAGATTGAGCGACTGAGGTGTTTACAATCAGTATACGCTCTGAAGGACCATTTATGAAGGAACTTTCATTTTTGCAACGTTTGACGTCATGTACCATTCCTTCCAATTCATGGAGAATACTGGTATGGACCAAGGTAAACTCCAAGATACTTGACCCTTTATCTTTCCTCAACTTAGACCTTTGGGAGGTGAGTGAGGTGTGCAATTGGAGGCCTACCGGATGTACGAGTGACTGAAGACACGCCACAAGCTTGCTCTTTTGCCAGTGACCCTCAATGGATGAAGCAGATATGAAATCAAGGAATTCGAGGAGAGTGGTTAGGTCTTGATCATTCTATATATGTCACAAATATCATTCAGCGTATGCAGACACCTTCGATATGGTGCCTCCCTTAGGAGAAGGGTAATAAGCAGAGGTGAGTCTAAGATGAGTAAGAATGGCTCCGAGTAAAAGGCTAAAGCAGTAACCTGGACAAAGGAAGCTTTGCCGAAACCCCCTGAACCTCTGAAAGTGAGGACAGAGGAAAATAGTTTATTGCATAATTGTGATATATGTTGTATCAAGTTTAATCCAAACATATAAACTTTTCACCAAACCCAAATATTTGCCAAAACATGAAACATGATAGGGTGTGATCAACACTGTCAAAAGCGTTTTCAATGTCTAGAAAAAGTTATCCCGAACCACATCTGCCTTAAGGCCACAGTCAATAAATCCTCTGATTTAGAAGATGTTATTCAAGAGATTCGATCTTCCTGGATATATAAATACTCTGGTCCGCATGAATACAAGTTCAAATACACTCTCAGGCCGATGGCAAAGATTTGGATCAAAATTATAGTCAGAGCACAACAATGAAATGGATGCAGTCCGACCGCCAGGAGATTCACTTTAGGGAGGAGGGAAACCACCTGCTCTTTCTACAGCTAGAGTGCATAATTGACCAGATCGTAAGCTTTCTTGCAAGGCAGTTACTTTCTGGACCTAAAAGTCAAACGTGTAACTAAAAAAAATCCACTGGAAGGGCCGTAAATCCCAGGGTTTTTTCCATGTGTCAAGCTACTCAGAGCTATATGATTCTTCCAGGGTGGTGCGGCACTTCAAGATCAGTTGACGGGCATGGTCACTAACTCAAAACAGGATATATGATGGAGTCATAATACAGTCTTCATATCTTTGTTCACAGATTAACGTCGACGGCAAATAATCAAGTAAAAAAACTTTTACAAGCCATTTTCTTCATCACCCTCATTTTGGTGGGTAATGTTCCTGTGGCATCTATCAGGAAGCATCGCTTTGCGGAACTTCTAAAACTTCCATGACCGAAAAAACTTTTGTTGGAGTGTCAGAAAAACTTCATATTTTGAATTTCTAAAGTCTGACTGACCCCCATTTTCTCTCATGATTCAGTTCGTTAGATATGCTTTTTTTCCAGTAATAATGATTTTCCTACCGTTTTGTGATTCGGCTAATTCTCTCTCATTGCAAAATTTCAGTTTCTAAAGTGAAACATGAATTTTATCATACTTGTGAGAACGACTTAAAACATGGCAAAAAACACGGATTTGGTTTTAGCATTGTCCCACCATAATGAACAGAGAGTAGAAAGATTTTCTCTGAACAAGTGTTTTCCAAAAACAACGAAACGCTTCAGTAAAGAAGAAACAATTCTCTTAATAGGCTAGTATTGAAAGTCCAAGATGCACTTTATGAACAACCAGAAGAAGATAGGCGAAGCACTACAGTGGTGATCAGAGAAACCGAAGGGAAATGTTCAAAAGATACTAGTTACATTTCTATACATAGAATTCATATACATCATCAAGCCTTGCGAGCGTGATCAACCCGTTAGCATACACCAGCAATTGTGATTGAGAGACTCTCAAGTGCTGTATGCGCCAATCGTCAAGCAGACCAAGTGATGCGAAACAACGAGAGTATCTTTATGAGCTTCGGGATTGGTTCTAGTGTGTTTCTATCTAATTGGTTCAACGTAGTTAAATTTCTCTCAATACAAACACAATAGATCAGGGTATATGTGAAGGTAATAGCCAAATTTATGAAAAAATCTTTACGAGCTACACTGCTACTAGGAGCATATTCATTGAGTAAGGCGAGGTGAACCCTCGATGAACCAACTCCAAGGATGCCAGTGACCTTTAACTATTTCAGGAAGTTACACGAGTCGGAAAACAAACCCTGGACGAAGCAAAAAACGCCACTCCCGCAAGAAACAGAGGACAGATTGCTAAAGAAACACTGTCCGTTATTAAGACGAAGCCATTCAGGCTGTGCAGCTCCGTTATATGTGTTTCTTGCATAAGCAGATATCAATATGTTTCTAAAACACTAAGTTCTTAACTTGGATCCTACGTAAATGGTTGGACCACCTCCATTAATGATTAAGGTGCCACACACACTTACTTCTTTCTTTCATCCTATATCAGGAAATTTGGCTGCTGTTTGTGAACATTCCGTTCTCACTTTAGTAATAAGTTTCCTTCGTCTATGAATTTGCGGTTTTGTCATTTCAAAATCTTCGTGATTTTTAATTATAAATCTTGCTGTTTGCAGAAAGGCGAGCAAGTCAGGAAAGTGTTTCTGAATGATGACTTTCCGCTGCCTAACGTCTCATTAAGAAGCTCACAATGCGCTGGGGAGATACTTCTAATATGATCATGACGACTGGGACAGATCGCCACCTTCTATGCCTCTGAATCAGACAATCCAGATAAGAAATCCATCAGGTCAATATTCGCTCTGATCTTTTATCACCTCATTTAAAAACGTTCTAAGGACTACCGGCCGTATGTGGATATTATTTTGAACACTCGATTCCGTCTCCTCGCCTGAGATACGACTGCTAAAAACGTCCTCCTTGTACCCTTCATGGTACCTCTACCGGATCACAGAAACTGTATTTGATTACTTGTGTTATGACTATGAGGAGTCAAAAACACTATTTTGTTCAGGCTTTGGAAAGCTGTGTGGTGATGATTCATCTGTACGTTTCTGAGACATTTCACCACCAATAACCAACTCATTTTACCACCGTTGAAGGAACTTGCCACATTGTATTTTTGGATTATACTCTCATCCTTTGAATTATTTCATCCTTATCTTCATTTATTGGAGTTCCTCAGTTACTACATACTCGTCTCAGTACGACTACCTTGGGGAACTAGTGGATTCACGCAGAAGTAGATGCTTTACGTTTCTTTTCACGGGTTAAAACCATTCTTTTTCATCCTCGCCATGCAAGGAACGGTATCATCGGAAACATTTGAGATACTCTGTCACCTCCTCACGAGTATCACCTCTTCCACACCCAGAGGTATTACCTCTTCTGTCCACGAGGTTGGCGTTCACTTACCGTTTTACAATCGATATCTGGACATATCCCGATTCTCCACTACTGCACAATAAGCTTTTGGACAAAATCTCTTAAATGCCAAGTTCCTACAAAGAAAACATGTTAAGCGCGATGAAGCATACATTGTTAATCGCAATCTTGATTCTAATCTTAAAGGAAACTTCAACCTATCATCTCCACGGTCCGGAAGCACCATGTACACGCTGGTGACGGAAACTCATCACGTGCTTCGCTTTTTCATGGCGACCCAAGGGGATCATGAGATTTTAGAAACGATCGTTCCATACACAGACAAGATGGACAGAATTTTTCCACTTGGCACGAATGGAGGCAATTTGAAACAACAATTTCTCGTTGTGGGACATCCATGGGGACGCCATCACAAAATGACACTCTGTGGTACCGGCGCTCACCGACGTCGGAACAAAACATGTCACCGGACGAAAACACGACTTTCTGGTCATACGTGACGCGGCACGTATGTTCAACACCGATAACATCGCCGACGCCAAACGATTTCTTCGGTAAGACACCACATCAGGGGGACACAAAACCAAGCCATTCTTTCTGGTCAGCGCTTCGTACGCTGAGCATCTCGCTGAACGAGCCGCCGCCGTGTTACACACGACACTCCAGACCACGTCTTCCTAACTAGGAAGAGGAATTACCAAACTACCCAACTTTACAACTTGGGAAAGGGAGCGCAACTGAACAAATAAGGAAGATTGAGCGAATAATAAAAAGCAAAATGAAGGTTTAAAGCGAAAAGTTTTTGAATTTTGAAACGACTAACAGGGCACCACCCAGGAACCGACAATACCCTGACTAGCGCACGACGTGCTCTCTCTTTTCTACCAGAGGGTAAACATGGAAATACAAACAAAAAACACAAACAAGAGAATGAAATGGGCAATGTGAAAAACACAAAACAGCACAATGGAGGACAGGTACTCACGACACAAAGCAAGCAGCCGCCATGACAGTACACACACGTACCAACGGCCAGCAGGGGGAGAGAGAGAGAGAGTGAGATTTCGAGAGAGAGATTTTGAGAGAAAGAGAGAGAGGAGATATTGAGAGTTTCAAGAGAGAGAGATTGAGAGATTCGAGAGAGAGAGAAAGATTGAGAAGAGATTGAGAGAGATCGAGAGGTTCGAGAGAGAGTCGAAGAGGAGAGAGAGAGTTCGAGA
The DNA here is from genome assembly GCA_035128595.1 of Eptatretus atami. NCBI lineage: Eukaryota > Metazoa > Chordata > Myxini > Myxiniformes > Myxinidae > Eptatretus > Eptatretus atami. The sequence continues at coordinate 93,977,023 of CM068956.1, read as the reverse complement.
GAGAAGAGAGAGAGAGATTAGAGGATGAGAGAGTTCGAGAGAGGAGTAAGAGAGAGTTCGAGAGATGAGATGAGTTCGAGAGAGAGAGAGTTTCGAGAGAGAGAGAGAGAGATTGAGAAGAGAGAGTGAGAGAGAGAGAGAGAGATGAAAGAGAGATTTCGAAGAGAGAGAAGTGAGAGAGAGTAAAGAGAGAGTGAGAGAG
>CM068956.1:93924745-93941009 GCA_035128595.1 Eptatretus atami | reverse complement strand
AGGATGCAACACTATTGCCACACCAGCCTTGGCCTCATCAAGCGTACTAGAGAAAAAAAGACAACCTTTAAAGATTTTACACCACTCATCCTCAGAAGACTGATTTGAATGCGTCTCCTGTAGCATTAGCACATCATTTTTTTCATTTTGAAAGAGCTGAAACACCTGGAGGTGACACCACACAACTCTGGCCTCCATTGATGTTCTGGGAAGCTACTTTCATCTCCATTCTGTTAGTTATTCTTGAAGCTCTTTACCAGCCCAGTAACACATTTCCTTAACCTTTGGAATTGAGATCTGACGTTTAACCTGATAAGGATCACGAATCATACTCTTTGCAGTTTTAATGAAATTGTGTAGATTCAGGAAGTAATTGATTTTACATGTCTTTTCCTGAATGTATCATCCAGGAATTTAATTACATTTTCTTGAGACACTAAGTTTGTGTCGTTTCCCCCTTCATCCTCTTGAGAGCATAAAGCACTGAAATGTGGGTATAAGAGGTTTCATCTGAATCAAGTGCTTCATCTATGCTCTCCTATAACTTGTGGAACACTTACTTTTGGCTCAACAGAAAGTTCTGCTCTGTTTACGGACCCAGGGGTTTCCTTATTTCTTGGAGTAGGAGGCTCACATTAAAAATAGCAGGTTACCATCACCACGAGCAAAGAGAGCGCAGCTGTATGGCCGGGGTCCAGGCCCACTAGGCCCTGGAAGCCGGAAGATCCTAGATGGCTGGAGATGCATTCTAGCATGATTTCTGACATGAAATAGTTCTCATATTATCATGCTGTTGGGGTGGAAAACTCCACAAAACAAAGTGGCTAGGCCTGTACTGGATGTAGTTGCATTAACATACTGACTGACTGACTGGTTGACTGAAATTCAGCTATACTGTATAGTTAGTTCAAGCAGCTTTTAAACAGGGTTCATTAATTTAAGGCCGTCGTTTAGGGCACACCAAGGTGTCTGGAAGATGGAGTATCTAAGCACTTTAAAAAGAGCATTTTAGCAACATTTGGCCATACCTTAGTTCTTAATAGGGAGATGATACTGCACATGGTGGAGTACAGTGAGCAATCTGAAGTAAGTGTGACATAATAATAGTGCAGATGAACTAGCATTCATTAAGGAAACCATATTCCATTTCTGGATGTCAAAACAGGGATGTCATTTCTCGGATGAGAATTTCGGTGACCAAAAAAAAAAATAAAATAAAAAAAAAATCGAAAAATTCCCTCTGAAGTAAGTAGGCGGCGACCTTTGACATTTTTTCTCTGAGTAACGGCTGCGGGTCGCCGGTACCGGCTTCGAAGAAACCCTGCGGACCCCTCCCAATTTGCCTTGTCCATGTCCTTCCCCTCTATAACCCTGACATCATCATCTGTGAGGGAGGGTTGACATTTAACTCACAGGGATTTTCCCCTTTATCTATTTCTCCATCACTGTCAGACATAGCTGTTAACTCGTCTGAACAAGTTTGGCTAACAGGACAAACACTTAAAACATCCTGAGATACCTCACCGTTCTCTGTGTCCCGCTCGGATCGGCCAGTGGAACAAGCAAGTTTCCACATCCGCACACGACTCCGGTACCACCAAGGGTTTCCAATGTGAGACGTCCCTCGGAGGTCCACCGAGCCTGACACGATCGACCTTATTCTGTCCTTAGCATCAAAGCATCAACATTTGTCCGTTTTGCCTTTTTTTCCTGTATTCCGTAACAGATACCTCCATATCGTCCACACTGTCCTGTACAGTGATGGTAAAGAAGAGGAAGCAACCACTTTCACTTCCTCGTTTGGTGGGGTGGATTAATTACGTCATGATTACACCCCCTCTCTCCAACGCCGGTCGGGGTGGACCAGTCCAATTCGTCGAACACCTCAGCCGGGGGGGGGGCTCGGCTCCTGATTCACCTTCTCCCCATTAGTTTGTGGTGAGGAAGAATCGTTCCTCACGGCACCTTCACTTTCCTGCGGTGTAACCGCATTGGGACAAACACTCTTCACGTGCCCGTAAGCTCCACACCCAAAAGACGTCATAACCTCTGAGGAGGCAAACATTTTATATTCAAACCCGTCGATTTTTCACTGAGAACAACATTCAGTGTTTTTCCATTTTCAGGTAGTATCATGTAAACCACTCTGTTAAAGGACATGAGTGTTTAAATTATCACTAACATGACGCGTCGCGCACCATTGAGAATCCTCGACACAACCTTACCGAACTTGTTTAACTGGTTACACAAGTCCTGGTTCCTTATAAATGGTGGAAATTATCTATCTATAATTCCAGCAGTGTGTGTGTGTCTGTGTTGTCTGTGTGTCTGTGTGTCTGTGTGTCTGTGTGTCTGTGTGTCTTGTGTGTCTGTGACCGCTGTTTCTCGACAACCTCTGGTCCGATCTAATTGAAACTTGCCAGGTATGTTGCTGGCGACCTGAGGATGTGCCTTTTCAAGGTTTGATATTAATCGGACAAGTGCTTCCCAAGTTATGGCCATTTATTTACCAAACCAATGGCAAGACACGTTGTTGCGTGGCGTGGCCGATGGGAAGGGAACCTCAGCCGCGTTTCCCATTACGGGTTACAACGTACGGGCTTCCGGAGAGTGATGACTTCGTGTATTCTAATAATTTCTCGATTTCTTATGCGCATTATAGATAAACACAATGGCCCAAGTTATGATCGTTTTCATATTAGACGGTGTATAAATTTCGGGAACATCAGTGCTGGTATGCTCCGAACCAGGAAGTAAATTTTTCTCTCTCTTCTCTTTCTCTTTTTTTTTCCTTGCCACGACATTGCGAAAAGGTAAAATACACTTGGCGCTAATTGAATAATTGGGTATTAAAAATAAATTGCGAATAATCGTAACTGCGAATAATATCGAACTTCCGGGTCACGCACGTCCGGGCACGTGAGAGCGAAAAAACGCCTGTGTGGTTTATTTATTTATTATTATTTTTTGTTTGTTTGTTTTTTTTTTTACGGGCACGTACTAGTTAATATTAACTTTAACTGTTGGGGCCTGTAAAGCGAACACAGGAGGTAAGTGTTCGGTTCGATGAACAGCCATGCTCAACCACCGTGGCGACCAAGTGTTCCTCCGACACAAACACCACAAACTTTTATTCATGCGACAAACAACACCAATTTATGTAAACAACTCATTACCAATGGCGGAAAGCACATCGTTAAGGTCCACCTCACTGGGAGGGAAGCAAAAAACAGCGTTTTTATGAGTTAGTGACTCGAACATCTCAACACGGAAACGTTCACCCGCCATTCTAACTCAAGAAAACAAGTTAGTGAACTTTATCGAGAGAAATAAGGCGTTTTCACAAACACCAAGAAATCAACGATTAAAGTTGATAATTAACAAAGAACACGGTCGCAGTGAACGAGAAAAACCTCCCCCGGCGGACATGACAGGCCTTAGGCCTACGATTTTCTCGACACGAGACCGTGGGCTCTCTCTGTCTCTCTGTCTCTCTGTCTCTCTCTCTCGTCATGGCTGCTCTTTGCTTCGTGTTGTGAGTACCTCTGCCGTGCTGTGTCCACATTCCCAATTTTTCGTTTCCCCTGTGTTCGTTTTTCTACTTGTGAATTTTTCCCCGTGTTCTTTCCTTTCTGTCTAGAGAAAGAGAGAAAGAGAGAGAGAGAGATACAGATATTAGAGAGAGAGATACAGATATACGAGAGAGGAGAGAGAGGAGAGAGAGGAGAGAGAGGGAGAGACCAAGGGTGAATGCGAATGGTCAAAATGTCAGCCACACCTCGTTTTCCACAATGGTAAACGTACACTTACCTGAGTTGAAATAATGCATCGATTTCCTCAATATGCTTTCATTTGAACATTCATATCTGATTACCTAGGACCAATAAACGTGGAGTGTGAAAAGAAATGTTTCCTTCCAATCAGCAGCCACACAGGTCACAGTAAAGCCCGTTATGTATCATAAAGCCTGGAATGGATTAAATCATTTGGCCTGCCCAATCAGCTTGCACAGGCCGAGTTGTAATATGAGTGCCAGAAAAGCTTCCACAAACATTTCATTCAAATGAAACTGAATTGCAATAATAATAATAATAATAAAAAAAGACCCAGTTTGGATTGCAATCAAAGTTGGCAGTAAATAAACAATCTCATCCTCAACATTTAAGTTCAGTCAAACTTTTCGGCCTCATCATCAGCCATGATCTTTCTTGGGCAAATCCACTGAGCTCTATACAATAGAGGAACTCCCAGCCGATGAGGCCACGTGACCGCCATATTGGAACTCACAGTCTACCGAAAGTTCCATGGTAAATAATGCAAAAATATTTAAATATGGTACCAGAATCGTTGTGCATTCTCCCATCACATAATACTAATTGCTGTTTTCTCATGAAACATACAATGAATGAATGAATGACTAGGCCGACTGTCTACAAATCAACTACAATACTACAAATACTGGATACTACAAATCAAATTCAGCTCCGCCTAAATAAGCTACATTGTAGCTTGGGTTTCAGTTACGGTATATGTTAGACATCTAATTATCTGTGAAATGACTTCCCACAGTCAAAATATTGCTTGTTATTGCACTCAAATGCAACACATGGCAGCATTGTGATTGCTGCCCCTGCAGTTGTGGTGAGTATCAAGATGGTGGCTGGTGACTTCAGTTTTTCCAGCAAACCACTGATCCAGTTATATTTATATCAGTGGGCAAACCAAATATATAAAATGGCTGTCAAAGCCAAAAGCTGATTGGGCATCCTCCGTTGTGCAAAGTATTTCCTTGGGACACCTGAACTTTTATCGATAGTGGCCTGCTTGTGTTCACCCCGGACCAATATAATGGTACATGTCAATGAATTACTTATTCTGTCGAAACAATTTTTCCAAATTTATTTTTCATTCATAACTGAAGAGATCAAACTAAATACTGTTATAGTTGAAGAAGGTTACCTGTCAGGAATACCTGCAAAAAATCATCTACAAATCAAAATTCACTGGTTGTAAAAGTATTCAGCCCCTTCGTTCAGGACTTGGTGGAAGCACAGCACAGCACAGCAAGGACTGCTATGAGTCTTTTGGGTAGGTCTCTACCAACTTTGTACAGTAAGATGGTGACATCTTTATCCATTCTTCACATGAAAATTGCTCTGGTTCTGCGAAGTTTGATGGGGATCGTCGATGGACTGCAATCTTCAAGTCTCGCCATAAATGTTCAATTGGGTTGAAGTCAGGACTTTGATTGGGCCACTCAAGAACATTTATTTTCTTCTTATTCAGCCACTCCAGTGTGGCTTTAGCTTTGTGCTTCGGATCATTGTCCTGCTGAAAAGTGAATCTCCTACCCAATTTCAGATTCATGGCCGACTCAAGCAGGTTTTCAATAAGGATTCTCCTGTACTTTGCACCATCCATTGTCCCTTCTATCCTGACAAGCTTGCCAGTCCCTGCTGATTAAAAGCAGCTCCATAACATGATGCTGCCACCCACCACCATGCTCGACAGTAGGGATGGTGTTGACTGTGTGATGTGTAGTGTTAAACTTGCACCAGACATAACGCTTTGAAATTAGACCAAAAAGTTCAATTTTTGTCTCATCTGATCACAAAACTAAATTAATCCACTAATTACATACAGGTGAAACCTATTACACTTATTTTGTAGCCTTTCAAACAAATAATTTGCTCCAGAAGTGATTTAAGGTTAATTAGGGAAAGGGTTTGAATAGTTCTACAACTGAGAATCATCTGATTTTCTCTCTTAATCTAACTTACTCATTTTATCTGCATTTTTTTTTTTACTTTACCACTTTGGAGTAGTTTGTGAAGACCATATAGTAACTTTGATTTGAAAGTATCATGAAACTAGAAGGGCACTCGGTAGAGCGCATACCTCAGTCATGTAATTCCTGATCCATGAGAACATGTCAGGCCCGTTACATTTTTTAAATATCGTGCTACATATCGTTTTTGGCCCCATCTATCAATGGTGAAGAATCACTTTGAAAAATAAATAATTCACGTGTCCAGATCCAGATTCGGATCTTCACCAAAATGGAAACAATTAGTCATGGTCACACACCCAACCTGTCCACCAAGTTTCATCCGAATCCGTCCACAACTTTTTGAGATGAGAGAGATGTGAAAACTTTGGAAGGGGTGAAAACTTTTGCAAGACACTATATTTACAAGGCCTTCATCTGCAGCTTGATGGAATACTGCTCTCCCCTCTGGGGTAGCATCCCTGCTTCACACCTTTCTTAGCTTCATGCTGTGGAAACCAAGGCCTTTAAGATCATTGGAACCTCCCATGATGAAGCTGAGCCTCAGGGCCTATTACTTTCACATCGCTGACAGGTTGGTGGTCTCTCTGTCTTCTACCACCTCCTTTCTAGTCTTGCACCATCTGCCCTTTCTATGCAGCTGCCCTTGCCAGGGTTCTGCAAAGTGCAAGTGGTCTCTTAATAACCCATTTCTGGTAAAACTCCCCAAATCCAGAAATCACTGCTCACCTCCACTCATTCGTTCCTCTTTTTCCCTACCTATGGAACCAACTTCCACATTGTCTTCAATTTCATTCTTCCCTCCAGGTCTTTAAGACAGCTGTTCATCACTATCTCAGATCATCCCAAATCCATAGATAATCCTTTCTACCCTCACTAACCCTCCCAAAGCCCATCTTTCCATGTTTTCAGGTTATGGGATTTGTCCCCACCATCTCACCCTCTTCAATTTTTATTGTTCCATTTCTGCTTTTTCCCTAATTTTTCCTTCCACTCCTGAGTGAGAGTTTGTGCCTGTACTCAGCTTGTTCACCCCCTGTGCCCCCCTTTCTCGCATCCTTTCCCATGTACTTTCTTCCTCCAGGTCTCCTATTTGACCTTCGACCCTGCTTTTGATGTGTTCCATAACCCCTCCCACCCCCATCCATTTTCACTGCTCTTTTCATCATTTCGCATCAAGAGTTCTAGCTCCTCAATGTTTTTTTTTATTAAACAAACAATGCTTTTCTGAAGTTAGTTGTGTTACTTATTGATGCTGAAAGTGAACAAGGGATTGAAGAGAGAAGAGCTGAAACACGTCGAGACATCAAGCGAAGCATGATCGTGCAAGTTTTGCTGCAAACCAGACAGTAATGGCACCCCATCTGCCACTATTGGTTGGTGTACGTTAAAGACCCCACAGTGTCATTCGCAAAGAGGAAATTGAGAGGTTTATATTAAATGACGAAACATCCCACCCACCACATGTGATGGACATACAAACATAAATTACTTTTTGAGTTAATTCGCGAATTATCTCACCACCTGGATGGAAAATTTAAAAGGGCACCATTAGTTTTTTGCGCATCGATGTCATGACTCATCACGCCGAGTTTCAAAACGATCCGTTGAGGCGTCTGAGAAGTTGGGGGAAAAATAAATAAATAAACAAACAAATAAATAATAATTTTTTAAAACATTAAAAAAAAACTTAATAAACCCATTGACAAGGAAGGAAAGACTGAGTGTCTGACTAAAGGACATCGATATGGCGGACAGGTTTTCTCGACTTCGTCGTAGACGAGCTAAAAAAAATGATTTATTGCTCTGAAGTCATGTCACGCAAAGCCAGGTTTTCACGATGTTCGTACCAACGAGTCATTCCAGGTAATGGGATACTTGGAGCGACGCTTGATGTGTACACCTGAGAGCGAGATCAAATAGGCCTACACAAATGCAGGTGCGACAATGGCATGCTTTTAATCCACAGCAAGGCCTACAAAGTACTACAGATTAATGCGTCTCAAAAATACTTTGTTTCCATTATTACACTTTGCCAAATCCAGATTATTTTATGCTCATGACAGAAACAAGGCCAAACAATGAAAATCACAATGATGTTGAATAACTTTTAAAATTGGAATACCACCGAATAGTAATAATAATAACAATAATAATAATAATAAATTCTGGCTCCAATAATCTTGGATCCTGATATTTTAGTGTGTCCTGCGGCTCCAAAAGTGCAAAATGATTAACCAAACAAGGAAATCTTCATCAGCAGGTTACACGGACTCCATGACAGAGATCAAGGTACAAATCCTGCAATGGAAGGGGGGGAGAGGAGTACGAGTGATGAATGAGCTTCAAATAATTGAGCAAACACCAGGTGGAAAGATAGTTGCAACTCCGGCAAATTTAAACAACAAAGTTAATTTAGTCACTGTCGGCCATTACTTACCCCAACATGGCTACTTGCTTAGAATTATATATTAAACAAAGCAACAATTACAAAACACGTCCAACCATCTTTCGATCCGGTTTTACTCAGCTTTACAGTCTCCATCAGGTGCTATCAACATATTACGTATGCAAGAAGTGGAAGAAAGTTGTGATAAATTTTTTTAGAAGAGACTGCGATGGTAAAAGGGGGGGTGGGGGGTGCAGGTAAGTTGGAAAGGGTAGAGAGGGAAATGGTCAGTCAGAGTATATGGGGAGGAATGGAGGGATTTAAAAAAAATCCAGCAGTTCCGCGTACGTAATGTGTTGGTGGCTCCTTAGAATGCAATGCATGCGCTTCAGAAAGTTTTGCACAGGTGAGGGAAGCACAGGTAAAGCGAAATCAGACAGAAGCGATTATGTTAATGAAAACTATGATTGTGTGAAATGCAAGTCCAATCATATAATTGTGGAAATGGAATGAATAAGTTAGCAAGGAAAAAATTAATAATAATACATGCATGAGATGCAAACAAACAAATGCCAGAATGCTTCAAAACCTCATTGGAAAGGCAATGGCATCATGCGGCTCACGGTGTCATTTACAAGGTAACCGAATCAAGACAAGCAGTCCCAACACAACAAATTCGAAACCTTTCTTGCGAGATTCAGAAAGCACTCGGCATTGTCCTCCAATTGTACGTCTAACATGGCGGTGATTTCACTGATACTGTAGATTGGACAAAATTTTACTTCACATAATCGGCCACCATTTTGACTAAGGAGATGAGCAAATGTCGGAGTTTACATGACATATGGTAACGAAGAGTGATGAACACTTTGATCCATTTCTCCAAATAAATATTTAAGCCTGCTGCACCTTCGACTCACACGCACAGAGTTACAACGTACTGCACCGATGCTCAAAACAGAACAAAATTCGAGTTCATGGAATACGTTACCCCCACGCAGTCTTGAGAAAAAGAACAGGGGAATGGTCTTTTCAACTCTTGCGATGATGCATTTCCGAGCACGATCTGCATTAGATTAGTTTTGTTTGTGAACTTCGAATAACAGACATGACGGCAACCACAGGAAGTCAATGGGTGTACGGACGAGTACAGAGCTGAACCTTCTGCCAACTCCACTCTGAGAAACTGACGATTTGGGAACGATTGCTGAGAAAGAGATGCATCAAACAAACAGATATTTCGTACGAAGTTAGCTATGTGGTTGCATCATTAGGTGCCGCCATTTTTTCTGAAGCCCGCTTTCACTCCGTCCTCAAGCGTACACGGCGAATTTGATCGCTCGAGACGGTGTAAAATTTTGCCCAAATACCTGCTAAATTGGAGGTTTCAGGAAGTGCAAACAAGGTGATTTGTGTTGTGCAGTGTTCAAATCCTATAGAATTCAAAAAGAAAATGAGTAGTTCCTCAATCATAGACTGGCGTCTGTCAGACGGACGGACAAAGTGAAGCAACTGCTTAACCCCGCTTTGCGCTTCACGCACGGGGTAAAAACAACGTGCTCGTGACGTAAAACATTACCAGCAAACACTAACTTTCACACTCATTATTTTGCATAACCATGTGTCTTTTACACGAGTGGATGACAAACTTGGATAAAGTAAACCTTGTGACGCAATTCAAAACAATCCACCGATTAATTTCATGCTTTCATGAACGAAACTTTGGACGGAGCGACTGATCGGCGAAAACAACCGCAAGCATGGCTTTCATTGTATTAGCTTTAACCGTTCCAGAAGGTGTTTTTGGAAAACCCAACCATCACATCCGGTTATTCCTGCCCAATGTCGTGGCGACGTGCAAGAAATGCATTCTCGTGTTCGGTGCCGCAGGGTACATTCATTCTAAAAAGGCTTGGCATCAAGTGTAACGGTTACACAGCTATGTCGGCAGCAACAAACCCACGTGATTCCTCATGAGCAATTTGGCTCCTTAGCCAAAATGGTGGGGCAATAAGGCCAAATCACAAGTAGTGTGGCCTGTCACTCCTGTGTATGATCCCGCCGTATGTGTGAGCAAGGCGCCAAACAGCCGAGGGATAGACACCTTTCCCTATTTGGCCTGTCCTTTTCCTGGACTTCTCGTCTTTACTCGCTCCCCTCTTCCTTTTGCCGTTACACTTGCCTGGTCCTGAAAGGAAAAGGGTTTAGGGACCAGCACAGACCTGCCATGAGCAGAAGCCCTGTCAGAGGAAAGTGCTTACACGGGAGTGCCTGAGATAAAACGAGACACAAGCATTACTGCACGATACACAAAAAGGCATTTTAAAAGATTATATTCCAAAAATATATATATATGGAAAAATAAAAACCTCATAAATCCAAAATGGCCACCAAGTCTTTTGTGTAATCATGTTGGAACAAACCTGCTAAGTTTCAACTTTATCGGTGTAGCTGTTTCTGAGAAATAGGAATGGCAAAAAGGGAGTTGTACTAATCCTAGCAAGGACATTAGATATCTCGGTTACAACTTCACCACAACCCCATCTTGTGGGGTTAAATGCAGGAGTTGGGTTGGTCCAAGTCTTTCACGAAGCGGCTGGCCAGGCCATTCAACTGGAGCAGATTCCAGTAGGAATTTATATTTTGTTCAGGGTTTCAGCGGTAACCCACCTCCTCCGTGTGAAACACGTCATGGGATTTTTATGATACACTAATGTTGCACACAGGTCACCCAGCTCAACGTCCATCTGAAGGACAGCACACTGATACAATAACCTGCCTGGGGAGCACTGATCCAACAGTTTAGAGTTAGGTTGGGAGTCAAACCCAGACTCGACAGATCAAAAGTGTACTTCCTCTGCATCATGCTGTCAGATAGCTTGCTGTTTGGATGCTCAATTACAATTAAAAAAAATATATAGAGATATTTTTCACAATGTCAAAAGGTGAATGTGCTGTTTCTTCACTCCTCACCTGACAACTATGTTAGCCCCCCCAACCATTAAAAAAAAAAAGCGTGCGTGTGTGTTTGCTCCACTGTTCTATTTATTGTGGTGTAGATGTAGCGTAGGGTAGCTGAGCCGAATGGCTGCCTCCTGGAAGCAAGTTCCTTGTGTAACGGCATTCACCGAGTCATTTCTATTCAGTGGTATCTCATTTATCAATCCAGAACTACACTTTACAATTGAAGTCAATCAAATGTCTGCATTTTAGTCATGTGATAAAGCAGTGGTTCCCAACCTTTTTGGGTGTGTGGATCTATTCCCAAACTCCAAACATTATGTGAACCACAATGTATGACTATCGTAATGAAACAAGACTATATCATTCAGTCGTGACAAAATTACGACAGCAGGATGAACCACGGCCTTCCATGAAAGGTTGCTCCCGGAGTGTGGCGAGTCCCGTGTGACGTCATTTGGCGGTGTCTTTCATCATTTGGTGACCGGCATCTGTCAATTTGCACTCTCATTTGAGATACAGTACACACGGTGTTTCTGCACAACTCAACTTTGGCTTCCATTTACATTGCATTTATTTACGAGGTGTATAGATCAACGTGCTGGTCCTCTTCAAATCAGAGGATGAATGTTTGTACATAAAAATACATTAAAAAAAAACAACAATACAAGCCTCAAAACTTTTGTTCCTTAATTTTGTGTGAGGAAATCACATCTACACAGTCTCTAACCAAGTAATTTAATCATACTTCTCCAATCTACTAATTAGCTTTTGTACTCCAGTCAATTTAGTTTATGAAACAGGTGTGACACCAAATATTAAATGAAATACAACCATTTGTATTAATTTCACCAAAGTGATAAATACACCAAGGTTGTAAATGTATTCAAACCAAGCTACCCATTTATAAACCTGTGTGACGCATCCGAGCTGAGCCTCAAAATCTGGCATTTTAAACATTTGGGTCATTTGTAGCGTTCACTCTTAGCTCTGAGGTTGCAAAACAGGATGCGCTTAAATGTAGGCAGACCGAGCAACTGTTTTGTTAATAACAATGTTCAAACTTTTGTGTACAGAATCAAATTAACTTCAAGATAAGGATAAAAACTTTTCTCATCTGTGGATACATGAAAGGGCATGATTTGGAGATGAGAAACCAGAATGTGTCTAAATAATATTGGTGGTGCGGAATGGAAATCCGGTGAGAAAATCCTGTTGCCGTTATAACTTGATCAATACAGCATCCCTCTCAATGTAGTATCAAGACAGCAACCTAGGTGCCAGCTTGAAATTAAGTGAGCCAAAATAGTGGAAATCTGTTCGCTGCTTGACGTGGCAAACTGTATGTATATGTACCTGGGCAACTTACCTGTGTGTCGGGGATCCTGCTCAGATAAGCTGTATGCCATTGCAAGCTGCAGTTCCTCATCCTCTTCATCACTATCTGCCGCGTAGTAGTATCCGGAGGGACAACTGTTTGAGCGCAGGGATGTGGCAGGTGCAGCAGAGTGTTGCAAGGGAGGCCCAGCATGGCTGCCATCCTGGCGGCTCAATTCAAGTGCCAGAGCCATTTCATCTTCAACGCCTACGGAATAATTTAAATAAAAAAACAAAAACAAAAACAAAAAGCGGCGCGGTGGTGGAAAAGGGTGCAAATGTTTGAAACAAAGTGAAAGAGGGTTTAGGGAGGGGGGGCATGGAAACCAAAAGTTTGCATAGCAGACAATGGAAACCCAAAAGAACAATGCAAAAATATGAAGACTAGACAGAGGAAATATATATAGAAATCTTGGGCTGTTCTCCCATATCTCTCCCAACTCAGAGCGATTAAAAAAATTTGGAGTAACATTAATTGGGAAATATCATTAAGCCACCACCTTGACAAACTGATAAGATAATGATATCTGGACCAAAAATCATGAAATTTGGACAAAGAAATAAAATAAAATAAAAATCATGCATTGTAACTACACCACAAAATAACCACCACAACCTCAAAAGATAAAGTGGCCAAAAAGAGGAATATTTTAGTGATTCCGATGAAAATTTTGCTTGTTGCAAAGAAATTAACATTTTGGAAAAGAAAATAATACTTTCAGGCATCAAAATAGGGATTAAAGAGAAATCAAACTAAAACGAAGACTCAAATAATGATTAAATTTTAATTGGAACCTCACCTGTATGGGAGAAAAGATGCACCGTCAAGTAATCAAGTTTTGGTTAATTTCACAGTAATTTGTGCACGTAGCCAGGTATTGCTTTCATGAGTGTGGGATTGGTTACAAAATGATACTTACTTTTCACAAGCAATTGTGCACCACCAAAATGACATCACCGTGGACAAGACAAGACTGCTTCCACAGAAATTAAATAAATTTACACCGTGGCATTTGTTGATTCGTAGTACATTTCATCAAATGACGTACAAGGAAATCTAACACAGGTGGAGGGCGCATTCAGTCCTCTCTGCTGGCGCGAACACCATACTAATCTATCCACACAAGATCCAAAAGAAAAATTCAAAAAATGGTTTATTAATTAATTTAAATTTTTTAATTATTTTAAAGTTTTTGTATTTTTTTTCTTCTTTTTCTTCTCCCCTTAGGAGAGGGGCATGGGCTTGGTTAAAAACACACATCAACCACACAACCCCCTTGACAAGACCCCACTAACAGCACTCCGTACACATGTACACAATCACCCTAAAATGCTCAAACTACCTAAAAGTCCTGTCAACATCCCATACCCCTCTATCTCCATAACTTCCAGGTACCTATCTAATTATAATTTAAACTTATCTACTGTTTTGCTGCTGCCAATACCTTTCCAGGGAGACCATTCCATGCATTAACTACTCTCTGAGTAAAAGTCCCCTGCCTTACTAACATCTTAACTCTCCTCTTCTTTACTCTCAAGCTATGACCCCTGGTTCTATCACTGTCTACTCTGTTGAATAATTCATCTGCACTTATTTTATCTATACTTTCATTATCTTAAACATCTCTATCATATCTCCTCGTAACCACCTCCTTTCTAGTGAATAAAGCCCTCTTCTTCTCAGCCCTCCTCAAAGCTGAGTCTAGCTAGTCCTGAAATCAATCTAGTAACCCTGCGCTAAACCCTCTCTATGGCATCTATGTCCTTCCTGAGTTGTGGTGACCAAAACTGCACACAATATTCTAGATGTGGCCCTCACTAAATTCCTGTACAATGTTAAACCACCTCTTTTGATTTATAAATGATCCCCTTCGAATACTACCTAAAACCCTATTTGATTTACCTACAGCTGCCTGGCACTGTGCTGCCTGCTTACCTCCTACCTAATACAGAAGATATAATTGTGATAATGATCAGATGAAGAAATTTAAGTTTTTGTAATGCAACTTGTTTCACTTGAAGAATCAGGGCTCGAGTTTAAACAAAAAAGGTAAAACAAAGGGGGGGGGGGGGGGGCGACAAAGACAAACCTCAGCATAATCAACCGAAAGATATTCCCCACAGCTACCGAGCCATCTACCAGTAACAGTGTCAAGTTCATTATTCATAATTACCCTCGCTGAAGGAGAGGGTCCGTTTATTGCATTTGGGTCCGTTTGTCTGTTTGTCTGTTTGTCCGCACAGAACTTTTGACTTTTTCTCTGCAACCGCTTGTCTGATTGAGATGAAATTTTCACGATTGGTGCGACTACTCATGTAGAATGTTTTAATAATAATGACGTCATAAGCCACGTGGTGTGGCAGCCATATTGGAAAAACGGAAAAATTTTGAACCTCCATCTCTGAAACCGCACTAAGGAAAAAATTGAAGCTTGGCACATGGCAAGTACTCCTCACGGGGAATGAGTGGGGTTTTTTTGACATCATAGGTGCCCTCGTTATGACGTCATAATTGCATATGTAGAATGCCACATCCGATCAGTGTGAAAATTTTTGAAGGTGATCTCAGGATAAAATGGTTCACAGAAATAAAATCTAATGACGTCATCGGTTACATGATTTGGCAGCCATATTAAAAAAAAAAACCTTCAAAAACCTTCTTCTCTGAAGTGGCTGAACAGATCGAGGCAAAACTTTCCATGTATGACCGCCTGTCCATGAGGAACAATAGGATCACATATATGATGTCATTGGTCTCATGGTTTAGCAGCCATATTGGATTTACCCAAAAACCTTATTAAAATCTTCTTCTCCAGAATGGTTGGACAAATCTAGGGGAAACTTCACAAAAGTGTTCCCCAAGCCATGGGTGTACAAGTTTGTTAAGGAATAATTGATAGGTCACATGGTTTGTCAGCCATATTGGATTGAAGAAAAATATTAAATAATGTTTTCTCTGGAACTGCTAAATCAATCGACGTGAAACTTCACATTTATGATCTAGTAGTGATGGGAAATGTATGTTTTAAATTTCAACTTCATCGGACACATGGTGTGACAGCCACAATTAATGTAATTTTTTGATATGGGTTCTGTTTTTTTTTTTGAACAAGGCTCACTGGCTGTGACTGGATTGGCTTGAGGGTAGATGAGTAGCAGCTGAAATGTGAATCCTATCCAGGTAGCTCCTGATGACCATCTTTGCTTTTTGCTTGTTTGGGTTTATTCTGATTACTCCAATTGCTGGACTGTACCTATTTAGTCTTCCATTTGATTCAAATTTAATTTAGTTGAATTTACCATTCTAAATTCAATTGAATCATGAATAATAACAATTTAAAAAACGTTGTGAGTCACGGTCAGGTGTCTAATCAAAGCAGGGTTGCATCAAACCGGGAAGTCTTGGTACCCGGTCATCACTGCCAGCAGTTATAAAGTGGTATTTATAATTATGTCTCTTATTAATTACGCAACACAGCAGTACACAATCACCACACAAAAGCAGTCCTGGTGAGGGTCTGCAATCTCTGATTGCTCTTTTTCTTGTTCATTTTGTTTCCGCATTTTCTCAAGTTTGTATGAAATAAATACCAATTTTCACAAAGTACAATTTTCCACTCCAATGGGTTTGAAGTCAAAGCAAACTGACCACATACACCACTGTACCAGAGACTTAACTCGAAGGAATGGTGGCACAATGACATTCAATGTTGGAAACCATTCTGAAGCACTGATAAATTATATATATA
>CM068956.1:93907740-93921960 GCA_035128595.1 Eptatretus atami | reverse complement strand
TGACCAAATATGCAACTCCTCTTCAAATTTCAAATCATTTGGATAAAAATTGAGGATTTTAGAAATTCGGCCTAGATGTTGTCCTTTTGGCCCATGTGGACCTCCAAGATAATTGGTGGTTGAATTGAGTGACCTGAAATATAAACCCTCTTCAAATTTTAAGTCAATCGGATGAAAATTGAGGATTTTATAAACCTCACCTAAGTTGTTGACCTTTGGCCTATGTTGACCTTTTGACCTCAATAACAATAGCCTTCTTCCTTATGACAAACTCGACCATGTAGTGAAGTTTCGTGAAGATCAGTTTAAAATTGTGACCTGCAGGCGATGAAGAAGACAGACCAGACAAACAAGAAGACATCGTGCAGAGCACGAGACTTGCAAAATCCATAAAGCAAATTGACCTTAAAAATAATTGGTGGTTGAATTCAATGACCAAATATGCAACTCCTCTTCAAATTTCAAGTAATTTGGATGAAAATTGAGGATTTTAGAAAGATCACCTAAGTTGTTGACCTTTGGCCTCTGTTGACCTTTTGACCTCAAAAACAATAGGCTTCTTCCTTTTGCCAAACTCTCCCATGTGGTGAAGTTTCATGAAGATAGATTTAAAATTGTGACCTGTTGGCACCAAACAGACAAACAGACAGACAGACAAACACAGACAGAATAACAAAATCGACTAACCAATATACTTGAAAAATCTTCGATTTTGCAAGTAACAAACTGTTTACCAATGACTGAAAAATGAGTGAAACAGCAAGCTGAAGATTACATATCCTATACATTTTTTTTAAAATTGTTGCGAAAAAAAAAACATTTAGGAAGAAGAAATTGTGTGCAGGTGATATAATCCTGCTCTAAAGACAAATGGTGTATACCATAAACAAACTCTGGCATCACCAACTGAGCACCTGGCTCATGACGCTGGGATCACATTTACTGAGGTTTGTCTACCGCCGACTGATGCATTTATATTTGGTGTTAAAAAAAACAGAAAAAATAGTCTCTCTTCAGGTCCTTGTACTACTAAATATTACAAGTACAAGATCCTCGATGAGGCTTAGAGACAGGAGAAAAAAATAAATAAATTATGAGACAATGCCTTGCATGGCTGACAACAGCTGGCTAGATTGTTGTTGTTTATAAATATACTGAAGATCATGGGAGAGCAGAAATAATTAGGGGTGAGGGGCAGGAATCAAGACAAAAAGGGGGCAATTAGAAACTCGTAGGATAATGAACAAATGGATACAACTGAAAAGCATCTCAAAATGCAAAGCCCGTACCACATCCGCTTTGTTTGTACTCAAACTAAATTTGATGAAAACGAGAGTTTAAAAAAAAATTGTACATTTTATTCATTTTCTCCATATTCACATAATAAAGGTTTGGTGAACATTTGATGACAAAATCTCAATTGGTAAAAATGTTAGGGCTTGGACAGACACACTGAAGCTCAGTGGTAAATAAATAAACACGATAAAATAAAATAAAATAAAAACAAAGAGAAAAAAACAGGGCGTCTCACGCTTGACGCACTGTAGCTGGCTACTTATACTCACGAACACTTTGCCCTTTCACATTTTGACTCAATTTTTAATTATTTTCTCCATATTCTCATGATTAAAAAAAAAAAACTTTTCCCAAAAGGACCGTTCCACAAACCCTCCCACATCCACTTTCTCAACAACCCTCTTGAAGAGGGTCAGTCTCTCAAACTCTCAGCCATGATCTCTCTTGGGCAAAGCACATTTCAAAGTTGGCCTCCAAAACCAGACGTCAACTACTGGGCATCCAGTAGTGGGCATCCGTCAAGCAAAGTCCTTCTTTGGCACACCTGAGCTCCTATCCACCTGCAAAGCTTTAATCCGCAGCTTGATGGAGTACTGCCCTCTCCTTCGGGCTGGCTCCCCTGCCTCACATTTTACTCGGCTTGACGGCGTGTAAACCAAGGCTTTCCAGTTCATTGGAATCTCTCGCGATGAGGCCGAGATTATGAGCCAATGACTTCACCATCGCTGACAAGTCGCTGGTCTCTGTCTTCTGCCTCATTTCTGGACTTGCACCCTCTGCCCTCTCCATGCTCTGTCCACTCTCCGTCCTCCTCCTCCTCCTCCTCCCCCCCAAGTATATGCAGGACGCACACGGTACACCACCATCTGAGTGAAACTGCCTCAATCCAGAATCACTGCTCATCTCCAATCATTTTTTCCTCTCTTCTCCCACCTGTGGAACCACCTTCCACACCCTCTTCAATCTCGTTCTTTTCTCCCGGTCTTCAAGACAGCTGTTCACCACCATCTCAGGTCACCCCCCCATCCAAACTCATGATCTTTTCTCCACCCGTTAAACCATCACACCCTCCCAAAATTTTGCTTCGGTATCCATCTTACGTAATTTTGCTGAAGTATCAAAATGTTGCTTATGTGTCCACCCCTTGCATTCTCTCTCCCTTAACCCTCATCGTTACCTGCATCACTAGTTTGTCCGTCTCAATCTACCTTCTCCTTCCGCCCTGCTATTGGCGGTTTCCCCTTTCCTCTGCTGTTCCCTTTATGTTGTGTCCTGGTCTGTTGTGTCCGAGCTCTTTCAGGAGCCGAGACCATGTGGAAAAAACCCCCCAAAAACCCACCCTCACTCAATTTCAACCAAAATGGCATTAGCAATACACTTGAGGTAACTTTTCTCCATTGAGAAGTATAAGCTAGTACACACCCAGGAGCAACAACTCAACCCAAAAGACAAAATGCCACCAGTATGGCTGTTCAGTCTTCACTTTTTCTATCTTTAATTTTTTTTGATAGAGACATGGGAAGCCTGCTTCGTGCACAGAAATGATGAAAGCAGAAAGAAGAGGAAGAGGACGAGGGGGGGGGGGGGTAGGGACAGGAGGTAACCCCAACTCTCTTTTGGATTAAAAGTAACTGAACCAAACGTGCAACATGTGTTGGCAGTTTCCACCAATTAATTGTCATCTGACCAAAGTGCCACACCAGCACAAAGAAAACAACAGTCATACTATGCCGATAAAAAAGTAGTGTGAATCGAGAGAAAACTCCCCAGGAACGAACACCTAATACTATAGCAAGCATGTGGAACACTAAGTTTAAAATGGAGAAGACTACTGGATGAAAAAAAAATGAGGGTAAAACTCCACAAATAAACTGTAGACAAGACTGAAGAGGGTAGGTGAACCAGGCACGAAGTAGTAGTGGTCGAGATAGAAAGCAAAGCCTCCCAAAAGTGTGCGTGCGTGTGTCTGTCTGTGTCTGTGGTGATATACAACTCTGAAGTGCAGGAGGAGTCAAATGTGGCAAAACGATAACTTTATTTTGGTAAAGGGCGAAACAACACCGACAAATTTTATTCAGCTACCCCAAAAAATCCAGATTATGGGAATAAAAGCTCCATAAGCTTAAATCAAAAACTTGCATCATGCGGTGACCAATCAGATCAACCAAATTGTGCGGCGCAGTCATGGGATATTTCATGCGTTATGGAGTGACAATTTGAGTCATTTTACTGATCATCCAGGATTGTTGGCACCAAAGCCGTGCAACCAATTATTGCGCTCCATACACCACGTTATACCCTTTGAGTTCTGCTTCACGAATGAAGTTCCTACAAATTAAGGGAATGTCACCTAATTAATGATCAAAAAGTCCGTTAGAGTGAAGCTGTCTTTTGATGCAAATCAAACATGAACATTTATTAAAATCAGCTCTCCACGTGGCAACAAAAGTCTAGCAAAATTATGGTTACATTCACTGTTGATTGCACTTCTAATGGAGGTGTTCTGGAACTCTCAGAAATCTCCCAATATTGCAGAATAAACTGAAAGGTTGCCATTATGAAGTAACGATTATTCATACAATACCAGGGTAAAGAAATAAGCTAACGAAGAATTCGGAAAATTAAGCGACAACACAGCTTCAAATCTTTTGACAAAACTTTTGAAAATTGAAAAAACATTTGCTAATCATCAACATGAACTCTGGGTAAAAGCATTGCAAATTACTCGAGAAAAGAAACTTATGATGTGTGCACGAATACGGGACATTCCAAATGACGTAATCTGCAGCAGAAAGCTTGGCCAGCTTACGCAGAAACCCGCTGGCAACGAGGTTCATCTGGTCGGCCGAACGCATATCATGCGTTACAGATAAGGATCGGTACATGAAATGGCTCA
The DNA here is from genome assembly GCA_035128595.1 of Eptatretus atami. Lineage (NCBI taxonomy): Eukaryota > Metazoa > Chordata > Myxini > Myxiniformes > Myxinidae > Eptatretus > Eptatretus atami. The sequence goes on along the minus strand of CM068956.1, from coordinate 93,917,768 downwards.
CAAAGCTTCAAAACGAAACCAAAAAATACTTAGAAATGTGTCTGTGAGGTGAGAAAGGGGTGTGCCTCTGCCCGATGAAAAATTTGGAGAATTTTCTGATCGAGTCGTCCAAAAAGTTGATATCTTTCACCCCGGAGTGCAAAAAACTCTTGACGATGCGGACCCGTGCAAAGCCTGTGATGAGCTGTGGACGGATGCGTTCTACCTGACCTCCCTGATCATTCCTGCCAGTGAGTGGAACGTGAACATTGTGGGATTACCTCATGTGAACACGGCAGGCATGGTGATGTATTTAATGGCTCTCTTCAGTTGGAAAGACGATGCCATCATTCAGAAAGACTTCCCAGTGGGAGACACCGTATCTGGTTTAGTTGCTTCTTAACACCGTTGAGTCATATCTGGTGTTTGTAAATTCACAAGGCATATTTACTATGAATCATGTTTGGAAGGAGGAAGGGGTGGGTGTGGGAGTGGAAGGTTGCATGGGCTGTGAATGCCGTTCTAAATGTAGATTTAGCTCTACTCTTTTTGAAAATAAAAATAAAAAACAGGGGGGGAGGTATTGTAATTGGCTCCATCAGTTCATGGGTCACGTTATCTACTCAATAGTTGTGCAGAAATTCACCAAACTTGGTAGTCATGATCACCACATGGCAAGAAGATGCAAGGACAGTAATATTTTTGGCCCCACCCCCTGGGGCAAGGTCTAAAGGTCAAATACCAAAACAAACAAACAAAAAAATGCAATCACGGAGACATTTTTAAACATTTTGTAATGAAACTTTGTATATGCAATGAACATTTAGGGATGTGTGACACAAGGTTCATGGCCCAGGAGATGGGGACTTCAGGTCACAGGGGTCAAAATGGAAAGAACATTAAACTCAAAACTTGATATTGGGTCATTCATGGAACTTTTTGTCATTTTTCAACCTTCCTTTAGGTGGGAATCATGGGGATTTGTGAAGGCATGTCATAGACTTTGCTCAAGGTTTTGTTTGGTTATGGCACCACAGGAGAAATTATGAGATTTTTGCATTTATTGGTAAAGGGAGAAGAGTCTATGCCTGGTGTTGGCTTAATAGTTCAGGTGGTGGACTTGGGATCCTAGGGTCCTGAGTTCAAATCCCACTCAGCTGTTGAATTAATACCAGGTGGGGTTAACTCAGCCTGTAATTCTTCCGAGGTCGGCCTAATGGGTGCCAGCATGCTGGTACAGTGTCGGAGTGGCGACCCGTCCAGGATTGTGCCCAATAGCCAAGGAGACTGCTGAGGCAGCACCAACACTCTTCATAGAATATGGTCCCAATAGATGGATGGAGAAGAGTCTGTTTGTGTGCGTTCTATCCACTACTGCTGCTAGTTTGTACCAACAGGAAATGGTACGAACCCACCACCTCTCATCCACAGATATTTCTCATATTCCCTATGTTTCCAACAGTCCCATTTGCATTTAGGAACAGGGCGATTATGGTAAAGCATATTGCAATTGCCACTCTTCTGTCTAAATGCTGAAAATTAGTTTTCAGACTATTTGAATAACTGATTTCATGTTAGCACCAGCAGGTTAAAAGTGCCCAGCGAGCAGAACAGAGGCACCATAAACACACATAGCACATGTGTAAAAGGCCTCATTTAAGCATTCTTACGTCATTTGGAAAGTCCCGTATTAATGAAATGCTGTTCAGACCAGTCTGTGCATGATGTTTCACTCCAGTGAAGTCAATGAACATTTCTCGAACAAGTAATGGTTATGGTGGTCGATGTATGGTTGGGAATGGACATTTACAACTTGTGGTACATCAACCCAGCACTAGTCTTCTTTCACTGGGAAAACAAAAGCTAAACCAAAGAACCCCACCTTCTTTAAATAAATAAATAAATAAAAAGAAACCTTGAGGCACCTGTCATGTGCCACTTGAGTCACCTGACCGACAGAGTTTTGTGTACTTTTTGGAGTCACCAGGATTCATTCACGAGGATGCATGGTAGTTTGACATTCTGACCCAGTTGGTTCCTCAGTTTTGTCACTGGATGTATGGTACTCTGGGCGTAGGTAGACTGACCGTTTCAAAGTGCTCAGCTGTGGAGTACGTGGCAGCCTTAACTACATATCGACTCACTGGTTTCACCATGTTGATGGGTACTTGGCAATGATGTTACAGACTACCAGCATTCATGTAGTTCTGGCTTATCCTTCTCAATGTCTGAAAGCAACACCTCGGTTTTTCTGCAGTATTACCTTGCAACAAGGAGTGTGCAACCATTTCTCTTTGAACTGACTAACTGTAAAAAAAAAAAAAAAAACTCAATCACCTTGATATCCCGGTAACTTGAAATCAGTGTTGTCACGATTTTGCAGAGGAAGTGATGCACAGCATATTTTCCATGTTGAAGGTCATCACTGACATTACTGTCTACCAAGGCACACACGGTTAACAGGGTAACTTTAAGGTAACTCCAGTGAGCACTCTAAATTTCATTCTGCTCCATCGCAGCATAGTTCTCAGCAAAGTCAACTTGAACAATGACAAGATGCCCATTAGCAGCCTTGCGTCGGTTCTCAAATAAATCGCCTGGATTCCTCTTCACAAATGTATGCAAGGTGAAGAAAGGAAGATGCTTGTATGCCTCGGATAACGTTTCCTGGACAGTTCCATCTTCGACCACTTCTGTTGCCGCTGCTCAATTGTCTCCCACTAGAACCACTTCCGATGAACACGCACAGCTTCATCAACGGCGTCGAATTTGCCGTGACAGTTGAAGCATTTTCCGGACATGCATTCAAAATCATCCCGATTACACACAATGGTTCCCAATAATTATTGATAGGTGCTGGACAGTCCGGCTGGACACGGGGTTTCAAGGCTTCCAAGAGGAGGCAGATATTTTGATGGTATCGGCAGAGACAGACGTGAGGAAATTCCAATGCAAGCAGACATTTGGTGGACAGAATGCGGCAAATTTTGATGGGTCTATTCTTGCTGTCAGGGTAGGTGTCAAAGAACAGTGAGCGACTGCACTTCCCATCATGAGGAAGCTTTTCTGGACCTTTCCTGTGGGCCTTTCCTTTTTTAACAGTTCCAAAGTCCTTCTTGCCTGATGACATCCATGAAATGCCTGCCTGCTGGTAAAACCTGATGACTGCTTCCCCAACATCAGCAGAAATATTCTGAGGATTTGAAATCATGACTTCATGGCAAATTGGCAGATCCACAAAAGCCAGTTGCTTCAAAATAGCAGCACATCTCCTCGGTGACTTTGGAAGGGCTCCACCGGCTTGGTTCGTTCACTGCCTTTCCTTGAAGAAAAGGGTGATGCTATTCTTATTAGCTGGGGATGCAGATACATGTACAGCTACAACGGTGGAATTCTTCTTTTTTTAATTCTCCCGACGTCACCATTGACGATTGTTAATTTTGCCGAGCTTTTGCAGGATTCGCTGCTCGTACATCTTTTTTCCTGTTTCGCATCCAACACTGAGCTTTTGGGGCTCAGCGGCAGTCAAAGGCATTGTGACCACAATAAGAAGGCAGTTGGAAATCATCCAGGTTGCCAACTGAGAAATTTCACAGCCAGCTTGTTAAACATTGCTAGGTCTGAGATAAACATTCATTTAGCTACATTCAAACTACAATGGAGCTAAGAGGAAGATTGTTAGTACACACCATTAGTTTGATTACAAATTGTTTACCGTCCATCAAAATTCAAGCTGCCCAACATGGACAGCTAACACCAGAAAGTAGCAGTACCAAGCTGTTGAATTCTGGGATAGCAGACATCATACGACCTATTGTTTGAGTGATGAACCGATCAAGTTCATCAATGACGGCAGCCTGTCACTCTATAAAACATGATGGAGTGACATGATTTTAGTTAATTTTTGCATCATATTGAAATTTATTTAGACAACAGTGCCTCCTACACAATCAATGAATGAGGTACGAGTTATTGATGAAATAAAAATTTATTCCTCTTCTTCCAACAGCAAATGAGGCGAATGAAAAGCATAATTTTTGTTACGGAGTGACATTTGCTTCGTTAATTAAAATTTTAATTACAGAGTGGGGGCAGGTAACTTGAGTTGATCAAGTTCAACAATTGACTTCAGATACGGGACAATGTACGGAGAGCAGTTTTTGGCTCCCAGCTTCATTAGTGAACTAATAAATAAATCAATTGTTATTTGCAATATAATAAACACATTTTACTGTTTCTTTCAGGATGTTGACGTCACCAACTCCATCAAGCAAAACATAAAAATTAGGCATGTGTGCTCAATAATCATCATATGTTCTGAAACTGGACATTTCTGCACAGCAAATGCTTCAACTCTTGAAATTTTAAATCTTGAACTCCATGGACCATTCACATAGAATTACCCTAATGCAGGCCATCTGGAACGTTATTCTAAAGTTGTACATCAAAATGGAAGCACGAAAGCAAGGTGTAATGCTCTGCATTGAGCAAAAAGATCACATACAAAACAAATTCCGCTAACCTTTCGAATCATTAACATTGAATAACCAGTTGCAATTGGTAACAAGTGAGTATGCAAAGGAGTGTGCAACCATTTGTACAACTACAACTCAATGTAATGTTACATAACATGCAGCATTACGGTGCAAATATCATTTCCTTGGAGGCATCGATAGCCAACCACAAAGCAAGGACCATCCTCATATTAACACCAGACCAGATGGAACAGGCAGATAGATCACCACCTCCATGAATGCCAATGAGGTAGCAGAGCTTTGATTTCACAATCCAATTGGGGTAAAGGTATTCTGGTGGGGCTGGCTCGTTTCCATACCAAATAAAATCTATTTGTGGTGCCTTCGGCCAATCTTGAATCTATAAAAGTCTGGGATGAGAGCCCAGTTTTCTCTCTTAGGCAACCACCCTATTTGGCAGACAGCTAAATCGGTGACCAGATTGATAAAAGGGGGTCTTTGCTTCATCGCAAACCACAAAACATACCAAATATTGATGAGCTTTATTCTGGCGCAAATAACAATTCCATCAATCACTTGCAATAAAAGTACAAGGTGCACTACATGGTACAAGTATGTAGTATCTAAAACCAATTTCAAGCAAATTACTATAATTTCAAATGATATATCAGTGTTGCCTTGGATCGCAGAAAAGTTACTGCATGCACCAAGATGCAAGCACATCACAATTACCACACGAGGTATGGGGGTGGGAGGATGCTCAGTGCCAGATTACATTATCCACTACAAACTGTCATCCTAGCGATTCACATGAAAGAAAATCATTCGCGCAAACCATCCTTTGGATGGGACACCAAGTAAGTTCCATCTTTTTGCACTCGTTTGCAGACACAAACCACATTGCCTCCAAAAGAACATACAATGTTGAGTAGGCCGTTGTGTGCTGGTAAAAAATGTTTAATTCTTGCATATCAATTGTTTCGGCAGTTTGCTACAGTTGTCCTTAATGGCAGCACAAGATCGGCCGACACAGGTCAGGTCAGTACAAACTTTCAGACTATGAAAATTTTAATCCAATCAATGCTGACATGGCTACATAATTCCGTATAAGGAATGCAACAGGCATGTACAAGTTTAGGGTTTTTTGGGAACAAAGAAAAAGGAAACTAATTTTATTAAAAAAAATTTTTTTTTAATGTTCAAATATGTGGTTAGTTTGGACATGCACACAGGCTCAATTTAGCAAAGCTGTTCACCATGATGGCATGTCATACTTCGGCCAAATTGGTTACGCACCATGATTCAGAAAATATAGCAATAATGCAGTGATTAAGCAGCGCACGTGCACCATACAGTAACAAAACAGCAAAACCAACTGAAGTGGTATGATCACAAAAAAAATTGTTTTTTTTTAAACAGAGACAATGAAAAGCTGTCTTCTTAAGAAAACAGATTTATGACAAAGGATTTTTTTTTTAATTGCCCTGAGCAACCCTTGCCTGAGGTTTATTCTTATTTTCTTAAACTCAGCTTACAAAAATTAATCTTCAGAGAACATTCACAAAAGTCCCTCCCTCTGCAAACTGCTTATACACTTGCTAGACGTTTCTATACAGAATAAGGAAGTAACTGGAAATAAAATTAAAATAAAAACTCGAACGCCAGCAAACTTTCTAAACACGTTGATGTGTAAATACAGCTTTTAAAAACTTAGCACCCTTATTTATTTATTTATTTGAACACAACCCAACTTTTAAAATAAACAACTCACCTCAACAAACATTACACAGTCATACAGAACAAACAACTCATTGCATCATTAATCATAGGTTATAAAGTGCAAATTTGTCATCCACAAGTAAACACCATACACTGGTGGTGTCACACACCATAAACTAGTAAACACTGTAGCACGTAGACAGGGCATTGCTTCGAGCGAGTCTGCCCTTGGATGGCACATCAAGCCAGAGGACCCGTCTACCGGACTGGTCAGATGTCAAACATGCCATTTACAAAGAGCGAGTTATCGCCGGCACCCAAAACAAATTACAAATTGCTGCCCTAATGTGACATAGCTGCACCTCAGTGATGATACAACTAGCAAATCAAAGTCAGAATTGGATTCGGGTCCATCATGCATTCGCAAGATGATCTCCATGGAATTAACATTTTGTTGAAAGGTTTTGATTTGCAAATAACTACAAAAACATTTGCATTCATCCGAACAACAGGGGTGCAAATATTTTTGCAAAGATGAGGACAACAGCAACTAAGATGAAGTAGGACATTATGCAACCTCCAAATTGCACCTCAGAGTACTTATCATAAATGTGCAGTGCCGTGGCAAATTCAAACTTGTGTGAATACTGCACATTTCAAAGTGACGAGCATTGAACCCATCGCTCTGCTGATGTTAGTTGAACATAATAATCGTTTATCGAGTCAATATTTGTAAAAAAAAATTATAGAAAGATTTTGTTTACTGTTAGCAACCCAGCGTTAATTTTAGTAATACGCACACTTATTCAGCAAAAAAGGTGATGATGAATTTGATGTATATACCCAGACATTATGTCATTTGTTTATGTTTGTTTTTTTTCCAAGTTGCAAAATGCAATTCTCATTGAGTCAAGAATAATACACTGCCGAAAAGTCCGAACCTGGAAGGGCTTTTACAGAAGATCCAGGTTGGAGTGGAGGAAGTAAAGAACAGCTAGGTAATCTAAGAGTACATAAAACATCCTCCCACTCACAGCCACTCTTTGCTTCCTACCACTAAGCCAGTTTTCAATCCAATTAGCTACCTGACCAGCCACTCCACAAGCCCTCACTTTGGCTAACATCCTCCGATGTGGTACCATTTCAAATGCCTTCTTAAAGTCTAGATATACCATGTCCACTGCCTTTCCATCGTCCACCCAATCAAACACTGCTTCAAAGAACTCTAAAAGATTTGTTAAACAGGAACTACCTTTGGTAAACCCATGCTGACTACCTTTAATTAGTTTGTATTTGTTTAAATGTTTCCTCATCTGGTTTAAATGGTTCCAGATAATATGCACCCAAGAGTATTGATGGACGTGGCTGAGCAGGTAAGTGAGATGTTAAGAGATATTTTCAATCGTGCCCTGGAGTCGGGACAGGTACCGGAGGATTGGAGAGTAACAAATGTAATACCAATATTTAAGAAAGGATCCAGAGAAGAATTGGGAAACTATGGACCTGTTAGTTTGACTTCAGTTGTGGGAAGTGTTGGAGACATTAATTAAGGACCAGATGAGGAACCATTTAAACATTTTTTACTTCCAAGGTCGGACCTGGACTTGCACGTAGGTGAATTAGCACACTAATTCACCTAATAAACAAGAAGAAAGAAGAGTAAAAAAATAATGAAGAAAAGAGTAAAAAATAATTGAAAAGAAGAGTAAAAAATGAAGAAGAGTAAAAATGAAGAAGAAGAAGAGTAAAACTGAAGAAGAAGAGTAAATAAATGAAGAAGAGTAAATAATGAAGAAGAAGAGTAAATAATGAAGAAGAAGTTAAAAATAATGAAGAAGAAAAAAAGAAAGAAGAGATAAGATCCAGGTTGGAGTGGAGGAAGTAAAGAACAGCTAGGTAATCTAAAGAGTACATAAAACATCCTCCACTCACAGCACTCTTTGCTTCCTACCACTAAGCCAGTTTTCAATCCAATTAGCTACCTGACCAGCCACTCCACAAGCCCTCACTTTGGCTAACATCCTCCGATGTGGTACCATTTCAAATGCCTTCTTAAAGTCTAGATATACCATGTCCACTGCCTTTCCATCGTCCACCCAATCAAACACTGCTTCATAAGAACTCTAAAAGATTTGTTAAACAGGAACTACCTTTGGTAAACCCATGCTGACTACCTTTAATTAGTTTGTATTTGTTTAAATGTTTCCTCATCTGGTTTAAATGGTTCCAGATAATATGCACCCAAGAGTATTGATGGACGTGGTGAGCAGGTAAGTGAGATGTTAAGAGATATTTTCAATCGTGCCCTGGAGTCGGGACAGGTACGGAGGATTGGAGAGTAACAAATGTAATACCAATATTTAAGAAAGGATCCAGAGAAGAATGGGAAACTATGGACCTGTTAGTTTGACTTCAGTTGTGGGGAAGGTGTTGGAGAACATTAAGGACCAGATGAGGAACCATTTAAACATTTTTTACTTCCAAGGTCGGACCTGGACTTGCACGTAGGTGAATTAGCAGCGCTAATTCACCTAATAAACAATGAAGAAGAAGAGTAAAAAATAATGAAGAAGAAGAGTAAAATAATGAGAAAGAGAGTAAAAATGAAGAAGAAGAAGAAGAGTAATAATGAAGAAGAAGAAGAGTAATAAATGAAGAAGAGTAAAACAATGAAGAAGAAGAGTAAAACAATGAAGAAGAGTAAAAATGAAGAAGAAGAGTAAAAAATGAAGAAGAGTAAAAAATGAAGAAGAAGAAGATAAAAATGAAGAAAAGAAGAGTAAAAAATGAAGAAGAAGAGTAAATAATGAAGAAGAAGAAGTAAAAATGAAGAAGAAGAAAGAGTAAATAATGAAGAAGAAGAGTAAAAAATGAAGAAGAGAAAATGAAGAAGAGTAAATAATGAAGAAGAAGAGTAAAAAAATGAAGAAGAAGAGTAAATAATGAAGAAGAAGAGTAAAAATAACGAAGAAGAGTAAAATGAAGAAGAAGAAGAAGAAGAAAAAGAGTAAAAATGAAGAAGAGTAAAAATGAAGAAGAAAGAAGAGTAAAACTGAAGAAGAAGAGTAAATAAATGAAGAAGAGTAAATAATGAAGAAGAAGAGTAAATAATGAAGAAGAAGTTAAAAATAATGAAGAAGAGTAAAAAATAATGAGAAGAAGAAGAGTAAAAAATGAAGAAGAAGAGTAAATAAGAAGAAGAAGAGTTAAAAATAATGAAGAATAAGAGTAAAAAATAAATGAGAAGAAGAGTAAAAAAATGAAGAAGAGTAAATAATGAAGAAGAAGAAGAGTAAAAAATGAAGAAGAAGAGTAAATAATGAAGTGCTAAAATAAGACATGCTAAAATTATGACGTCACAAGTCAACATTGTGTTGGCGGCCATCTTGGATAGAAAAACACACCTTTTCCGATTAACACTAAAACTTGACAGACGTGTTCCAATACACGGTTTGAAGCAGAATATAAATTTGTGATGTCATAGGTCACACGGTTCGTCAGCCATCTTGGATTGAAAATTAGTAAATTTTTTTAATCTTCTTCTCCAGAACAGCTGGACAGATTGAGGCAAAAATTCACGACACTTTCCCCAAGACATCCTTTCACAAGTTTGTTAATTTCTAATCGATAGGTCACACGGTTTGGCGGCCACGTCGAATTTACCCTAAAACCTTCAAACATCTTCTTCTCCAGAACGGCCGGTCAGATCGAGGGGAAACTTCACGGACGTATCGCACACGAGCGGTGAATATAAGTTTGTTAATTTCTAATCGATAGGTCACACGGTTCGGCAGCCACGTCGGATTCAAGAACAACATTAAATCATTTTCTCCGAACCGCTCATCCATCGACGCA
>CM068956.1:93861103-93887700 GCA_035128595.1 Eptatretus atami | reverse complement strand
TCTGATCCGAATATTTGCATATTAGCTGCTCCTGCCAGCCTATAAGAAGGCGAGCGCAAGGCAAATGAAGAGTTGGGTTCTGGAGACGGCTGAGGAGAGTGCGGAACTGAAGAGAGTCGGGTTGCAGAGGGAGTCGGGCGAGGGAGAGCGGTGGAACTGCAGGCAAGGGAGCTCGGGTCCGAGGCAAGAGGGACGGCGGTCCGCCAGCCGCGCGACAGTCGGCGGTGTGGGATCGCTCGTCGCGGCCCAACGCCGCCAGCCACTCCCTCCCCCAGGCATCACAATCTCCCTTTCCCCCGCGCTGATAGTGCAAAGGGGGCCCCGTTCCCCCCCCCCCCCACACGTGGTGCCAACGAACCCCGCCAGGAGCACGGAGTCGGGGCCAGCCGCGCGGCCCACATTTGCGGCTGCCCGCCAACGCGTCACGGGACGCGGGTGGACCCACCCGGTCTCCCGGCCCTGGCCGCTCCTCTAGGTCCCGCGCCAATTTGCCTACGGGCCTGTCTGCCTCCTTGTCTGTGAGGGTGGCTTCTTTCTTTTGCTTTTGTGTAAATGTGTGTTGGCGCCGTCTGTGAAGTGACTGTATAGTGTTGCCGTGTGTGCGCGTAGTCGGTTTAACTCTGCGTCGTTGTGCTTTTGTTGTTTTGGTTGCTTTATGTGCATTTTGCTGTATGGCTGTATATGTGCTTGTCTGTGTGTGTGTGAAATAATGTGCATTGTGTGAACTGTTTTCCCGTTTCGCTTCGTCTTTTCTCTGTTTGCTCTCCATCCTGCTTCACCGTAAGGGGTTCGTAGTGGGCTTAATCCGCCGGTAATTAATCGGCCGTCGAGGCCGACGTAACCACGCTCGGTTATCACTGTAGCACGGAACGGACCGCTTAAGCGGTTCGTGTCTGGAGTCGGCCTGTGGCGTGGTACGTCGCCCGGTCGACCATTCGCGCAGGTACTTAGGTAGATCGAATTTGGCGAGCGACCCTATCCTGCGCGGGTGGCAATTGGCACGATCGTGGTGAGGTTAACCCCCACCCGTGACTAGCTCCCGGCGTTGTTCCGAGAGGGTCACGACTGAATTGTCCGTCCGGCGACGTGCCGCGATTCGAGTTACGTGGCCGTCCGCACGCCGGCGGGCGCGAATTCGCAACAATATTTATCAATCCCCTTTTAATGAATAAAAATAAATTAAAAGAACAAAGGGGATGATGTGTGAAATAATAAATTTTTTCCGTCAATAATTTTGTCATTTGCCAACGCCTCAAAGTCCAAGCAAACGACTTCAGTTGCCAATTTCCATATTTACACAAAATGTAATTTTTTCAAAGAACTTTGAAGTAATTGCTAAAACAATATATAAACAGCATATAAAACCATACATGACAATTATTCAGAGAAGGCACTTAGGGTGTCCCCTCAAAAACAGGCCGTGTGCTTCTGCCTCATCGCAGTGGTTGGCAATCATGCTGAGAACTTTATATTCCAAACAATGCTGAAGAATGAGAACTTTATATTCCAGCCCATAGGGTATAGCAATAATCAATTACGCTATAGATAAGACCTTCGCCGGTTGAATTTTTCTGATTTCAAAAAATGATTAAACGATGGAGAATACCCCCATCTGCAAAAACATACCTACTGCTTACAATTCAAAACACCTCACTGCACTGGAAAATATGGGGACAGGAATACTGTCCTGTAAATGGAGGAGACTCGTATACCCTCCTCCACCTGGAGGCGGCACATGATACACATTTACATGGAGAATTTGCGTTACCCACCTCCCCCCTCTCCCCACCCCCGGCACCATAACCAAAGTTGAGTGACTGGAACAGAATCAGTATTGATGGTATGCGATCAAACCGTTTAATAAGAAAAAATAAAAATAAAGGAAAGACTGCCAACAACAATTATAGATTACATTACTTTGCTTGTAATTGGAAGTAAACTTCCTTGCCTTTAGTTGAGACGATCCATTTTGGGATGCTATTTGTGAATGGGAGCTGACTCCCAAGCATACAGGAAGTGTACAAAAGAGAATAACAGGCTAAAGAATGCAGAAAGAAAAGAATAGCAGCAGAGCAAGATTTGGAAAGCTTGTAACTGCTGCCACCTGGGTCAATCACAAATGCAGGGTCAAGGTTGGATAAAAGTGTCACTACTTTCTCAAGTGAGAAAAACAAAGTCAAGTTAGCATTGGGCACGAGGGGCTAAGATGGGGACAAAGTGGGATGGGCTGGGTATGTGGAATTTAGAAGCAAATTTTGGTTGATAAAAACTATGGAAACGGTCATCAACTTCAATGGTATATTCTGGCTATTAAGACAAGCAACTACATATTTGTCTCTTCAAAGAACTCTCAGAAGGAAGTGGTGCAAGCTCAGCATTGGATATGCGATTCTGCTTTCAGCCATCATCAAGACAAAAACCAGCTTAACGCTCAGAGTTTAGGATCAACCTACATAACGTGTGACACCACCTAACATTCAGTCAGAATACAAGGAAGCAAAATTATTGAGGACTCCTTTGCATACTAATAAATCAGTGGCATTTACATAAAAATTAATTGACCAATTAAATCAAAGTTGATTGAAATTAGGTTCCTAAGAACGACACGTTAAGAAGGGGTGTGTTCCATTATCAATCAACTTGTAGAGTGCTCTCCAAGTGGCTCGCTTGATTTTAAACACATAAGCAAGCACCCCAATGAAATAGTTGATGAGGAACGGCTGGCTTGGCAAGCGATAAGCTGATTGGTAATGGAACACACTCCTCATGAATGGATGGGGTAAAGGTCACAACAAAGCAGAGTCTCTGCCAAAGCTTCGGAAAGCAGTGCAGGAATGGGATGTTTGGAGACATCTGATCATGAATGTCACCAGAAATGAGTCACGACTAGACGAAACTGGATAACTCGTTATAATCCGATAGGTGTGTCGACCAGCGACTGTTAACCAATACACCACCCATGCGTAAATGTCAAATTTTCTCCAAATTTCCCTCTGGTGAGTATTAAACAATGCTATCAAACCTTAGGAATTGGTTTATGCATCAAATAAAGGAACAAGGGTTATGCATCAATATCACACTTGAAAACATGGCCAGGAGAGATATGCTGGAAACAATCCATATGGAGTCCACTTAGAATGTGATGGCTAAGAAAAATCAGACAGGAAATGGGATTCATCATTCATGCCTAAAGACTCGTGCAAGCAGCTTTGTGAACTAAAGATCATTGCCGCTTACCTTGAGGCCCAGCAAGTCGAGCCGGCGCTGATCTATTCGTCTGAGGGAGCCGTGATAAGTATAGAATGCCTTAATCACGTCGAGTTTCCTCAAAACTTTTTTCAGATTCGTAGCAAATGTTTAAAAATGTAATTGTAAGTTGGACAGAATTGACTGAAACATTTGTGATTATAATAATTTTTACGTCTGGAAGGTGTGCCTCATGACAGCCATGAGGTTGCGATTACTTTTCCAATGAGTAAATGTATCGCGGTCAAAAAGACAAGACACCAAATTGCGTATTTTAGTGAGATAGACAGACGTTCTCCTGCCTGGCGGACATCTGATCATGGGAACGAGCTTGCAAGCTTTTGTACCTGGCTTATGTGTGCAAAAATACGTCATTAAAAACTACCATGGGAGTAATTCACATAATCATGGTCATGATGCATGAACATTGCACCCTATCCGGAAGAAATGGGTTAAGAAAGGAAATCAGCATATCGGAATAGCAACTCAATTCTCTACAAATGCGGCATGTTTATCTGATGATGAAAATATGGAAAACTCTGGGTCATAAGAAAAATACGGACGAGTTTCACCCATGCACGTTGGACTTTTCCCCATGCTACTAACCAAGATGAGCAGAACACGGGGAAAATAAAAATAATAATAAAGAGAAATTTCATCAATTCATTATATTTTGTACCTTCTTAGCTTGGTACTGAGGTGGTTTACCGATTGGGGGGGGGGGGGGTGCGCTTTTGGTTATACGACTGGTGACCCTCGAGTGTTATGGCAGAAAGCCCTCAGACAGAAGGTTTAACGGGATCTATAGGGTGGTGGGACTAAGGGTTCTAATGAGGTCGTGTTTTCCGGGTCTAATGGTTATAAAGGGTCTTAAGGGTCTTATACTGGTGTCAAGTGTCCAGGAAAAAGTGTGGATGAATTGGTATGTAAATAGATGTTGTTTACATGTGTTCATCATAATCGATGATAAACGTTACAATAAGCATTTGCCCCCATTGTGGTGCAACAAAAACAAGCAAAGCTGATGCAACAAGGTGGTAGAGATCGACAAGCAGAGCTTATTGAAAGGTTGTTACAAAATAATAAATAAATAAATAAATAAATCAATCGCTAGCATTACTCACCAAAAAACTCTGCAAATGGGTCCCGACCCCCAAAGAACTCCTGGAATACATCTTCAGGGTTGCGAAACGTAAAGCCAAAGTGGGGTTCTGCACCACCAAAATGACTGCTCGACATTCCTTCCACCTGCACAACGTACATCAAGCAAGAGGACAACGTGATATTTATCAAGAACGACTTTGACAACAGCAAAACCAGACATCATTGAAATTGTGCAAACAAGATAAAGCTTGCGCATTTAAACAATAGGATCTTAATCCATATCAACTAAACTACAAACTTTGGGGGGGGGGGGGAATGTTAGGGAATTTCAGTGAACCCCACAAGAACAAACTCAGATTTAGTTCCAATGGTTACTATTCAAAAGAAGCAAGTTTTATTCAGAACAGCATTTGCATTCGTGCTTAGCATAATTCCCCAAACAGCATGAAAACAAACTCGATGTATTATCATGAGAGTGCGTCAAATGTAAACGCATCTCCAAGCTTGTGAGCCAGCTCGAAGCACCCAAAATTCCCTTGGGAAAAACCACAACCAACCTCCATTCATTAATCCTTTTGGCCAAGCCTGTCATAAATATTTCGCTTTTGTCTGCAAAAAAAAACAAGAAATGTAAATGTTAGTGTAAAAAAAATAAAAATAAAGAAAGAAAGCACACACCAGCAGTAGCAAACGAGTCATGTAATAAACCCGAATTAAGTTTTACCCCAGCAAATAATCTGCAGAATTTCGCAGGGCAATCAAATCCAAACAAAACATCTGCTTCGGGTTCAACGGAAATATAAAATGTAAAGTGTGATTAAAGTTGTTGTTTTATTTAAACGTACGGTCCGATAACACTTCGTATGCTTCTGCAACTTCCTTGAACTTCCTGTCTGCAATATCCTTGTTGTCCAGGTTTTTGTCCGGGTGCCACTTCAGGGCCATTTTGCGGTACCTGCAGCAGGTAGGAAGAGCCGCTACTCCATGAGAGGGTCAAGAAATGTACTCACTTCGAAAATTCCATTACATCACCATCAGACTAGATGTATAGGTGTATACCTGACCGATATTACATCCACCGTTACTGGAATAAAATATCCACAACTCATGGGAGACGTCAGGTTGAGATAACCAGCTTGAAATCAAAAGGGCCAGCGTGCAAATCAAATGCAGAGAGGGCACCAGTGAGAGGGATGGGACCTTTTAAGTACAAGTCTGGAGGGGAAGGAACCTCAGTTTGAACGGTTCCAGGTACGGAAAAATAATTTATTATGGATATGCATCGCACTCCGCATCTCCCCTGGCGTCACGAACAAAGGTTTCAAGGCCGCAAGCCAAATAGTGGTGGGTTACGCAGGGGGTCCAGGCAGTTTGGAAAGGAAACAGTATTCAGAAATATTCTACACATCAGGGGACAGGGCATAGCTTCAGGAGGGCAGCACACATTGGGTAAGAGGGATGGGCTGGAGAACCCTTCGAGTTCATTGTTGCTGTTGCTCGGGCTCTGAAATACGTCGTTTGATCAATGGGTTAACTCAGAATACACGAAACATTTACTCCAAGCCCCACCAACACAATCATGGTCAAAATAAAGCCATTCATAGAAGGTGCATTGTGTTTGCAGAGCAGACCATACGGCACACCGGTCAATAAATATGGGCAATCACGTCCGAATGAAACAAGTAAATTAAAAGGAAACAGCACTTACGCCTTTTTAATATCCTCTGATGAAGCATGTCTGGGAACACCCAAAACCTGGTAGTAGTCAACCATGGTTGTTCAGTCACCCTGCATGAAAAAAGGGAATAACTGTTCTAATTCCATATTCACGAGTGTGAGATAAATGTGGAGAGGTGGGGATCAACGTCAATGGAACACAATGAATAAAAGGCAGGTAGAGGAAGAAAAAAAAAAAACAACAAACATAACAAGTATAGACAGGTGAGACACTAAAGAGCCAAACGACGAACGTCATTATAACGAACCTTTTTTTAATGTATTCCAGAGAGAAAGCAAATCCACATTAACGTTCCCATGACAACAGTATGTAGTTAAAAAAAATTTTCCCCCAAAAATGACGTCATCATCACGCCGCGAAGCAACGTCAATGAAGCCGAGTCCCCTGATGAGGAATTAGAGGATTAGTACAGGGCAGGATGCAATTGGGCCTACCAATAATGGCGCTATGGTTGCCAACATATGGTCGTCCTAATTCCACAATTCAACGTCATAATTCCGCATATGACGCTGCGGCATCGCCTGTCGACAGGTATCGGCGTTTTACGAGCTCGGATTACAAATCCACGACATGCTCAGAGATTCCTTAGCGGGTTTTACCGATACAAACCCTAAACTCTCCAAAGGAAACCGACGCAGGAGTCCTTCGAACAACAACAACAACAACAAAGGAATCAGGAATTTAAACAATCAAATCAACTCAACTCAACGTGCGTGTCAGAAAAAAACCGGTCCGAGCCCGAGTTTATATCACGAAACACGAACCCTTCCAATGTCCCCAAAATCATTCCCAACACAACCGTGGACCGGGCCAGTGATGCAAGTCCTCCCGAGCTACACGACATCAACAAAACATGGACGAACAACAAGCAAGGCCTCTCACCGCGTCCCGGGCCCACGATCAAGCACAAGCGATGCTTTCGTTTTAATTAGCGGATTGCGTCGCAGGGAGAGCCAAGGAGGGCCGAAAAAGCCAAGAGAGATCCCACCGGGTTGTGGAGATGACTTGCACCTTCACGACGCCACGAACGGGACGTGAGAAAGAACACCGACAGGAAGTGCAGCGGACTGCACCAAAGACTCGAGAACCCAGCAGCACGAGATATCGCGAGACTTCTTTTGGGGACGACGTCACTACCCTGCGCCGATCACCATGGAGATTAAAAAAATAAAAATACTTTTAAACGATATTTTTTACTTGCAGCTCTTTTCGAAATTATTCAATTACTAGTGCGTGCCCGTACGTGCGTGCCCGTACGTGCGTGGCCGTACGTGGAAAAAAAAAATTAAAATCAAGTTTACCTCCCTGTCTTTGCTAGCCATGACATTCGCTGCCATTGACCATTGCCACTCCTACGCCACGGCAACTAAGGCGCCCTTTCCCCATCAGCCACGCCTACGCAGCAATGTGTCCTGTCATTGGTTGGGTAAATAAATGGCCATAACTTGGGAAACAGCTGAAACGGATGAATAAGAACGATATCAAACCTTGAAAAGGCACATACTCAGGTCCCCAGCGTCAATTGTGACGTCATAACAAATGAAGAATTGTGACGTCAATTGTGACGTCAATTGTGACGTAATAGCACCGTGTCCTGTCATTGGTTTGGTAAATAAATGGCCATAACTTGGGAACCACTTGTCCGATTAATATAAAACCTTGAAAAGGCACATACTCAGGTCCCCAGCAATATACCTGGCAAGTTTCAATTAGATCGGACCAGTGGTTGTCGAGAAACAGCGGTCACAGACAGACAGACAGACACACAGAGATTGCTGGAATTATAGAAAGATCGTTTGACCGCCTGACGCAACTTCGTTGGTTATTTGCTCGTGATGAAGGTTCTGCTTTAACAATCGACACCAAATAAAGGTGCAGATGCCACCGGACGGTCGCTCTACTTTAGGGATCAACGAGAGCGCTCGATCCTGGAGATTTTTCGTCAAATCCTCCTTGGACACCCAAACAACAATAGCTGCAGTGAAGGGATTTAAATCGCCTTTTTGTTCTTAAATCAGATAAACGACGTCATCTCAGTTGCCGCTGTAAACTTGCTCGATTCCCAAAAAGCTTGCTGCGAAAGTCTCTCAGGCATCCAAAGGTAACACAGTTCCAGTTTTAAGTTTTATTGCCGCCAATATCACCAATTACCATTAATTTCACTCCTGCCCACTGGTGACGTGACCTTGCTCAAGCCGTTTTTAAGGAAGGTGATGTCATCAGCGATGACGTTTGATATTTAAACAACAACAAAAAACAAACCCAGTATTACATTTTGATTTCTCTCACAACTTTACGAGCAAAAGTGAATTAAGTACTTACGAGAAACTGGTCACAATATCGTAACAATATCGGTCCTGTATTGACATCCTCTATTTATTCATTTACGACATAGCGCTATTCCCTTTGAAATAAAATGTCAATGGGTTACAAAGAAAGAAGAGGCAAGAAAAGGAAAAATCAACAAAAGGCAACTGTTCATTAAACAAGAACGGAACAAACAATGAGAAGATAAATTTAGATAAGAGAAAAAGATAATAAACAAGATGAATTCAGAGAATAGACATAAACATAGGGGCAATACCATTGGGTGCTCACCTGTTGGTGCCTGGATAAGACAACCCAGGAACCACTGGTAGGCATGGATGACCCACAAAATATATAGAAGAAAGTAAATACCTATGGAGTTTTTTTTTTAATGCCGTGAACAAACTTTGGTACATCACAGGTGATGAAGGTTGTGGTCAAGTTTCATCGAAATTGTGTGTGTAGTTTCAGAGAAGAAAGCAAATCCATATTTTGGGGTGTCAACCCCCCTGCCCGCCATAGACCCCATTAACGAGTACAGCTTTCAATGTGGGCAATACACCTTCGTTAGGCATCAGATGTATTTTTTTGCTGTTGGTGTATACCATGTCGAGGCTTGTGTAAGAGCTAATACATAGAAACATATAACAAGGTAGAAGACAAGAGGGGTGGGAGAGAGAAGCATAAAATAGCGGGGAACAAAGACAATAGGAGATCTGTGGAAGGGAGAGGGATGGGGCGGGGAGGGGGTTGAAAGAAATGATTTAGTAGATATGAAGCTTGTGGCCAAGTTTCATCAAAATCGTGTACTTAGTTCAAGCTAGAATGACTGAAGTGTTTATAGATCCTCACTGACTGACTGACTCACCGATGGACACTGCTTGATCATGTAAGCTCATCGAACTAAAGTCCAGTCGAGCTAATAAGAAATAGGTCACATGGTCTGGCAGCCATATTGGATTCAGTGAAAATGTTTAAAAAATTTTTTTTATCTTTAACGCTTCATCAATCGACGTGAAATTTCACAATTATGATCTCCTTGGAAACCTGGTGTTAGCCTAATGGTGAGGGTGGTGGCTTAAGATCTTGGTGTCTTGAGTTCAAGCCCGTCCCACTGTTTAATCCACACCAGGTACCATTTAGCCAACACCAGGCTTGTATTAGAGGTAGCCATCACTAATTTCTAAAGGCCAGTGTTTATCTCCCACCACCCCCCCCCTACTTTTATATTTCCAAGTCAAACTATTTCTTTCCGATATCCTGACCTATGCTGGTTGTTTAGCAGCAGAGAAACAAGCAGAACAGCCTCATTGTCATCAATATCATCAATTTAATGCACAGAATGGTAGCCCCAGAAAGGTAGTGGCTGCAAACAGGGTGGTGAAGTTTAAATGGAATGTAGATAGGTACCTGAATGCATTGGAGATATCGGAGTATGGTGATATTGGCTTGTGTGCGTGATAGGAAGTTTGTGTGTGGATGGGTTATGATACTGGGGTTGGTGCAGCACAGGCATGATGGACCGGATGGCCTCCTCCTGTGCCAAAGTTCCTTCTGTATCTTTGTGCAGTATTGAAAGTACAGAATTGATAAAATAAAAGACAGTGTTGAGAGATGTTGCATTACTTGGCAAGCAAATAAGCACAACGGGCTCGTTTAAAAACCTTTCAGTGAGGCTTGGTCTTTATTCATTACATCTCAGGTTATTTGTAACATAAGGTTATGCAAGTTGCACTGATATCATCGAAAGCGCTCAAGAAAATCGAGGTAGATCTTCTTCTGAGGTGGTGAAGCAGGAACGAAGTGACCTGCCAGAACACACACACACACGCACACACACACACACACACACACAGTTTTTCCCCAACCTTTTGTGTTGCTATTAGAAAGAGTTAAGAATGGCACATTCATCATTTTGCACTGTGAGTGAATCAAGCTGTCACATTTAGAAACTAGAACGACACTCGGCAGAGCACATACCTCTGCCAGGCTGAACAGTTTACATTTTGTATCCCACTGATAAGACAGATCTGGATCCGGACCTGAACCAAAATCGAATCAGCTTGCTCTCGTCACCGAACCAACTCATCCACCAAGTTTTGTCAGAACACGTTCACAACTTTTTGAAATATCGTGCTATATATTGCTTTTTCCCAGATCTCTCAATTGTGAAGAATCACTTATAAAAGTATAGTATCTGGATCCGGATCCTCACCAAAATATAACCAATTCCTACTTGTCACACACCCAACCTGTACACAAAGTCTCGTCCGAATCAGTCTGTAACTTTTTGAGATATCTTGCTCACAAAGAGACAAACAAACAAGCAGTCATAGACTGGTACTTACGAAATCGTCAACTTGACCTCTGACCTTGTTCTAATAAAAGCTGTCTCTAGAGAAGGTAGCCGAACCCAAACAGAAGTTTCTATGAATTCTTGAACAAACCATCAAAATCGTAACGTTGACCGAAGCAAAAATCTCCATTTCCCACGCAATTATTTAATATATTTATCAAAGTCACAAACCGAATATTCGGCCATCCACCAACAATCTTTCAATAATCCGACGGTCTTAGCGAGTCGGCATGCGACGATACCTTATTGGGATAAAATGACTTTTAAACACCATCTTATCGAAAACACCGTCACGCGCACACGGAAACCTTTACGTGATCAACGACCTCTCTGCACCACGTGACGAGCTGTGACGCGGCGAGTGAAATTTTTTATACAATCTTAAACGTCTCCAAACATCTCGATTTTACCAGAATTCGACAAACCGGGTTTTAAGCGTCCTAAGCGATCGCAAAAACGAAGACAAAACTAAAATCAAGTTAAAACGAACTCGTACGTCGACCGAAGCAAAAATACTCCATTTCTCCACATGAATTACGGAATCATGTTTGACCTCACTGTGACTGACTCTTTACCGATTTTGACAAATCTCACAGCGCTAGCCATCACCTCCTGAATCACAGTGGTGTAATTTGACATGGAGCTTCTTCCGTTCTCGAGTTATCGTGCTACAAACAAACACACAAAAAACAAGCAGTCATAGACTGTATTACGAAATCGTCACTTGACCTCTGACCTGTCTAATAAAAGCTGTCTCTAGAGAAGTTAGCGACGCAAACCAGAAGTTTCTACGATGATTCTGTACCAAACATTAAAAACGAATGTTTGACCTCACCGTGACCTTGACCGTTGACCGATTTGACCAAAATCTAATCAGCACTACATCACCCTCCTGAATCACGTGGTGTAATTTGACATGGTAGCTTCTTCGTTCTCAGTTATCTGTACCAAACATCAAAATCGAAGTTTTACCTCACGTGACCTTGACCGTTGACCGATTTGACCAAAATCTAATCAGCACTAGCCATCACCCTCTGAATCACGTGTGTAATTGACATTGGTAGCTTCTTCCTCTCGGTTATCTGTACCAAAACCATCAAAAATCGTATGTTTGACCTCACCGTGACCTTGACCGTTGACCGATTTTGACCAAATCTATCCAGCACTAGCCCATCACCCTCCTGAATCAGGTGTGTAATGTGACTGTAGCTTCTTCCGTCTCGAGTTATCGTGCCTACAAACAAACAACAAACAAACAAACATACAAACAAACAAACAACAAACAAAACGAATCATCAACATACTAGAAAATCTTTAGATTTCGTAAGTAACAAACAGAGGACGGAAGTCATCAATATACTTACGAAATCTTTAACAGGAAAGACGTCGTGCATACATAGAAAGATACTTGAAAAATCTAAATCGACAATATGCTTCCAAGTTTTGTTTGGTGAACCAATTCAGTGATGCAATATGCAAATTCTGTTCCACCAAGTAGAATACCCAGCCTCTGAGTGGATGGAGATTGCACATTACTTACTGATAAAAGTATTGTCTGGTAATGAAAGACGACTATCAATGTTTGTTTCTTGTGCCTCTAAAGGGGTCTCATGGGTCGACAGGTTTAAGGTGTCTAAGGGGTGTAAATGTCTTCAGGGTCTTAGTGATGCAAAGGGTCTATAGGGCTCGATAAGGATCTTTAGGGGTCTAAAGATCTAAAGGGTATTTTCCAATAGGAGCTAGGGTCGAAAGGGTCTAACTGGATGTAATGGTTCTTAAATGGTCTAAAAGGATCTAAAGGACTAAAGAGTATGTTCCTGCAGTAGTTACACGTCTAATGGGTCTAATGGGTCGAAGGAGACTAAATGAGTCTAAAGGGGATCTAAAAGGTCAAATGATCAAGGAGTCTAAGCAGGTTAAAGTGTGTAAAGGTCTTCAGGAACCTAAGGGGTCTATCAGGTCTTAAAATGTCTAAAAGGGTCTAAAGTGGTATAAAGTGGTGTAAAGTGGTGTAAAGTGGAATAAAGGGTCAAAACGAACTAAAGGATGAAAACCTATAAAGGGTCAAAGGAGATATAAAAGGTTCAAAAGGTCTAAAAAGTCTAAAGGTTAAAAAGGTCTCAATGTATAAAAGGTACGTTGCAATAGTCCGTAATTAATAGACGTAGTCATGGTCCAAGAATATGTAATTAATAGACGTACTCGCTGTCCAACTCATGTTCAAACAGGACATAATTAATACACATACAGTGGTGAGAAAAAGTTTGTGAACCCTTTTTTTTGTCTACATTGTCGAGGCTCGTATGAGAGCTAACACACAATGCACAGCAAGGTGGGTCAGGAGACAAGAGGGGCAGGAGAGGGAAGGACAAAACAGTGGGGAACAGAGACATTAGGGAGATCTGTAGAAGGGAGAAGGGTATGGGGCGGGGAACATGGGAATACAAGATGGACACTACAGGGAACCTTCAGGAAGGAAAGCAGGGAATTTGGAAGGAGGTGGGGTTTGGGGTGGATTAAACGGGGGTAGAAACAATCGTGGTTTTTGGATGGGGAAGATAAGACGGTGGTGGTGAATGGCTGTTTTAAGCCCTGGAGGGAAGAATGGATTGAAGAGAGTGTGGGAGTATATTCCGTGGGGGCACAGTGTGGGGCGTGGGGTGGAGAGTGTGTGAGCGGGAATTTTTTCATGAAAAGGCGGGAGGCGGGAATATTCCAAGGCAGGGAACCTTTGAAATTTTTTGTATTTCTGCATAATTTGACATAAATGTGATCAGATCTTCATCTAATCCTAAATCTTCTATATATTACTAAAACTCTCATCTTGTATGTATGTATGTATGTATGTTCCGAAATACAAGGCCAAAACGGTTAACACGATAGCCAAAAATTTAGGGCCACCTGACTCACGCATTCTCCTGCGGTGTTGCAGTATACAAAGTTTCGATCAAACCGGGGTAACGGAAAAAATTATTAAAAATCAATTCCGCTGATTCAGTCAAGTTCTCTTCGGGAGAATTTGGATTAATACAAACAACCTCAGCGGTATAGTTAAGCTGGAGCTATCTTTTTTTTTCTCTTCAAATGATTTATTTAAAAATCTCAAACATATTTAGTATAGACAAAAGAAGCGATTTATTTTTAAGATAAAATAAACATCGCCATTTTGAATCTCATAACTTCCGTGTTCATTAATAATAAAATTGTGTTTTTCGAAGATTACGCACATAATTTCACTTCGACTTTCTTTTCTCCGTTTATTTTTCACATTGACGTGCAATATCAATGTTTTATTCAATCGGGCACGAAAAAAAATATTAAAAAAACATTCCGATTCAGTCAAGTAGTCTTCGGAATGTATTCTGATCAATGCCAAAACAACCTCTAGCGGTATAGTTCGCTGAGCTATATTTTTTTTTCCTTGAAAATGATTTTTTTTTATCAACCGCTGTCACAAATGAAGAACCGCAAGGGTTCACGGTTCGTCTGTAATAGATAAAGAGAACCTGATTAAAAACAAAAATTCCAAAAACACCAAAAAAAATCTAAGTTTTTTTCAATTTATTATTGAGCAAAAATGATCCAAACATTCAATTTCTTTGTGCCGGAAAAAGTATGCGAACCTTTACATTCAGCAACTGGTGTCACCCCTTGCTCACAGATGGACGTCCAGAGTCCTGAAGACATACTCGCAAAGAAGGCCGCAACCATGATACTCCCACCACCATGCTTCACGGTTTGGAAATGAGATTGATTCTGTTGAAATGCAGTGTTTGGTTCGCGCAAACATAACGTTTCTCATTTAAGCCAAAAAGTTCCACTTTTATTGTGGAATCTTTGCTGTCCACATGTGTCCGGGGAACATCTTCCACGGGCCTTCTGAATGCATCCAGGTGGTCTTTGGAAACTTGAGATGGTGGCAATGTTCTTCTTGGAGAGCAGTGGGGGGGGGGTTTTTTTTTTCCCCCCCCGCCCCCCTCCTTTTGGCCTATCCCCTCCCATGGCACACCATCTCTTGTTCAGTGTTTTCGCTGATGGTGACTCACTCATGAACACTGACAACTCAATGCAAGAGAGGCCTGCAGATCCTTAATGTTACCTTGGGGTCTTTGTGACTCCCTGGATTATTGTATGTGCCTTGCACTTGGAGTAAATTTTTTTGTTGTTGTTGTTGGACAAACGTTTCCTGGAATGAGTACAATGGTGTTGAATTTTTCTCAGATTTGTACACGATCTGCCTGAACTGGGTAATGGTGGAGCCCAACATCTTTAGAAATGATTTTTGTTATCCTTTCAGACTGATGACCATCGACTAACTCTTTTTTCCGAAGGTCCTCAGAAATCTCCTTTTGATCGGGACATGACACGTTTCCAACAAACCTGTGTGGTGAAGACCAGACTTTTGATGGTGACAATACAAAGTTTATGTTTTTTCATATTGGCAGGGCCACCAAACTCACTCTGCATTGTTCGGCGAGGTCCTCAGAAATCTCCTTTGATCGGACATGACACGTTTCCACAACCTTGTGTGTGAAGACGCAGACTTGCCTATTTTGATGGGACAAACAAAGTTTTGTTTTTCATATGGGAAAGGGCCACCCAAACTCACTCCTCATTGTTTCCCATGAGGTCCTCAGAAATCTCCTTGATCGGTGACATGACACGTCCACAAACCTGTGTGGTGAAAGACCAGACTTTGAGGTGACAAACAAGTTTATGTTTTTCAAATATTGGGCAGGGCCACGCCAAACATCAGCTCCTTCATTGTCATCCGTTAATTGAAAGCACCGAGTTAAATTAGCCCCCCTTAATGAGCTGATTAACGAGAGGTCACATACTTTTTTCTGAACAAATTAAAATGAACTTAGTGATACCCGTGCATGCACGGGGATACGTGCAGTAGCAACATAGCTGGTAGCAGACGACAGACCGTACACGGGGAATGACAAAAATACGCATTGTGCAAAATGGCAGTGGTACTATGGAACGCCAAGACTTCCCAAACATTGTTGGGGGCCAATGTCCGCTAAGTGCCACAGCAATTTCATGGGATCGTTGACGGCGAGCCGAGTTTTTTAGTGTGCAAGCTTGGTATTATAATAGAGATGTTGGGATCATTTTGCTGCAATAAATAAAGAAAAAGTAGATTTTATTTTTGTATTGTGCTATTTGTTTAATCAGGTTCCTCATCATTACTTCGGACTTAGGTGAAGATCTGATCACATTTTTAGGTCCAAATTTATGGCAGAATACAGAAAATTTAAATAGTTCACAAACGTTTTCTCACACTGGAATTCCGCATGGGTCAACTGAGGCTTCACCGTCCACCCATGTCTTTCAGTTTTATAAATGGTATATATCAAGTGAATTGGATGAAAATTGACAGGTTTGTGACCTTGACCTTTTGACCCTCGAAAACAATAGTATTCTTGCTGTGTGTCTACCTCTACCAGTGGTTAAGTTTTGTGAAGAATTGGAGTAAAATGTGACCTATAGGCGAATTGGCATACAGAGAGACAGACAGACAAAAAGCGGAACAGAATAACAAGACCAGACGCAACCAATATACTTGTGAATCTTCAATTTTGGCAAGTAGAAAAACAGAAACGGGTGAAATGTAACGCTCCATTCAACTTTGGTGGCGGAGGTAAATAGAAAGAGATATTCACACTCCAGTCTCGTCCTGTGAAGCTCCATGATAGCAGCCTCGCCTCCTCTGCATAAGCTAATAACAGTCCATATTGCTGCTCGTAACTGGGACGTGATATAAGACACTGTCCAGTGTTCAAGTCGCATGGCTGTGAACATATCACCTTTGAGCAACATGGAGTCGCAGGACAGCTAATTGTGCCCAAAGGTGGCGCACATCAGTGGTGTGGTAGGCTCAGAGTCACTGGGTTCGCACATCCACCATACTCACAAAATAAAATGGCGTGCGTGTGTCTGGTGGGTGTGTGTGTGTGTGTTTTGTGTGTGTGTGTCGCTCAATAACTCAAAAACTATAAAAACCTAGCGCCTGAAACTTTGCAGGCTTACTCCTAAGAAAACTCCAAAGGAAGTGCAAGGGTGAAATTGGGTGTTTGGGTTAATTAAAACAGCCCTTTTGAAGATAATTAACTGGCTTTATTTAATTATATGCCTTCATCAGGTGATCCTCAGCTGCCTCGCTCTCTGGGTTTAAAGGCGTTTCCCTGGGTAACTCGCTGGGGTCTGAAACTGCCATTTTTGATTGGAACGGCCGCAACGATTTCTTAACAATAAAGTTGTTGTGTTACTTTTCACTCATATTTCGAATGCCTGTTTATCATAGCTTCAAAATTGCTGGGTATATTGGCAATGCTTATAAACATCTGTCGGAGAAGTCAGCGTTGTGGCTTGACATTTCGGGCGTCTCTGGGAGGTGTAGTGTTTAATGTGTTGCTATATCGCGTGCCAAACTCGCCGTTTATTTAACAACCATTTAGTTGGAGTGCTTGCTTGAGTGATTAAGCACTTGGTTGGCGCTCTCCCCCAAGCTGCTTGGTTGTTCGTTTCGGTAAAAGTACAGTTGCTCTCAAGGGAACATCGATTCGACAGACGTACATTTCCGCTTGGTGCCAGTGCGGTTTTTTGGTGGCCTGGGGAGGTGTCTCTTCCACTGAAAAATGTGACATTTTATTTTACATGGAATACCCGCTTTGTTAATCTTTTGTGCATATAATCCACCCTCCTTTTACATCGATAGCATATATAAAAACAATAAGGTCGCATCGCGACCAGCGTGTTTGCCATGATACTGGTTATTGAAGGCGGAGAGCAGAGATTCGACATTTTTATCTTTGTGTTCTGGGCCTTGAAAATATATTTTTCTAATTTAATTTTGCTAAATTCCCCAACTTGAATTCCTGCTTTTAAAGAACTCTGTTTAAAGTTAATCTTTGTGTTGGTCCGTTTTTATGTCTTTTATGTGTGTGCACGTATAT
The DNA here is from genome assembly GCA_035128595.1 of Eptatretus atami. Classification (NCBI taxonomy): domain Eukaryota; kingdom Metazoa; phylum Chordata; class Myxini; order Myxiniformes; family Myxinidae; genus Eptatretus; species Eptatretus atami. Next base: position 93,869,987 of record CM068956.1, on the reverse strand, counting down.
AAACTGAATTACCATACAGAAGGTGTGTGTTTTTGTATTATGCGGGTTTCAGAAGGTGGAAACGAATCCTCCCAGCTTCTCGAAGTTTTGTGTGTGTGTGTGTGTGTGTGTGTGTGTGTGTTGTGGTGTGTGTGTGTGTGTTTGATTGTCATCTACATATGTGGGTTTCAGAATGTGGAATGGAGTCTCAAGGTGGGTCAAAAGTATCCACCATCATTTCGGTAAGGGGTCACGATTCAATGGATCAAGCTGTGAAGTTTTCTGTTTTCAAAGTTTTTGTGTCGAGGGCTCTCTTCCAGGATCGCACTGAGCAGCAGATGGCTTCCCACGTGTATTTCGTTTGTAGTGATATTCCGCAAGGATGGTTTTTCATATCCCCTGTGAGGTTCTTCGTCATCATTCCCAAATGAGGTTCTTCATCATCACCGGTAAACTTTGGCATTCTCAGCTTCCAGGATGCTTTTCACTTTCATTAGCTTGAAGTCTGGTATTTAGTCATTTTCTTGATTTTCTGCATCGTTAGTCCAAATCACGCAGTATTAACACCTCGATTAGCAATGCCTTTCTTCTCTATTTTTGGTCCTAAAGTATGATATCTTGGTCCAATGCTTTGTTCCGATGTTACGCTAAGTTGGGGATCCTTAAGTCGTTACGTGGGCGTTACTTCAATGTTTCAGTGATTGCTTTTGGTTCATTTCCCCATAAATTTTCTAGAACTGGAATATCAAAGTTTTTCAGATGTGCCAGCGATTACTTTACAACTCTGTTGTGTCGTTGTGTGTACAGCTGTTCTGACACGTGTTTTTTTTTCTTCGTGTTCAGTCATTGTCATATCATTCCTCTTTGCTCACGCGCCACTCGAACACACCTCACTGTCATTTTTTCCCCTCCTCATCCCCCCCCCCCGCACCCCTTCTCATCACTCTGTCCCCCTCTGCTCCCCCCTGCCTCCCACACCTCTGTTTTTTTTCTCCTCTCCCTGCTTTACTCTGTGCCCGCCCCCCTCCTCGCATCGCCTCCGCTCCCTCTCACACCTCTGTTTTGTCTCTCCCTCTCTCGCCCACTCCCCCTCACCCCCTCCTCTGCTCTGGATACACACACACAAACGGCACCCCTCCCTCAACAGTGGAATAGCAACGTTTGTGAGGTGGTCCGCTCCCTCCCACCTCCCCCTAACTACCCTAATCCTCATCCTATCTGCCTCGCCTCCTCTCTCACCCTACACCTGCCTCTCCTCCTCCTTCCTCCTCCTCTCTCACTCTCTCTCCATATACCCCCCCCGTCTACCGCCCCCGACCCCCCCAACACACTTTAATTGAACAGTTCATCCGAAGTGACGGTTGTATTTGATAGTAAGTGAATAAAAGTCGTGGGCAGGTACAGCCTCGGTCCCGCAACTGCGGGTCACTGTGACCCAAGACAATGGGAGCTCACGATTCAACTGGTTACTAGGCAACAACTAACACGCATCCTCTTCTGCTCTTTATTTTTTAATAACTTTTGCCTCCATTTTGCATTAAAACTTAGCTATCCGCTGTAAACTTTTATATTAAATAAACTCATTCTACTTCTAATTGCTAATTCTTGATTTACACCGAGTTATTTGGTGCTTGGAGAATGGCAGCACGATGCATTTCATTAAAATATATGCGTTACCCCTCATAAACAAAAGTTGCCTAAGCCTTCATCAACGATAAAATGACTTGGGCACTTTTGTTATGAGGGTGACGATATAAAGCTCTCTCACAATTTCACATCATCAAATATATAAAGCTTGCATATATATGTCCTAGCAAAGGTAATCTGCATTGATGGTACGCCGGATGCCCTCTTCCCAGCCCCTTCCCCTCCCTCCTCACCATCGCTTCCACTCGCCTCCGGAGTCCCACCCCAACCTTCCCATCCTCCTGCAACACCCTCTCCCTCCGAACTCCCACCCCATCCTCCTCCGCTCCTCACACCTCCCTTCCTATACCGACCCCCACCGCTCCCTCCCTCCTTCAACCTCACACCTTCCCGCCTCCATCCGAACTCCGCACCCCCGCACCCTCCTCACAACCTCCTCCTATAACCTACCTACCACCCTCTTCCCTCTTCACACCCACACCTTCCTCCTTCCGAACTCCACTCTCTTTCCACAACAGGTGGGGCTCCTGTGTTTTTAAGTTATGAATTGTGAGTTAATAAAAAAAAAGTGATCCTCCAAGTTTTGTTGTGATTCAACCTTGGGAGCTCAGAGGAGTCATGTCAAAACAAACAAACATCCTCAATCACGTTATATAGAAAGATAACATCAACTCCACAGCTCCTCATGAAAATTAAATAACATCCTAATTGACAAGCAGATCACACAAAAATGAGAAACAATGTGATCTTGTTTAAAAAATATATATATTTTAACGATTTAAATCTAAGCAACTACAGCCTGTTCCACCCGCGCTGAAAAAGGGATTATCACTGAAAAGAAGAAAAAAAAAACACCACTGTTTGACTGTTATCACCATGGCTATGGCAATGAAGCAAACATCAAAGAATAGCACTCCAAAGTTGAGCAGGCAAGAGTCATTACAAATATTGAAGCAAAAAGACTAAGCAAATGGAAGGTGAAACAGAATGGTGAAAAGCAGCGTGTGTTCCATATCCCCCGTAACAGCTTGTAGTGTGGCTAGCCAAGTGGCTTAAGTCATCAAGCAAGCACTCCAACGAAATAGAATGGTTTGATAAGGAAAGGCTGGCTTGGCAGGTGAATAAGCGATAGAAACGCAAAGATCAGGCATTCGATGACGAGAATGCTTTATTAACCTCAGCGCCATCAGAAGATCGAGGTACTGTTTCAACCCCCTTTCTGTTTTGTTTGTGAAACAGTATTACGGAAAAAACTCCCTCAGGATTTCGACGAAACTTGGTGGGGGGATTAGGTACATGGTCCAGGATAATGGCCATTAGATTTTGGACTTGTCTTGAAAAATATTTGAAATTTTTTTTTTGGCATTTCTACAATGCTATAAGTGATTCCACGCACGCTCCATCGTCCCCCCCCCCTCAAAAAAAAATTGTTAGAGAAAAAAAAATATTTTTGCAATTTTTTTTTCAACAAAATTTCGATTTTTTTTTGCATTTCTAGCAATGTTATGTGATTTCCAACAAAAAACATGCAAAATAAATTTGCGGCTGATTTGGAACTTCAGGTGGATTACCCACGTCAAATAAATTCTGTCTCAAGGAATCTAGTATGACGAATGAATTGAGGATGTAAAAGTTAAAAGTAAAAGGAGAAAGTTGGCAAACTATAACTCTGTGAGGCACTGTTGACGTCAAATTGATATGAATACGGATATCAGGTTCACTTGAGTGACCTAGGCAGTATTGGCGCGAAAGGTTTTGCAACCTCTACGGCGAGTGCTCCCCCTCTAGTTGTAATTATTTTCGTTGCTACTTAAAGAAGTTTAAAGCACTTTCAGCACATTTCATAATCTTTTCACTCATATAATTCTCTGAAGCAGTGGAAAAAGGTCAGTTTATGTTTGGCAAATTTTGTAAAATATGGAGGAGAGATCACAGCATTGTTGCTTAGTTTAAATATGTAAATAGTGAGTTTTAGAATACGGTTTATTATTTAAATTTTCAGATTTCACTCCAGATTTCGACACTTAATTTGTCACATGTCCGATCCTCAAATCGCGAAGACAGAATTTTGATTATATACTTTAGATTGGTCCTGTAAGAGTACATCATGGTTCTCAGAGCAAGGCATTATTGATTAGTGCCGAAACAAATGGCAGATTATGACGCCCTTTTTTTGTTTGCTTTTTTCATGATAAGATGAGTTAATCATCTTCTAAAAGGGGTGTTTAAATGTAACCCAAACACCCAGTTTTCATTAATAGGCACTCCCTTGGAGTTCCTGAGTATCATACAAAGTTCTGGGCCACTATGTTAAGGTCTTAGGATTATGGAGAAATGCACTCACACACTGAAACAAGCTTACACTTATTATATGTCCACTTAATAATGCAAATGTAGATGTATGCGAGTAGTTGCTTGCATTGTACAAGCATGCCTCCACTTGTGTTTGTACATATATTTATTTAACCAATAACCCTGCCCGGAAGGAGGGGTAATGAGGGTGGGAAATGATGACAGACATGGCAATGATGCAGCGATTTAATGACACATATTTCGCTCCCGATGAAAGCAAGTATTTCTGATGATGCAAGCAAGTATTCTCATTTTAGAAAAAAATTTTTGACCAATGTGCCAACCTCCAGGGTGCGTGCACACCACGGGCTGGTCCGATGAGGCACTTGCAGCAATTCTTCAACGTCATTTCTGCAACCAGAAGGTCAGCACAGTAACTCTTCCTTAAATATTAGAAACTCATTTCTATATCAGCAATGACGACTGTAATTGCTAACTATGAGTTGTAGATTGCAAAGACGAACCCAGACATTAAATCCGTCCTCTTCTCAAATGGCTTGAATTCTGATCATCCAATTTTGGATTAGACCAGGGCACTGCTATGCTGGATATGCTGAAACCTTTCATCTGGCAGCTGAATGGAGTACTAGCTCTCCCTCCCTGCTTTTCACGCTTTCTCAGGCTTCACACTGTGGAAACCAAAGGCATTTCGACATTAGTATCTTTCCCGCGATGAACGGCTGAGTCTTTGGCCTCTCACTCACTCACCCGAGGCAGGTCGGGTTGGTCTTTCTGTCATTCGACAGCCCTCCCTCTCCCAGTCTCGCCCCCCCCCGCGGGCCTCTGTCTGAGATAATGTCCCCCTATTTCTGCAGGGTGTTCAAGGTCTAACCAGCAACTCTCTCTGGTAAAACTACCAAAATCAAGATCACTGCCACTCTTCACTCTTTCATTCCTCTTTTCGCTGCCTTTGGAACAAACTCCCTCACTCTTTCATCCGCACTCTTCCCTCCAGGTCTTCAACAACAGCTGTTGCACAGCCAACCACCTCTTATCTTCCCCCCATTCAAAACCCATGATCTTTTCTACCTCCCGCTAATCCGCCCAAACACACGCCACTTCAATTCTGCTTTCCTTCCTGAAAGCCCCTGTAGCGTCCATCTTGTTTTCTTCCGTGTACGCCCACCCCATCCTTCACCCTTCCACAGATCTCATCTCTGTTCCTCACTGTTTTGTCCTTCCTTATCCACCTCCTCTTGTTGCTGCTCCCTTGTTATACAGTCTCTGTGTTAGCTCTCATACGAACCCTCGACAGTTATACAAAATAAACAAAAAACAAAACTTAAATCGCTTAAAGCAGATTTTTATTTTACTTCATGTGCTTTTGTAAAGAAAATGCCACCATAAGGGTGAAAGTGTAAATCCAGTAATACCTCGGTTAACACATACGCCAGCATAGAAGCAAGATTTGGAGGATTTATTTTGCTAAAATAACAAAACAAAAATAAACCAAATGTCACGCCGTAGGGTGATCCGTAATCTTGCCAAAAGGTGACCACGGTGTGACTTCTTTAAGGTCACACTGAGGTGAAACAGAGCTGCTAATCACCAGTGAGCGACTCCATTGAAGGAATATCTGCCCTAACGAGAGATTCCGCGATAAGAAATCGTTCTCCAGAGTAACCATGAAACATATGCGTTTGCCTAGCATTTAACGTCACCAAATCACGTCATAATGTCTCAAGCTTGATATTCTAGAAAGCAACTCATCGAGGTGTTCAATTTGAGGTACTACAACGATATGTTCCTAAACTTGAAAATTTGACCTGGGGGTCAAATATGTTTGACCTTAGGCGTTAACCATGAAGGTCAAGGCCAATCGGCCACCAAAAAAATTAATCAGCTGAATGCCTAGACCATGAACTATATTCCGCATGAAGTTTGAAGACGATCCGATCAAAATTATCCAAAAATAAAGGGTTTCGTCGACTCCCCTGATTTGCGACCAAAGTGACCTTAGACCTTTATGACCTTGACCTTCAAAATTTTATGCGTGAAAGGGACCTCTATAGGCCTCTGATATGCGAAGTTAAAAAATTTCGCAATGAAAACTGTGGCTCTGCAGAGTGATTTATACGTGATTACAGACAAAAAAAAAAATAAAAAACAACAACAAAAAAACATGAAGGTCAAAGGCCAATCGCCAACCAAAAATTAATCAGCTGAGCGCCAAGACCATGAACTATATTTCCCATGAAGGTTGAAAAAACGATCCGATCAAATTACTCAAAAATAAGGGTTTGTCGTTCCCTGAATTGCGACAGTTGACCTTGACCTTTGACCTTGACCTTCAAAATTTATTGGCCTGAAAGGGACCATCCATAGGCCTCTGATATGCAAAAGGTTTACAAAAATTTTCCATGAAAACTGTGGTCTGCAGAATTTTTTTTTCGTGATTACAGACAACAAACAGAAACAAAACAAAAAACAAACAAAGAAAAAAACATACAGACTGACTAACATATCTTGCAAAAATTCGTTTTGGCAAGATAAAAATTAAAACCCAGAACACACCCACTCGCTGAATAAACACACACCACCATTGTCCCTTTACTGTATGCACACACTCTGAGCCAATCAAAGCTTCTCCACTTGTAAATTCCTCCACCACGACCAGTTCAGTAGGAGTAGGAGCAGAGTGGGAGTGATGGCAATTATTCTTTTTATTGATGTTTGGACATATTTTCTGTTTTGTTAATACTTACTGATGTTATTATAGTATAAAGAATTAATATTTCATCTATGTCATTATTAGCGGCTAATTACCGATACGCTCATGAAAGCCCTTATGGACAACTCATGCATTAGTAATAACACTTCGCTGGGAACACATCTCCATATAAATGGTTTTTTGACCCGTTTTAACGCATTTTTGATTAGCACTCTTTTTTCAGGAATGTATCCTGAGCATTAAGCGAAGTATTACTGTGCACAGTATATTGAAACTAGTGATGGTTACCCCGATCTGTGTTAAAGGCGCTGTCACACCCTTGGACGATATTAGCCAGCGTAATGCCGACTTTGAAAAATTTGTCTAAACGCTGGCACTCGTCGAATACGTTATGGGTAAGTTTTGTATACGTAAGAGGCACGCTGAAAAACACTGCCATTTTACGTCGTAGTACGCCTGGCTTTCATCGTTGTACTTTGCGGTTGTCCTCAATTTTAGCATGCTTGAAATTTTATGGCCAGTGCGTATGACTCACAAGTTCCGCTACGCTGGCCATAAGTTGTAGGCACGTTACATGCGATCGTTGACACACGTCGACCACGTTATTTGTAAGTTACTCTAGTCGAACACGTCGAGGTAATGATTAGCGTACCCGAAACTTATTTATAAACGCTATGAGTAATCGTGTTGTAGGCACGTTACACCGATCATTGACACACGTGAGGCACGTTATGCGTCGTTGACAACACAGTCGACTCGATCGTACGTCGAGGCAGCGTTACTTGTAAGTTACTCCATAAGTCGAAACACTATCGAGGTAATGCTAGCGTACCCAAAACTTATTTGCTAACTATGAGGTAAACGTGCTTTGAACCGCTATGTGTAACGTACGCTCCCAACGCCATATTGACGTATGTAGACGTATTTGATTGACGTCTTCCGGACGACGCACAGAACTTAGTGAACGTGTTTCTAATTAGCATGCTCCGTATAATGGCAATATATGGCAGCGTTTTAAAAAAAAAAAAACAACAACAATAACTTCTGATATTTCGTCACGTGCCGTTACGTCACGTCGCGATTGCGCTCTTCAGTTTGCTCATGTCATTATCTTGTTCCTCCTCTGTGAATATTTTCTGTTTGAGGATATTGTCACGTCGATAGGTCGAGAAACTTAAAAGGCACATGTCCGAATATATTGGTTTGTGATTCGCGCCTGCCGGCGTGGCGAACGGCCACGTGACTCGAATCGGGCGGCACGTCGCCCACCGACGGACAAGTTCAAGTCCGTGACCCTCCGGGAACTATCGCCCGGAGCAGTCACTGGGTGGGCCTTTCGACCTCACCACAATCGTGGCCAAATCGGCCACGCCGCCGGTAGGATAGGTTGTTCGCATCAAACTGCAACCTACCGAAAAAAAAAATCCAAGTACCGCACGGCGATGGTAAACCGGGCGATCGGTACCTCGCCGGCAGGTCGACTCCGGACACGAGCCGCTTTAGGGCGGCCCCGTTCCGTACTATCGGGATTAACGAGCGGTGTATCATCGACCATCTGACGTTCAGATTATTTACCGACGTTTTGAACCCACTACGAACCCTTTAGCGTGAATGCAGGAGGAGGGTCAATAGAAAAGACGAAGCGAAAACGGGAAAACAGTTCACACAATGCACAATTTATTTCGCGAACACACGGAAATGCACAGTATATACAGCCACAACAGTCAAAATGCAGCATACTGTATAGTATCCAAACAAAAGCAACAACGACGCAGAGCCAGCCACGCGACTACGCGCACACACGGCAACACTTAACACAGTTCCCCTTTACAGACGGCGCCAACACACCATCGCCGACAAAAGCAAAGGAAAGAGCCACGCACTCAGAACAAGGGGGCAGACCAGCCCGCAGGCCAAAAATGTGCGCAGCGACTGGAGGAGCGGCCAGGCCCGCGAGACCTGGGGGTCCCACCCGGCGTCCCGTGACGCCCCGGCGGACGAGCCGGCAAATGCGGCCGCGCGGCGGCACCTCTGACCCCGCTCCGGCGGACCTCGCCCGCACACGCGTGGGCGGGGGGGGGGACGGGCCCCCCCCGCAGCCATCCCAGCGCGGGGGAAATGGAGATTGTTGGATGCCCTGGGGAGGAGAATGGCTCCGCTGGCATTGGGTCCCGCGACGAGCGATCCCACACCCGCGACCTCGTCGCCGACCGCAGTTCCCTCTCGCCTCGGGCT
>CM068956.1:93839932-93851960 GCA_035128595.1 Eptatretus atami | reverse complement strand
ACCTTCCTTAAATATTTAGAAACTCATTTCAATAACAGCAATGACCACTTAACATTGACTCTATGGAGTTGTAGATTGCAAAGAGGAACCAGACATTAAATCCGTCCTCTTCTCAAATGGCTTGATTCTGATCATCAATTTGGATTCAGAGCAGGGCACTCTATGCTGGATATGCTGAAACCTTTCATCTGCAGCCTGATGGATACTGCTCTCCCTCCTGCTTTTCACTTTCTCGGCTTCACACTGTGGAAACCAAGGCATTTCGGATCATTGTATCTCCCGCCGATGAGACTGAGTCTTTTGGGCCTCTCACTCACTCACCGCAGGCAGGTCGGTGGTCTTTCTGTCTTCGACAGCCTCCTCTCCAGTCTCGCCCCCCCCCCGGCTCTGTCTGAGATATGTCCCCATATTTCTGCAGGGTGTTCAAGTCTACAGCACCTCTTCTGGTAAAACTACCAAAATCAAGAATCACTGCTCACCCCTCACTCTTTCATTCCTCTTTTTTCCTGCCTTTGAACAAACTCCCTCACTCTTTTCAATCCCATCTTCCCTCCAGGTCTTCAAAACAGCTGTTCACCACCACTCTTATCTTCCCCCATTCAAAACCATGATCTTTTCTACCCCCGCTAATCCGCCCAAACCCCCCCCTTCAAATTCCCTGCTTTCCTTCCTGAAAGCCCCTGTAGGTCCATCTTATTTCCCCGTGTACCCCAACCCCATCCTTCACCCTTCCACAGATCTCATCTCTGTTCCTCACTGTTTTGTCCTCCTTACTCCACTCCCTCTTCGCTTTCTCTGTTAAGTCACTATGATACTTGCTTACTCCATACGAACCTCGACAGTGTATACAAAATAAACAAAAACAAAACTTAAATCGCTAAAGCAGATTTTTTTACTTTAATGCTTTTGTAAAGAAAATGCACCATAAGGGTGAAAGTATAATCCAGTAATACCTCGGTGTAACACAGCCCATAGAACACTGATTTGGAGAGATTATTTGCTTAAAATAACAAAACAAAAAAAATTAAAACCCAAACAACCCACCCTGAATAAACACACACCACCCATTGCTTTACTGATGCACACACTCTGACGAATCAGCCTCCTCCCTACCTTGTCTCCCACCACGACCCATTCAGGAGGAAGCTAGACCAGAGTGAGATGATGGCAATCTATTCTTATTATTACTTTTGACATATTCGTTTTTGTTAATACTTACTGATGTTATTATAGTATAAAGAGAATTTATTTACCAGTCTATTCATTATTAGCGCTATTACCATAACTCATTAACCCTTATGGTGACCACTCATGCCAATTATACATACACTCTGGAAACATCTCCATATAAACCAATGGTTTTTGACCCGTTAACGCAATTTTCGATGAGCACTTCTTTTTTTCCAGGAACGTATCCCTGAGCGTTTTTAAGCGACAGTATTACTGTGTAACAGTATATTGAAACTAGTGATGGTTACCTTCCGATGTCTGTGCTTAGTTATGAAAGATTTAAAGATGAATCTACTCACGTCCTTCAAGAAATGTGCTTGTGAACTGTTTCCAATGATAATTATAATCTATTTCGGCATCCCAAGTGACAACCATCATCTCAAACTGAAGCCTCATCGTGAAACTCTAAAAGGCAAAATGACTTCCAACATATCACCCAAACAGAAGTCACCCAAGCCGAACCACTTACTGTTACCATCATCATCATCACATTCATCTAGGGCAAGAAAGGTTAATCCTGTTGTATCCTAGGTCTTTTCTTTGGTTTGAGGTATCTTCACTTCTTCTTTGTTTGCATCGCAGCACAAGGCTACTTGCGGGTGTAGGCATTCATTGGCTTGACGGGACGCTGTTACCACTTATGCATTGTCCTCTGCTGGATAGTTGGGCAGGTGAATTTGGAATTTTGGCTAGGGGCCTGGTGCTCTTGTCCTACTTGCTACTCTTATGAAATGTAGACACAGTGGTGTATTTAATGTTCTACCAACAAATGCTGGCAGGATGAGGCCACATGTTTAACGTCCCACCAACCAAGGGACAGCAACACACAATTGATTGAATCCCCTGCCTGTGAAACACCGCCGGGATTGACTAGTTATAGCTGAGTCAAGGATTCCAACCTAGGCTAGACAGCTTAGAGGCGAGTGTGCGACCTCCAGGGCCATCCTGCCAACACTGGTATTTCTTCACTATAAACGTGGGCATTGCGGCAGATGGCGAAACATTAAATTTAAACGCTCCTCCACTGGCGCTTGTCTAGTTTGTTTTGAAGGAATCTTACTGTAGTGCTTTCTATGACTTCCTGAGGTAGGCTGTTCTAGTCTGATACTACCCATTTTTACTAAAGAATCTTGTCCGCAAGTCAAGGTTGCAATCTGTCCTTGAATAATTTTCAGGAGTGCCCCCTTGTTGACCAGGACTGCGCACCATAAATAAGTGATTCTGGGCCCATTTTATGAAGTCCATTCAGGATCTTGCCACACTGTGATGACAACACTCCCTCCTCCTCCTCCTGCAGAAAGCAAATAAAGGTCCTCCAAGATCTGCTAACCTTTCTGAGTATAGTAAATGTTTGCAGTTCTGAGATCATCTTTGTCTGCCCTCCTTTTGCCACTTTTCAACCTTTTCCATCATTACAGTCAAAGGCTCGTTACTATGCCAAACCTCGCTTCTATAGCCTACTCTCGCTATTTATACCACTTTTTGCTCCAGGTCCCGACAAAATTCAATACAAAAATAAATTTACTAATCCACCCCCTACTCTCGGCTACCATGCCACTACTGACATGTGACTGTTTAAAAGGCACGAGTCGTGAAAAAGTCTGTATTGCGCAGTGCTCATTATCACCCACTCACGTCCAAAGGCGAAGCGATGAACTACAGTCAGCTGCGCACAACATAACTCAATACGTACGCGCATAGTCAGACTGTGTCAAAACCACGATTCTTCTCCCCGATGCCAGCCACAACAAGCCAATCACAACACGCACAAACGAAGAACAAAAAAGCGCGAGCACACACACAGACACGCAGGCACACGGTAACAACATGACCATCATTTATTTTTCAAATTAGGCCCCAAATGTCAGCCTCAAGAAACGCAAGCGAACCGACTTTACGCTGAAGGAGAAGAAGGAGCATCCATCCGACTGCCGGCGAAGAAGGGCCGAATCAGTCAAGTTGGCCTGGAGATTAGCAAGAATGGGGCGTCGAAGTTTAAGAGAACCACGCGTGAAGCGGAAATTCTCAGGCAAGAAGGGATTGCAATCGAGGCTGCAATCAAAGCTGGATTTCCATCGAATGCGCATGAAGTGACGCAGCTCACGACCCGAAGCTTTGATGAGGGAGTGCTCATGTGGGCTTGAAGCAATTCAAAGAGGAACAGAATTGCCTGTCCAGCGGCGATCTTGCATTCCAAGGAGAAGGCGATGAAACTGGGCCGAACTGATGCACATCCAGTACTTCATGGCGGCCGACGTTGGTTGGCAATTTTCAAGAAGCGCCCCACAGCATCACGTTCAAGACCAGTGCAGGGCGAAGCTGGAGCCGGTGGGATTTCGCAATCCCTTCTTGGAGTGGCAAACAACAGGTTCTCCGGCCCTTACTCGGGCAGTTTCTTCCGCAGACGACGTTCTTCAAACCTGGACGAGACTGGACTCTTCTGGCAGCGCTTCCGAACAAAGACCATGGCTTTCAGGCGAGAGCGGTTGTACTGAGCAGAAGAAAAGCAAGCCAAAGGATCACTCTTCTGGTGATTGGCAATTCCAAGAAACCCCTGCCTTCAAAACAAAAGAGATCCCGGTCAAGTAACAAGGCGAACTCGAAGGCGTGGCATGACTGCGGAGCTTTTTCGAGGAGATTGTTGCGTGCGACTATGGGGACGGACGACTCGGCAGCAGGGACGCAGAGTGCTGGCTCTGTCTTGATAACTTCTCTGGCCATCCTCCCGAGCTCGAGTGAACAACATCCTAAACTGGTCTTCTTCCCAAACCAACACGACAGCCAATCTTCGGCAACCATGGCATCAGGGAATCATAGAGAACTCAAGCGCCACTACAAGAAGCTCCTTGCTATGCCCGCCGGCTTGAGGCCATAGACGAGGGAAAGGAGTTCAAGTTCACGTTGCTCGACCTCTACACGGATTCGCCCGGCGTGCTTGGTAGCAGGTTGGCAAGTCGACGATCAGGGAACTGTTTCGCGAAGGCCAAGTTCATCGAAGAGGAGAATCCAAACTGTGCCACAGATGCGGAGCTGCCGAACATCTGGGAACTCTTGCCTTGCTGAGGAAAAGATGCACGAGAACGAGGAGGATCGAGCTGTCTGACTTTCTCGAAGCCGACGAGCGCCTTCGCGACTGGCGGGTATTTCACGCTGGAGGAGATTGCGGAGGAGATTCTGTGCAGTGAGGAGCCGGTGGAAAGCGAAAGATGACGACGGAACTGATCGAGAGGAAATCGTTCCGTTTCGAGGAAGCCAGCGCGCCTTGTAGCACCGTCCGGAAGTTCATGCAAGCAGAGAAGAACGGGAAGCCCGGTGTGATGCAAGCGTGCGATCGGCTTAGACAACGAGATGCACTAGACTCCGCCGAAAGAAAAAGATGCGCCAGCCGACGATTTCTTGAGAAGCTCTTGTGTGTCGTGAATTTCTCGCCATGCCATTATGTTAGTGTTGTGACTCTGTTAGTGTGTGTATCGTTTTCTCCGTTCGCTTAGCTTATACAAACAGTCGTGCCTATTTTACCTGCTGAATAAATTTTGTCTAAAGATTAACTACAGATGGGTAACTTGGAGAAAATAAGGCCGTTTTTACAAATCTCGCTTACTATGCCACTCTCGCTACTTAATGCCACTTTTGGCTCGGTCCGACTGGTGGCATAGAGAGTAACGAAGCTTTGACTGTACATCTTCCAACGAAGATGCCATAAAATATTCCCATATTCGCAGTGGGTTCTTATCAATGTTTTGCAACTGAAGAGGAAAAAATACCATTCTTATGTTTAGTCTGGCAAAAGTTTGCTTCCTTGGATTCCAATTAATGGGATAACCTTTCGAACTGTTAACTGAAACCATGCTCATTGAAACTTCGGCTCTGTGTCGATCAATACACCGAGAACTGGATCCTTTTTCTGGATTTCTTATCCCTTCATTTGATACACACTTTGCCACTATTCATCCTATGTATAGCACTTTTTGTACTTGCTCTGGTTTGAAGGGCAGCTGCCATTGTTCAGCCAGTTTCTATGGATATTCAGGTGATTCATGTAATGTCATAACATGTTTGAGGGTCATGAAAGAACCATTATAGCTTGGTGTCATCTGAAAAGAGCTAGATGCCAGTATTTCACTTTCGCACGAGGGGTTTCCAATCATTAAGAAGAATACCAAACAACAACGGCCCAAACATGCTGCCTTGGTTGAAATCCCGCTCTCAGCCAACACTGTAGCAATTGCGAAGCAGCTCCATTTTTTGACCCACTCTCTGTTCTCCTGCCTTTCAAGAAGGCCTGGATCCAAGATTCAGGACTTAACCTCCAATGCCGTATGCCTCCAGTTTCTTGGAAGTCTTAAATGGGGGACCGCGTCGAACACCTTCCTAAAAATCCAGGTAAAGGCCGTCCCACGGTACTCCTCTGTCATTCGAGCTTGGTCCACTTTTTCCAGGACCCACAATAACTTTCATACATGACTCTATCGAGAAACAAATCCGTGCTGGCTCTTTGTTAGCAAATCGTTTTGAAAATCATGTGGTTTCTTTCATCACTTGTATCTTGTGACAAAAGTCTCCAGAGTTTACATTTCATTGAAGTTAGGAACACTGGCCTGTCAATTTTCTGCAGTTTTGATTTCCATGTTTTGAGTTTGCGTGGCATATGTTCCCCTCTCTTCCAATCATCAGGGAGTAACCCTCGCTGACTGATTAGTTGAAAAATGTTGCCAGCATCATGTAGGAAAAGAAAAATTTTATTTTTGTGCCTTTGAGGGCTTAGGGTTGCCAAGGCAGTTTTTATTGGAAAAGGTCCAAATCCCTGGGTGGGTTGCCACTCTATCCAGAGCACTCTCATGGCCATACTTCCCAATAGCTCGTTGCTTATTTTGCTGACCTCATAAGGATGAAAGATTGAGTCAAGCCACTTGTTTTAGAATTAATGCGCATAAACAGGTGAAACTCAGGAAATTTAAGATCTTAAGTCAGCCACCTTAACCCGTTTAAGACCAATACCAGGCTTTGCTTCATATAGTAGCAATAACATCCCAATGGCTAACAGTAAGGTATACACTCTCTGCGACACGCAGAGAGAGAAAAAACTGAAAATAGGACCACCTGTCCTGAAGCTCACCAAGATCTAGGAGCAACAGTCACTCAAAGCACCCCACACAGGACCCACTGAGGACCCATAAATTGTTTAATGTTTGTGAAACAGAATTTTTTATGGCGTGGAACAAAATTTTAGGAATCATGAGTGATGAAGGTTGTAGTCATGTTTCATCGAATTGTATGTGTAGTTTCCAAGAAGAGGAGCAAATATCAATTTTGTGCAGTCAACCCCCCCCCCCCCCCCCCCCCCGTAGACCCCCTTGATGAGCGAGATTTTTATCACGAACGATTAAACTTTGTACATCATAAGGTGATTGATAGGTTGTTGCGTCAAGTTTTTATCAAAGTCATGTGTGTAGTTTCGGAAAGCAGAGCAAATACCTGTTTTGGGGGTTTGAAAACCCTCCGTAGTTTGACCCTCTACTGAGCCACAGATTTTGATGTGCGTCGATTTACAATTTGTAAATCATGGTGATGAATGTTGTGGTATGCCTGGTGTTGGCTTAATGGTTATGGTACGTGGGCTTGGGATCCTCCGATCCCGAGTTCAAATCCCACTCGGTCTGTTGAATTAATACCAGGTGGGGTGACTCTGCCTGTCATCCTTCCGAGGTCGGCAAAATGAGTGCCAGCTTTTGATGGTATCCTGTGTCGGAGTGGCGACCCTGTCTAGGATTGTGTCCAATAGCCAAGGAGACTGGTTAGGCAGCACCAAACGCCTCTGCACAGAGTATTTGGTCCCAATGATGGATGGATGGAAGGTTGTGGTCAAGTTTTCATTCGAAAAATTATGTGCTGTAGTTCGTTGGAGACAGCAAAATACCTGTTTTTTTTTTTTTGGGGGGGGGGGGGTCATACCTGTTGAAATTCCAAGGTGCTGGTTGATAAGCTCTTAAAATACCAGAGTCACCAGAGTCAGGATGATTCTTTATTCATCACTGACTGCACACCATTGTCATTACCCTTCACGAACAGAAGAGGTCAGCAAAGCCCTTTATCTTACAAAATTAAAAAAAATTGCTCATTCAGTCAAAATAAATAAAAAGTCTTCTCAGAATTCCGAAACATCTCAGTGAGGAGAGGAAAAACAGTAATTCACGAGCGGAGAGAATCTGCATATAATATTTGGGTCTTATAGCTCTACTAAGCAGGGGTTGGCCAGCGTTGCCCGGGTGCTGCTTCTTAATCCTGTTGGCATTTTGAAGAATATAAACAATTTTTCTTTTCATTTTTTGTAGTCTCCTACAACACTTCCCCATACACCCACTCTCCACAGAATTGGGCCTCGGGGATCACCCTTTAATATTTACCTTTCATATAGCCACATAGGCTAGGCACTGAAGAGCGATTAAAAACACAATCCCAAAAAAAAACCAGGATTAAAAAAAAAAAAAGATTCATGGTTTGATGAGAGACATCTGAGATGGTGGTGCAACATCTGCCTTGAAGACCTGAGGGGAAGAATGAGGCATTGAAAGACGATGTGGAATGGTTTCCACAGGTGGGGAAAAAAGAGGACAAATGAGTGGCAGGTGAGCAGTGATCCCGAAAATTTAACGTAGTTTCACTCGAAGGGGGTTTGTGGCGGACCATGTGAGTCCTGCTGAAACCTGTGGTTGGGCTGGGGGGGGACAAGGCACCAGAAAGAGCAGAAAGGTGAAAGACCAGATAAGGAGCAGTTATAAGACAGAAGACCACTGACCTGTTCTGGCGATGGCGAAGTGATAAGCCAAGGACTTCAGCCTCATCTTGGGAACTCAGACCCAGCCCTAACGGCATTATAAAAATGGCACCTGTGTCCAAAATAGTCCATGGAAGCGGTAGGGTTGGTCGCGTACTCAGACCACAGCCCTTAACGGCATCTATAAAAATGGCACTGTGTCAAATAGTCCATAGCCGGTAGGTTGGTTCGTACTCAGCACCCAGCCCTTAACGGCATTATTAAAAATGGCACCTGTGTCCAAAATAGTCCATGAGCCGGTTAGGGTTGCGTCGCGTACTTCAGACCCATGCCCTTTAACGCATTTAATAAAAATGGCACCTGCTGTCCAAATAGTCCATGAAGGCCGTAGGGTTTTGGTCTGGGTACTCAGACCAGCCCTTAACGGCATTATTAAAATGGCCACCCTGTGTCCAATAGTACCATGAGCCGCGTAGGTTCGTCCGGTACTCAGACCCAGCCCTTAACGGCATTATAAAAATTGCACGTGTCCAAATAGTCCATGCAGTAGGGTTTGGTCGGGGTACCATCTGGGGGAATAATTTCTGAGTGATTTTGGCAAGGTAATACAACCCTAGAGTTAGAAATATGTGATGCATTACATCAAGTGGATAGCTTTTTGTGTGTTATCACCCTGTTATATGCCTACCTTTAAAATAAGCTTTTGTGCGAAATGGCCAGTACCAAGGTAGACATCCTACTTCAACCTAACAAACATTTTTACCTTCAGGCCCAATGGTCTAAGGGGTATTGTCGTCTAGGCGTTGTACCGGCGCGGGCGTCCAGGCGTACCGTCCGTCTGTCAACTTTTGGTTTCTCGTCAATTTTGATGAGAACACCTTGATCGATTAAGATCCATTTTTGCGGTGTGTTGGTGTCGGTTGAGTAGAGGAAGGTTCTCTTTCAAAAATGGGGCACGCTGTTGATTTCAATGTGGCCTCCATGGCCAGCCATTCTTGGAAATTGTTTCTGTCGATTTCTGAGGAGAACAACCTTGTCCAGATTAAATCCATTTTTTTGCAGGGTTATGTTGGGGTTTGAGTAGAGGGAAGGTTCCTTTCGAAAAATGGGCTGCTGCCCGCTTTTCAATGTGGCCTCCATGGCAGCCAGTCTTCAAATTAGGTTTGCGTCGATATCGAGGAGAACGCCTTGTCGATTAAAATCCAATTTTTGCAGCGTGTTGGGGTTGATAGAGGAAGCTTCCATTCGAAAAATGGGCATGCTGCGGATTTTCAAATGGCCACCATCTTGAAATGGTTTGCGTCAAGGGGCTGAGGGGTTACGCCCGCTTTCGTGCTATTTTTTTATCAGTCAACCATTAACATTGAAATTTGTTCACCTTTTGCTAGGTCATTTTGCTTCTCAACAAAAAGTTGCTTTAAACATGCCAAGTTGAAAGGTATGTCATTGGTGGACAATATATCAGGTGTCTATTTCCTGTGTGATTAAAATCATACCACCTTGAAGGAAAAGTTATTTGTCTATCATTTACTGTGTAAAAGTAAATAAAAGTCTGGAACAATATAATTACATGGTGTTTAGCAAATTTATTAAGGAATCCAAAAATCTAAATTTCTTTTTTGTATGGTTGTATATTAAGATTCAGTATATAGCAGACATTGTTACCCCACCCCCCCAAATGAAAAATACCTAATTTGGATGGGGATTTATGTTCGTGGTCATGTCATGATATTTTCCCTTGTTGTTATTGAAGGATACTTTCCAAGAATCAAACAAAGGTAAATGATAGCATGTTCATGACACATTAATGTTTTTTCCCGTAATTGTTTTTTTTTTTTTTTTTTTTTTTGCTCAAAAAATACAGAATTTTCATGGATTTAGATACTTCCAATAATGCACATATGAAGGTATCAAACACCTGTATTCACATACTAAACCAATAAGACGTAGCACATGGTAATCCATGTGCAATCTGAATGAATGAGTCAAAGGTGAAAATGAAACACATATCTTCGTAGTAGGGCATTAAAATTACAGAATAGGAACACAAGTGTGGTGTTCCACACTAACAAGGCCATTACCGAGTGCCTAATGATTGTTGCTGATAACATATTGTCTTATGAACCAAAGACGGGTCCTTTATTAGTTTCTTAAGACATCTCTGATCATATGCACTGACCTGTAAGTGATATCAATATGTCAAGTTGAACTTAAAAAATCAAATCATTCTCCAGTTCTTCATATCCCTCATCTAAAACTTCCCCATCGTCTGACTGAATGCATGGAGCCTTGGTTCTCACAATGGTCAGTCTGCACATATCAGTGCATTTCAGGTCCGTTTGACAAACACACATTTGGTCGTGAAACACTTCCTTTACAATTGCAGGCCAATAAATCAGGCACTGCCTCAGGTGCTGGTTGACCATCCATCCAGTGCCACCACCTCACTGTTCCAATTACCCTTCTTCCTTCTCCCATCTTCCATCCTCGCCAAACAGGACCTTTGTAACTTTCGGGTCCTGTTTTCAAGACTCGTCTCCATATTACAGCCTGGTAGTTGCAACTTGTGTGTGTTTCACTAAGCAGTCCCTGACATGGTGGAGCTGGTGGCTCTTCTATCCTCACCTTTATTAGCACAGAAATAGGTCATACCTGAGATCATTGACCTTAGTGGGATGATGCCTTTGGTGGCATAGCAGGAGCGCAAGTAAATGCCTCCTAGTTTGTCCATCAATTCTCGGGAGAGCGTCCCAATATTGACCCAACCTAGGAATGTGTCCTGTGTTTCCCTCGTTGCTGGTCAAGAGTTTTCAAGGCGCTTGTCTTCCCTTGCTCTGCAAACGCACTGACAGTGTCACATCCTGTATAAGCATGCATCCCAATGAGAGCCCGACAGACATCTATGGCCAACAGTGGCAGCAACCTTCATGATGTCAATGAAGCCTCGTCCGGGTTTCTAGTTTCCCACATTCTGCAACAGTGGACTCCCAATCTTGTATGAAATGCCAAGGACATATGAAGACATCTCGTTCCCTCGGTGTCCTCTGAGACAGATCACTACAGCCTAAGCCTTCTCTTCTGCTAATGAGCAGCAGGGATGAAGTAGTGCCCATCTGGCTTCTTCCTGTGGCACTGAAGAGCTGGCACCTCCTCACTGTCCTGAGATGTGATTCTGTAAATTTGTCATCACAGTTGCATGTAAAACCTTCCCCTGAGCTCCTCTGATTCTGGTTTCCGCATTCCCGACTAAGAAGTAATGAGACTGTCTCTGAAACGGGTGGGATCCCAAATGACCAGACGTCCCAGGAACCTCCTCCACGCCTCACACTAGTGTGCCCTGTTGATGCTTTGCAGCTGATGGCCGGTCCTACACCTCGTAGTGCATCTCTCATGCTGTTCTTGAAGAGTTCTCCCTGTATGTGTCAAACACCAACCATCTATTCTGTTTCACTATCAGCTAAACTTCCCTCAGTGCCATAGACAAAACTGTTAGTGACGACATCTCCAAAAGTAACTTGATCACCTTTTACTCTTTAGACTAAGTTCATCCATGACCACTTGAAGCAGATTACCTGGGAGTTGCTCGCCACAGTGGGGCAACTTAGCTAAATATAGACATAACAATTGTGCATTTTGAGGAAAGCACAAATATTTGGCACACTAGTAGCCTATCATATTATAACAGATTTGGATATTTGGGCCACTCAAATTTCAGCCGTTTTGATGGCTGTGGCAGCCATTTTCCACTGCATCAAAAATTTGAAGGCCCATACCAAATCGTCATAATATGATAGGCCTACTAGTGGTGCCAAATTGGCTTGTATCTCTCTCTTACCCCGTGTACCCCACCCCATCCTTCACCCTTCCACAGATCTCATCTCTGTTCCTCACTGTTTTGTCCTTCCTTATCCCACCCCTCTTGTCTCCTGCTCCCCTTGTTATACAGTCTCTGTGTTAGCTCTCATACGAACCTCGACAGTGTATACAAAATAAACAAAAACAAAACTTAAATCGCTAAAGCAG
>CM068956.1:93825301-93838369 GCA_035128595.1 Eptatretus atami | reverse complement strand
ACGAAGATGCCATAAAATATTCCCATATTCTCAGTGGGTTCTTATCAATGTTTTGAACTGAAGAGGAAAAAATACCATTCTTATGTTTAGTCTGGCAAAAGTTTGCTTCTTGATTCCAATAATGGAGTAACCTTTTCGAACTGTAACTGAAACATGCTCATGAAACTTCGGCTCTGTGTCGATCAATACACCGAGAACTGGATCCTTTTTCTGGATTTCTTATCCCTTCATTTGATACACAGCTTTGCCACTATTTCATCCTATGTATAGCACTTTGTACTTGCTCTGGTTGAAGGGCAGCTGCCATTGTTCAGACCAGTTGCTATGGATATTCAGGTGATTCTGTAATGTCATAACATGTTGAGGGTCATGAACAGATACATATAGCTTGGTGTCATCTGAAAAGAGCTAGATGCAGTATTTCACTTTGCACGAGGGTCATCATTAATGAAGAATACAAACAACACCGGCCCAAACATGCTGCCTTGGTGAATCCCGCTCAGCACACTGTAGCAATTCGAAGCAGCTCCATTTTTGACCACTCTCTGTTCTCTGCCTTTCAAGAAGGCCTGGATCCAAGAGTCAGGACTTAACCTTCAATGCCGTATGCCTCCAGTTTCTTTGGAAGTCTTAAATGGGGGACCGCGTCGAACACCTTCCTAAAATCCAGGTAAAGGCCGTCCACGGTACTCCTCTGTCCATCGAGCTTGTCCACTTTTCCAGGACCCACAATAACTGTCATACATGATCTATCGAGAACAAATCCGTGCTGGCTCTTTGTTAGCAAATCGTTTGAAATCATGTGGTTTCTTTCATCACTGTATCTGTGACAAAAGTCTCCAGAGTTTTACATTTCATTGAAGTTAGAATCACTGGCCTGTAATTTTCTGCTACTTTTTTATTTCCATGTTTGAAGTTTGGTGGAATGTTCCCTCTCTTCCAATCATCAGGGAGTAAGCCCTCGCTGAGTGATTAGTTGAAAATGTTGCCAGCATCATGTAGAAAAAGAAACATTTATTTTTGTGCCATGTGGTGCTAAGGGTTGCCAAGGCAGTTTTATTGGAAAAGGGTCACAATCCTGGGTGGGTTGCCACTCTGATCCAGAGTACTCTCATGGCATATTTCCCATAGCTAGTACTTATTTTGCTGAACTCAGAGGATGAAAAGATTGAGTCAAGCCACTTTGTGTTAATTAATGGCATAACAGGGTTAACTCAGGATCTTAAGATCTTAAGTCAGCCACCTTAACCGTAAAGCCAATACCAGGCTTTGCTTCATATAGTGGGAATAACATCCCAATGGCTACAGTAAAGTATACACTCTCTGCTGACATGCAGAGAGCGAAAAACTGAAAAATAGGACCACCTGTCCTGAAGCTCACCTGGATCAGGAGCAACAGTCACTCAAAGTACCCGCACAGACCCACTGAGACCCAAAAATTTTTAATGGCGTGAACAAAATTTTAGGAAATCATGAGTGATTTGTGCGGTCAACCCCCCTCCTCCCCTCCCCATAGACCCCCTTGATGAGCGCAGATTTTTATGCAGACAATAAACTTTGGTACATCATAGGTGATGAAGGTTGTAGTCAAGTTTTATCAAAGTCATGTGTGTAGTTTCGGAGAAGAGAGCAAATACCTGTTTTGGGGTTGAAACCCCTCCCGTAGACCCTCTTACTGAGCACAGATTTTGATGTGGTCGATGCAATTTGGTAAATCATGGGTGATGAATGTTGTGGTATGCCTGGTGTTGGCTAATAGTTAGGGTGGTGGGCTTGGGATCCTCCGATCCCGAGTTCAAATCCCACTTGGCTGTTGAATTAATACCAGGTGGGGTTGACTCTGCCAGGCATCCTTCCGAGGTCGGCAAAATGAGTGCCAGCTTGCTGGTATCCTGTGTTGGAGTGGCGACCTGTTCTAGGATTGTGTCCAATAGCCAAGGAGACTGCTTTGTCAGCACCAACGCTCTGCACAGAGTATGGTCCCAATGGATGGATGGATGGAAGGTTGTGGTCAAGTTCATCAAAATTATGTGTGTAGTTTCGTTGGAGACAGCAAATACCTGTTTTGGTGGGGTCAAAAACCTCCCTGTAGACCCCTTAATGAGTGCATATCTTGATGTGGTCAATATACTTTGGTACATCACTGTGATGAAGGTTGTGTCAAGTTTCATCAAAATCGTTTGTGTAGTTTCGGAGAAGAGAGCAAATACCTATTTTGGAGGTTCACCCCCACCCCGTAGACCCTTAATGAGTGCAGATGTTGATGCGGTTGATACACTTTCGTATATTACGGGTGATGAAGGTTGTGTCAAGTTTCATGGAAACTGTGTGTGTAGTTTTGGAGAAGATAGCAAATACCAAATTTTTTTTTGGGGGGGGGGGGAGGGGGGTTGTCCAAAACCCCCCTGAATGAACACTGATTTGATGCAGTCAATATACCTTTGTTAGGCATCAGGAATGAAGCTTATGGCCAAGTTCATTAAACTAATTTGTTTGGTTCAAGCAATAATGACTGAAGTGTTTACGGGCTGGCTCACTGACTGACTGACTAACTAACTAACTCACCTACGACACTGCTCAATCACATAAGCTCCCCGAACTTCATTCCAGGTGAGCTAAAAAATAAAAACTAGTTGAGACAGTCGAAATCTCGACTTCACCGACTCCACTCCCAAAGCCTGGAAATTGTTATGGAAACTTTGGACAGCTGACCACTCTCAATACTGCCAACCAGAAGTGACTGCTGATGCAGTTGCAAAAAAGTTGTTGAAATTCCAAGGTGCTGGTTGATAAGCTCTTAAAATACCAGGTCACCAGAGCTCAGGATGATTCTTTATTCATCACTGACTGCATCACCATTTCATTACCCTTCACGACAGAAGAGGTCAGCAAAGCCCTTTATCTTACAAAATTAAAAAAATTGCTCATCCGGTAAAAATAAATAAACAAATAAAAAGTCTTCTCAGAATTCCAAAAACATTCAGGAAAGAGGAAAACAGTAATTCACAAGGCTGTCCTCCAATATCTCTGGAGAGAATCTGCATATTAATATTTGGGTCTTATAGTCTACTAGCAGGGTACCCAGCGTTGCCCGGTGCTGTTCTAATCCTGTTGGCATTTTGAAAGAAATACATTTTTTCTTTTCTATTTTTTGTAGGTGTCTACAATACTTCCCCACACCCACTAAGGAATGGGATTGGGGATCATTTAATATTACCTTTCACATAGCTACATAGGCTTAGGCACTAAAGAGCGATTAAAACACAATCCAAAAAAAAAAACCAGGGTTAAAAAAAAAGATCATGGTTTTGGATCAGGGCAATCTGAGATGGTGGTGAACATCTGCCTTGAAGACCTGGAGGAAAGAATGAGATTGAAGACGATGTGGAAGTGGTTTCCACAGGTGGGGAAAAAAGAGGAACAAATGAGTGGAGGTGAGCAGTGATCCCAATTTACGTAATTTTACTCGAAAGGGGTTGATGGCGGACCATGTGAGTCCTGCCGAAACCTGGAGGGGGGGTGGGGGGGGGGACAAGGCACAGAAAGAGCAGAAGGTGCAAGACCAGAAAGGAGCAGTATAAGACAGAGAGACCACTGACCTGTCTGCGATGGCGAAGTGATAAGCCCATAGACTAGCCTCATCGTGGGAACTCACACCCAGCCTATCGGCATTAATAAAATGGCACCTGTGTCCAAATAGTCCATGAGCCGGTAGGGTTGGTCGGTACTCAGACCCAGCCCTTAACGGCATTATAAAAATTGCACCTGTGTCCAAATAGTCCATGAGCCAGTAGGGTTGGTCGGTAACATCTGGGGGGAATAATTCTCATCATGATTTTGGCAAGTTATAAAACCCTAGAGTTAGAAATATGTGATAGCATTACATCAGTGGTAGCTTTTTTGTGTGTTATCACCCTGTTTATATGCCTTCCCTTAAATAAGCTTTTGTGTGAAATGGCCAGTACAAGGTAAGACATCCTACTTCAACTTAACAACTTTTTTTTATCAGTCAAACATTAACATTGAAATTTCTCTCACCTTTGCTAGGATCATTTGCTTCTCAACAAAAAGTGCTAACATGCCTAGGTTGAAAGGTATGTCATTGGTGATACTTATATATCAGTGTCTATTTCCTGTGTGATAAATCATACCACCTTTAGAAAAGTATTTGTCTATCATTTACTGTGTAAAGTAAATAAAAGTTCTGAGAACAATATAATTCCATGGGTGTTTAGCAAATTTATGAAGAAATCCAAAATCTAAATTTCTTTTTTTGTATGTTGTATATTAAGATCAGTATAGCAGACAATGTTACCCCACTCCCCAAATGAAAAAATACCTAATTTGGATGGATTTATGTAGTTTGGTCAATGTCATGATATTTTCCCTATTGTTATTGAAGGATACTGTCCAGAATAAACAAAGGTAAATGATAGCATGTTCATGAACAAGATTAATGTTTTTTCCCTGTAATTTCTAAAAATACAGAATTTCAGGGATTTAGATACTCAATAATGCACATATGAAGTATCAAACACCCGTATTACACAATATAAACAATAAGACAGTCGCAAGATGGTTAATCATGTGCAATCTGATGAATGAGTCAAAGGTGAAATGAACACAATCTTCTGTTGGAGGGCATAAAATTACAGAATAGAAACACAAATGTTGTGTTCCACACTAACAAGGCCATTACCTCGGCAAATGTGTTGCTGATGAACATATTGTCTTATGAACCAAAGACGGGTCCTTTATAGTTTCTAAGACATCTCTGATCATATGCACTGATTGTAAGTGATATAAAATGTTCAAGTTGAACTTAAAAATCATAATCATTATCCAGTTCTTCAATATCCTCATCTAAACTTTCCCCATCGTCTGACTCAAAGATGGATGCCGGGTTCTCACAGTCTGACAATCGGCACATAGTGCATTTAAATCCATTTGACAAACACACACATTTTCGTCGTGAACACTTCCTTTTACAATTGCAGGCCAATAAATCAAGGACCGCCTCAGGTGCTGGCTGACCATCCATCCAGTGCACCACCTACTGTTCAACTCCTTCTTCCTTCTCCATCTTCCATCCTCGGCCAACAGGACTTGGTACTTTCGGGTCCTGTTCAAGACATCGTCTCCATATTGCAGCTGGTAGTTGGCAACTTGTGCGTGTTTCACTAAGCAGTCCCTGCATGGTGGAAGCTGGTGGTCTCTATCTCACCTTTATTAGCACAGAATAGGTCATACTGAGATCATTTACCTGAGTGGATGATGCCTTTGGTGCAAAGAGGAGGCAAGTAAATGCCTCTAGTTTGTCCATCAATTCTCGGGAGAGGTCCCATATATGACCCAACTCTAGGAATGTGTCCTGGGTTCCCTGTTGCTGGTCAAGAGTTTCAAGGCGCTTGTCTTCCCTTTGCCTGCAAACACACTGACAGTGTCACATCTGTATATGCATGCATCCCAATGAGAGCCCGACAGACATCTATGCCAACAGTGGCAGCAACCTTCATGATGTCAATGAGCCTCGTCCGGGTTCTAGTTCCACATTTCTGCAACAGTGGGACTCCAATCTTGTCATGAAATGCCAAGGACATTATGAAGACATCTGTGTCCTCTGCGTCCTCTGAGCAGATCACTACAGCCTGATAGCCTTCTCTTGCTGCATGAGCAGCAGGGAGAAGTAGGTGCCCATCTGCATCTTCCTGTTGGCACTGAAGAGCTGGCACCTCCTCACTGTCCTGAGATGTGATTCTGTAACATTTGTCATTCACAGTTGCATGTAAAACCTTCCCCTGTAGCTTTCTCTGTATTCTGGTTTCCTGCATTCACCGACTAAGAAGGTAATGAGACTGGTTCTTTTTATTAACTGTGCTCAAGAACCTCCTCCACTGCCTCACAATATGTGTGCCTGTGATGCTTTGCAACTGATGGCGCGCCTCACCTCGTAGTGAGCTCTCACTGTTCTTGATAGAGTTCTCCCTGTATGTGTCAAACACAACATCTATTCTGTCACTATCAGCTCCCTCCCTCAGTGCCATAGACAAAACTGTAGTGACGACATCTCCAAAAGTAACTTGATCACCTTTTACTCTTTGGACTAAGTTCATCCCATCGACCACTGAAGCAGAGTTACCTGGAGTTGCTCTGCACTAGTGGGCAACTTAGCTATATAGCATAACATTGTGCATTTTGTGAGGAAAGCACAAATTTGGCACACTAGTAGCCTATCATATTATGAACAGATTTGGATATTGGGCCATCTCAAATTCAGCCGTTGTTGGCTGTGGCAGCCATTTTCCACTGCCATCAAAATTTTGAGATGGCCCAATATCCAAATCTGTTCATAATATGATAGGCTACTAGTGTGCCAAATTTGGTGCTTTCCTCACAAATGCACAATTGTTATGCTAAGTTGCCCCACTCACTGTCACATTCTTCTGCAAAGTTGTGGCTAAAGTAGCTTTGTTGGTCTTCACCGCAATCCATCTGGTGTGGACAGGGCCAGGTAATGGTCCAAGGGATGAGAGAGAATATCCTCCATCTGGAGATTGCGTCTTGTGCATCATGATGATGCGACCAAACAAGATCTGTCTGCCTTCAAGATCATCACTCTCCCACTTGATTTCACTTCCTTCTTCTTACACATATTGCTAAAGTCTTCAGCTCTTAGTTTCATTGGGTCATGTGATTTCTTTGCTGTTGGTCTCTCTCTAGTTTTTCATCCTTAAAGTTGCATCGATTTGCTCACCGATCTCATACGCCTTCAAATGAAAACTAAAGTAACAAATTTTCCTTGATTTGTGTATTTTTCGTTTTGGGGGGTGGGTAATAATAATAACAATAACATTTATAATGTACATCCAACTATAATTTTTTGTTTATTAGTTTATGATTAATTTTCTTCAATTCATGATTTACATCGTTCCATTAATTAGGGATTGGCAAATACACGTTATTTTGTCATATGTTCTGCATTGTACTAGCTGGCTATCGTGCTCCGCAATTACAAACACTAAATGCTAGGCTAGTTTTAACAACTGTTTTGAAAAGCAAATAACATGAGCTACGTGCCTAACAATTTTCAAGAACATATAGCCTATAATAAGAGAGAACCATTAGTTTGAATAGAATGTCTTCTGTCTTACGCTGGTTTCAGAAAAGTATATTTGGGATGGTTACTAAACGGCTAATAACACACAAAAGGCTACCACCAATGCAATGCTATCACATAGTTTCTGACTGTAGAGATGTATACCCTGCCAAAAATTATGATGAGCATTATTCCCTTCGGATAGTACCGGTGGCCAAAATTACCGGGTCTGGCTCATGGCCTAAAAGGAAGCATTTCAGTTTGGCATTTTTAATATGAAATGGGCAAAGCCTAGAGACGAATGAAACCTTTGGATAACCTTTAGAACCCCCATGAATTACCCTTTACAACCTTTAGAACCCGGTACGATTACCCTTTCAAATTACCTTTTAGATCCATTTACATTTTCCTTCTTTAGAACGCATTAGAATTACCTTTAGAGC
This sequence comes from Eptatretus atami, assembly GCA_035128595.1. Taxonomy (NCBI): domain Eukaryota; kingdom Metazoa; phylum Chordata; class Myxini; order Myxiniformes; family Myxinidae; genus Eptatretus; species Eptatretus atami. The sequence goes on along the minus strand of CM068956.1, from coordinate 93,830,830 downwards.
CCTTTTGAATTATCTTTTAGAACCCTTTAGCATTACCCTTTAACCAATTAGAATTACACTTTATTACCCTATAGGATTAAATCATTGGGTGGAGAGGTCTTTCTTCTTCATTTTGACGGACAGACGGATGTATGGAAGGAAATAACCAACATTGAAGTGGCTTCACTGCTTAAAAAAATTAGCTTTTGCGATGTGCCCTGACCACTCAATTATACACTTCCTGAATATGAATAATCCCTCAACTGGACTCAAGATGATGGAAGACAACTTTAACAACTGGTGGCTGTTGCAAACCATCTGAAACCGCCGTATGTGCTTTCCATCTTCGTAACGAAGGGCCAAGCAAATACTTAATTTGTGGCCTGATACTTCAACAAAACTCAACCCTGAAATACCTTAGCATGAAGTTTAAATAGTAGTTTAACTTACAACCAGCATCTAAGAAACACTCACTATATTAGAAAATAAGAATTAGAACTAGTTTCATATCGAACCTCTTAAATGCAGGAGAGGAGATGAGGTGCAAGTGGAGGGAGTGAGGGGTTCTTGTGGTTAATGTACTCATTGTCTTAAATGGGATATCCCAATGACCCAGACTGTGACGACTGCGTTCCTGGCTTACAAGCCATACACCACCTTTTAAGCACATTCTCAAACACTTTATTACCAGAAGGAATTAAAGCACCCTATTCAGTAACGTCTGAAGGCAGTAACTGGATAACCATTTAAAGTTAATATCGAAGAGAAACATTTAATTCTTGCCATTTGAAAGAAGAAGGTTGCATTTCCAGTAATTTCTAGGCAACCATATCTACCCAGGAGGTCCAAGATTGGGTGTGAAACATCATGTGTGCTTTTCCATTTCTTTCTCCCTTAGCTCGACATTAAGCTCACCACGTGGAATGACGCGGTCAGTATCTCCAAAGATGTGTATGCTGGGAAGTGTGATTCCTTGCTGTACAATCCGTTGTGTGGTGACGATCTACTACGGAAACCGGCGACCAAAATCGCAAACTTGAAGGCAAACCTCTGTTGACAAGAATGATGGAAGCGTTGAAGAAAGCAACAGATGACAGAATTAAGGACAGTAGAGACTAGAAAACTGGTTGGAAAATACCAGACAAAGCAAGGATGTGAGCCGGCAGATAATGCAGTGCCCTCACCACATTCCTGCTGGAGACCACAGAGCAGAGAAACAAGTGATGCACCTTGGCTGAAACCAAGAACACCTGTGAAATGTGACAACTGCCTTCAAAATCAGTGCACAATAAGGTAGGTAGAGCATTCGGCCTGCTAAAAGAGCCAGTAACTTGTATGTTTCCTGATATTTTACGATCATTCTGATTTTATAAAAAGTAATGGAGGGTAAAGAATGAAAATTGATTTACTGCAGTAAGAAAGATGAATACAGAATTTGAGAGGCATACTCCCAAATGACCCATCCAATCTCCTAACAGGATAGTGCACAGAAGCAGCACCCTTACCTTTGAGCTGTCCTGTCTGGGTTTCATTTCTGACCCAACTTTCAACTGATTGGTGCTTCACAGGCAGGGCGTTGCATTACATAGTGTACCATCTTTCGGACAGATGTCCGCTATATTATCCATATGCTAACAGCTTATATAGGTTGAATATTCCATGGTGTCTTTTCATGAAGAGGCGAATTATTGCCAGCACACTGAACAAATTCTTACTTAAGCTGCAGGGAGCACGACAACAAATAAGAATTGGTTGCATCTCCCCAAATGACGATACCTGCAGGCCAAACTAATCACTGACTCTAGGCCAAAAGAGGAGGGGGTGGGAGGAGGGGGAGAGACAGAAAGAGAGAGAGAGAGAGAGAGAGAGAGAGAGAGAGAGAGAGAGAGAGAGAGAGAGAGAGAGAGAGAGAGAGACAGGGAGCGAGAATGATGGGGTGGAGAAAGAGAGAGTGAGGTAAGATCTCAACACTTGTTCATAATATTTTCTGCACTCACTGATACTTAACCAACATTTGATATTAACTCCTTCCTCCTCCTTCCTATTAACAGACATAAATCCTTCCTCTTCTCCAATGTCTTGATTTCGATCATCAATTTGGTTTCAGACGCAGGTCACTTCTTCCCTGGATATGCTGCTTCTGCTCTGCCCAACAATGGATGGAGGTCCTCAATGCGACATGAAATCAGAGCCATATCCTAGACATATCGCGTGCTTTTGACATGGTCTGGCACCAACTCTCTTCCTATGGTATCAAGGCCATCTCCACTCATGGCTCGCAGACTTCTCTCCTGTCGCAGTCAACGTGTGGCCCTAAATGGAGTTCTTTCATCCCTCTTCTGTCCAGGCTGGAGGTTTCCTCAAGTGCGTTTGGGCCTGGTTCTTTTTCTGTTTCACTCAATGATCCTTGCCGGAAATCCTCTTTATCTCTTTGGCTGATGACTACGTTGCCCGTACATTGTCATCCCTCAGACCGGCATGCAGCAGCTTCTTCGCTCACTGCAGATCTGGATAGAATCACAAACCTGTCAACACTGTGTGAACATGTTCTTTACAATCTGCGACAAATCTCACCTCTGCACTATGTCTTCTTAGAAAGACGTTTGAACCCCCCTCATCTACTTTCTCAACAATCCTCTAAGAAGTCGCTTTCTTTCAAGCTTCTGGGTCTCACTATCTGCAATGCGTTTCTGGGAAGCCACATTTCATACGCTGGCCTCCAAAGCCAGTCGCGACTGGATACCTCCGTCGTGCAAAAGTCCTTCTCGGCCCACCTGAAAAAAAGCTTTCCTGAACCACCTTACAAGAGCTTTTCGTCTACAGCCTGATGGGTCTGCTCTCCTCTGGGCTGGTGCCTGCTCCCACTTTCTTGGCTTCACGCTGTGGAAACCAAGGCATTCGGATCATTGGCATCTCCGCGATGAGGCCGATCTTTGGCCTGCTACTCTTCTCACCGCGGCTGGTCAGTGGTCTTTCTGTCTTCTACCGTCTCTCTCCAGCTCTGCCACCCTCGAACTCTCTGCGATTTGTCCCCAACAATTTCCGCGGGCGCTGCAAGGTCCGCCAACCAACGCACTTCTGGTAAAACTACGAAAATCACGAAATCACTGTCAGCCTTCACTCTTTCATCCTCTTGTTTTTTCCCACGCTTTGGAATAAACTCCTCACTCTATTCATCCGCATTCTCCCTCCAGGTCTTCAAAAACAGCTGTTCACACCACTCTTTATTCATCCCATCAAAATCCCCCCCAAACCCACCTCCTTAAAATTCCTGCTTCCTTCCTAAAGTCCCTGTAGTGTGCCATCTTGTATTCCCCATATTCCCCCCGCCCCATCCTCTCCCTTCTACAGATCTCCTAATGTCTCTGTTCCCCCTGTTTTGCCTTCGCATCCGCCCTCTTGTGTCAATCCCCCTTGCTGTGTGGTTGCGTGTTAGCTCTCAATACGAGTCTCGACAAGGTAATAAGCAAAAAAAAAACAATCATCTGTCAGTAAATTTCATCATCTGACTTTTGTAAATTTTATTCGACCCTGAGCCTTCATCTACTATAGAAAGAAAGATAAAAGTGCATTAAATTTTCTCTGACTTTTTGGGATCCATGTTGAAGGACATGGAGACGTGAAGCATAAAACGGATCAGGACAACTAGCAGACCAATGAAAAAACAGAAGAAAAGACGAGAGGAGGGGTGGGGACACACCAACAGCAGGAATTAGGAACAAACTAGGGTAGACTTGGGAATAAAGGGATGTGAGGAGGATGGGAGCTTGGGGCAGACACGGGGAGTGATGGAATTGGAGGAAGCTCACAAGCGCTCAATCACAGAAGTGGAAGGAAAAACTCGAACCCAAAAGGGTGGGCTTGGGTAGGGTGAAATGCTAGATAGACAGAATCAATAGTTGGGATATTTGATGACCTGAGATAGTGGTGAACAGCTGTCTTGAAGCCTGGAGCGAAAATTTGATTGAAGAGACTGAGGTTAGCTTTTCATGGTGTGGAAAAAAGAGGAACTAATGAGTGGAAGTGAGCAGTGATTCCTGGATTTTGGGAGTTTCACCCAGAAAGGGGTTACTGGCAGAACGCACATGCGCCGCTGCAGAAACCAAGACTTGCGAGGGGGTTGGGGGTGGGGTTGGGGGGGGGGTGGAGGATATACAGCACGATAGGGTAAAGAGTGTGCAAGATAGAAAGAAGGCGGTATAACGGCAGAGACCAGCCGTCTGTCTGCGATGGGAAAAAATGATAACCCCAAAACCCAGCTTCAATGCAGGAGATTTCAATGATTTTTAAGGCCTTGATTTCCCATGGCATCATGTTGAGCAGGTGTGAGCAGGGGTGCCATCACAGAGGGAGAGCAGTATGCTATCAAGCTCTGATAAAGGCTAATAGGGTTTATAAAGTTCAAGTGTGGGCCGCGGCCAAGGGGGGGAAAAAAAAAATTTTGCATGAGGATTGGATGCCCAGTCAAACTGGCTTTGAAGGTCAACTATGATATGTTATGGTGATTTGCCCAATAAAGATCATGCTGATAGTGAGACGCCAAGAGTGTGAATGACTAAACTTCTTCAAGAGGAATTGTTAGAAAAGTATATGGGTGGGGGTTGCCCCAAGGTCCTTTTTGAGAGAGATAGTGATCATGTGAGATTTGTCAGGATTGAAGACCATATTCCAGGTGTTTTGAACCATGTTAAGTCAGAAGGGAAGAAATCAACAAAGAGATAAGAGATTCTCGAGAAGGTCAGAAAGATTGTTGATGATTAGGTAATGGATTATGAATAGGACTGGACGCGAAATTGCCTTGGGGCACTCAGTCCTAGCAAGGAGAGGAGATGAAGGATTCCGTTTGAGAAGGCACACATGTGGGTACAAGAGTAGAGGAGTTCAGTAAACTTGGTGGAGGCAGGCCTGTCATGGATGATCATAGGTAGAGAGTTGGAAGAGCAAAAGATCCGTTACAGAAAACACAGGCCAGCTTCTATTAATTGAGTTGGCAGGGATGCAGCTCTGCAGGAATTACATGTTGTGCTCATGGGAAGGAAGTAGGTGAGAGTCATTCCCATTTTCCAGGCTGACACTTTGCTGCTTGGCAGCATATGATTAAGTCTAAATGCCAGTTTCACTTCCGCATCAAGGATGTCGGAGAATTGTCATTTGCCGTTTTCTTCGTTCAGTAATGATCTGCGTAACAAGATATTAGATGATGTGGTTGTCTACCCCGAGATAATATATGAGAGCAAATGGATGCAGGTGAAGTTTTTCATGCACTTATGTTTTAGAAGGTTGGTTGTGCATCCCAGTCTTATGCAGATGCCCAGGACAGCGCAAATCTTTTAAAAATTCATAATTCATGAGCACTTTGGCCGCGCACGTGGCATCATCCAGAATTCCATGGCTTTCAAGCACCAACGTGATGATCATGTTTGAGCACTGTGCCCTCTATGAAACACAAATTACATCACACATTGTAATGCTAAACACAATGCAATTATCTGCCAAATACATAATATATTTATACTGGGTAACTTCCATCAATGGAAAGAAAGGCAGTCG
>CM068956.1:93814767-93825276 GCA_035128595.1 Eptatretus atami | reverse complement strand
CATGCATCCCAATGAGAGCCCGACAGACATCTATGCCAACAGTGGCAGCAACCTTCATGATGTCAATGAGCCTCGTCCGGGTTCTAGTTCCACATTTCTGCAACAGTGGGACTCCAATCTTGTCATGAAATGCCAAGGACATTATGAAGACATCTGTGTCCTCTGTGTCCTCTGAGCAGATCACTACAGCCTGATAGCCTTCTCTTGCTGCATGAGCAGCAGGGAGAAGTAGGTGCCCATCTGCTTCTTCCTGTTGGCACTGAAGAGCTGGCACCTCCTCACTGTCCTGAGATGTGATTCTGTAACATTTGTCATTCACAGTTGCATGTAAAACCTTCCCCTGTAGCTTTCCTCTGTATTCTGGTTTCCTGCATTCACCGACTAAGAAGGTAATGAGACTGGTCTTTTATTAACTGTGCTCAAGAACCTCCTCCACTGCCTCACATATGTGTGCCTGTGATGCTTTGCAACTGATGGCCGGCTCCACCTCGTAGTGAGCTCTCCACTGTTCTTGATAGATTCTCCCTGTATGTGTCAACACAACATCTATTCTGTCACTATCAGCTCCCTCCCTCAGTGCCATAGACAAAACTGTAGTGACGACATCTCCAAAAGTAACTTGATCACCTTTTACTCTTTGGACTAAGTTCATCCCATCGACCACTGAAGCAGAGTTACCTGGAGTGTGCTCTGCCACTAGTGGGCAACTTAGCTAAATATAGCATAACAATTGTGCATTTTGTGAGGAAAGCACCAAATTTGGCACACTAGTAGCCTATCTATTATGAACAGATTTGGATATTGGGCCATCTCAAATTCAGCCGTTGTTGGCTGTGGCAGCCATTTTCCACTGCCATAAAAATTTGAGATGGCCCAATATCCAAATCTGTTCATAATATGATTAGGCTTACTAGTGTGCCAAATTTGGTGCTTTCCTCACAAAATGCACAATTGTTATGCTAAGTTGCCCCACTACACTGTCACATTCTTCTGCAAAGTTGTGGCTAAAGTAGCTTTGTTGGTCTTTCACCGCAATCCATCTGGTGTGGACAGGGCCCAGGGTAATGGTCCAAGGGGATGAGAGAGAATATCCTCCATCTGGAGATTGCGTCCTTGTGCCATCATGATGATGCGACCAAACAAAGATCTGTCTGCCTTCAAGATCATCACTCTCCCACTTGATTTCACTTCCTTCTTCTTACACATATTGCTAAAAGTCTTCAGCTTCTTAGTTTTCATTGGGTCATGTGATTTCTTTGCTGTTGGGTCTCTCTCTAGTTTTTCATCCTTAAAGGTTGCATCGATTTGCTCACCGATCTCATACGCCTTCAAATGAAAAACTAAAAGTAACAAATTTTCCTTGATTTGTGGTATTTTTCGTTTTGGGGGGTAGGGTAACAATAATAACAATAACATTTATAATGTACATCCAACTTAAAATATATTTTGTTATTTTAGTTTATGATTAAATTTTCTTCAAATTCACCGATTTAAACATGGTATCCATTAATTAGGGTATGGGCAAAAAACTTCCGTACCACTTTTTAAGAAAACAAAATCATATGTTCTGCAATGTATCAGCACTGGGCTATCAGTGCCTGCAATTACAAACACTAAATGCTAGGCTAGTTTTAACAACTGTTTTGAAAAGCAAATAACATGAGCTACGTGCTTAACAATTTTCAAGAACATATAGCCTATAATAAGAGAGAACCATTAGTTTTGAATAGAATGTCTTCTGTCTTACGCTGGTTTCAGAAAAGTATATTTTGGGATGGGGTTACTAAACGGCTAATAACACACAAAAAGCTACCACCAATGCAATGCTATCACATAGTTTCTGACTGTGGAGATGTATACCCTGCCAAAAATTATGATGAGCATTATTCCCTTCGGATGGTACCGGTGGCCAAAAATTACCGGGTCTGGCTCATGGCCGAAAAGGAAGCATTTCAGTTTGGCATTTTTAATATGAAATGGGCAAAGCCTAGAAACGAATGAAACCCTTTGGAATAACCCTTTAGAACCCCCATGAATTACCCTTTACAACCCTTTAGAACCCCGTACGATTACCCTTTCAAATTACCTTTTAGATCCATTTACATTTTCCCTTTAGAACGCATTAGAATTACCTTTAGAGCCCTTTTGAATTACCTTTTAGAACCCTTTAGCATTACCCTTTAGAACCAATTAGAATTACACTTTATTACCCTATAGAATTAAATGCATTGGGGTGGAGAGATTCTTCTTCTTCTTCATTTTTGACGGTCAGACGGATGTATGGAAGGAAATAACCAAACATTGAAGTGGCTTCACTGCTTAAAAAATTAGCTTTTGCCGATGTGCCCTGACCACTCAAATTATACACTTCCTGAATATAGAATAAACCCTCAACATGGACCGCAAGATGATGGAAGACAACTTTAACAATAACTGGTGGCTGTTGCAAACCATCTGAAACCGCCGTATGTGCTTTCCATCTTAGTAAACGAAGGGCCAAGCAAATACTTAACGTCACCTTTTGTGGCCAGATACTTCAACAAAACTCAACCCTGAAATACATTAGCATGAAGTTAAATAGTAGTTTAACTTACAACCAGCATCTAAGAAACACTCACTATATTAGAAAATAAGAATTAGAACTAGTTTCATATCGAACCTCTTAAATTCAGGAGATGATGTGCAAGTGGAGGGGAGTGGGGGGGTTCTCATGGTTAATGTACTCATTGTCATAAATGGGATATCCAAAATGACCCAGACTGTGACGACTGCGTTCCTGGCTTACAAGCCATACACCACCTTTTAAGCACATCTCAAACACTTTATTACCAGGAGGAATTAAATCACCCCATTCAGTAACGTCTGAAGGCGGTAACTGGATAACCATTTAAAGTTAAATATCGAAGAGAAACATTTAATCTCGCCATTTGAAAGAAGAAGGTTGCATTTCCCAGTAATTTCTAGGCAACCATATCTTACCCAGGAAGGTCTAAGATTGGGTATGAAACATCATGTCTGCTTTTCCATTTCTTTCTCCCTTCGCTCGAACATTAAGCTCACCACGTGGAATGACGCCGTCAGTATCTCCAAAGATGTGTATGCTGGGAAGTGTGATTCCCTTGCTGTACAATCCGTTGTGTGGTGACGATCTACTACGGAAACCGGCGACCAAAATGGCAAACTTGAAGGCAAACCTCTGGTCTGACAAAAGAAGATGTAAAATAAGGAAAGCAGTTGAAGAAAGCAAACAAGTATGAACACGACTAGAAAAATAAAAACATGGTGTGGAAAATACCAAAGCAAAGATGTGAGCCGGCAGATAATGCAGTGCCCTCACCACATTTCTGCTGGAGACCACAGAGCAGAGAAACAAGTGATGCACCTTGGCTGAAACCAAGAACACCTGTGAACATGTGACAACTGCCTTCAAAAATCAGTGCACAGTAAGGTAGGTAGAGCATTCGGCCTGCTAAAAGAGCCAGTAACTTGTATGTTTTCCTGATATTTTACGATCATTCTGATTTTTATAAAAAGTAATGGAGGGGTAAAGAATGAAAATTGATTTACTGCAGTAAGAAAGATGAATACAGAATTTGAGAGGCATACTCCCAAATGACCCATCCAATCTCCTAACAGGATAGTGCACAGGAAGCAGCACCCTTACCTTTGAGCTGTCCTGTCTGGGTTTCATTTCTGACCCAACTTTCAACTGATTGGTGCTTCACAGGCAGGGCGTTGCATTACATAGTGTACCATCTTTCGGACAGATGTCCGCTAATATTATCCATATGCTAACAGCTTATATAGGTTGAATATTCCATGGTGTCTTTTCATGAAGAGGCGAATTATTGCCAGCACACTGAACAAATTCCTTACTTAAGCTGCAGGGAGCACGACAACAAATAAGAATTGGTTGCATCTCCCCAAAATGACGATACCTGCAGGCCAAACTAATCACTGACTCTAGGCCAAAAGAGGGAGGGGTGGGAGGAGGGGAGAGACAGAAAGAGAGAAGAGAGAGAGAGAGAGAGAGAGAGAGAGAGAGAGAGGAGAGGAGAAGAGAGAGAGAGAGAGAGACAGAGCGAGAATGATGGGGTGGAGAAAGAGAGAGTGAGGTAAGATCTCAACACTTGTTCATAATATTTTCTGCACTCACTGATCTTAAACCAACATTTGATATTAATCCTTCCTCCTCCTTCCTATTAACAGACATTAAATCCTTCCTCTTCTCCAATGTCTTGATTTCCGATCATCAATTTGGTTTCAGACCAGGTCACTCTTCCCTGGATATGCTGCTTCTGCTCCCCAACAATGGATGGAGGTCCTCAATGCCGGACATGAAATCAGAGCCATATCCCTAGACATATCGCGTGCTTTTGACATGGTCTGGCACCAAACTCTCTTCCTATGGTATCAAGGCATCTCCACTCATGGCTCGCAGACTTCCTCTCCTTTCGCAGTCAACGTGTGGGCCTAAATGGAGTTCTTTCATCCCCTCTTCCTGTCCAGGCTGGAGTTCCTCAGGTAGCGTTCTGGCCCTGTTCTTTTTCTGGTTTCATCATGATCTCTCCAACTCTCTGGAAATCTCTTTATCTCTTTGCTGATGACTCCACCTCTGCCGTACCATCTGTCATCCCTCAGACCGGCATGCAGCAGCTTCTTCGCTCACTGCAGATCTGGATAAAATCACAAACTGCTCAAACATGTGGAAATGTCTTTCAATCTGGACAAATCTCACACTCTCACTATGTCTCTCAGAAAAGACCGTTTAGAACCCCCCCTCATCTACTTTCTCAACAATCCTCTAGAAGAAGTCCTTTTTTCAAGCTTCTGGGTCTCACTATCTGCAATGACCTTTCCTGGAAAGCCACATTTCATACCTGGCCTCCAAAGCCAGTCGCTGACTGAGGATCTCCGTCGTGCAAAGTCCTTCCTCGGCCACCTGAGTCTCGACCACTTACAAAGCTTTCGTCTACAGCCTGATGGTAACTGCTCTCCCTCCCTGGGCTGGTGCTCCTGCCTCCACCTTTCTTGGCTTCACGCTGTGGAACCAAGGATTTCGATCATTGGCATCTCCCGCGATGAGGCTGAGTCTTTGGGCCTCTCACTCTCTCCACGCAGCTGGTCAGTGGTCTTTCTGTCTTCTACCGTCTCCTCTCCAGCCTCGCCACCCCCCACACTCTCTGCGATTTGTCCCCACCACATTTCCGCAGGGCGCTCAAGGTCCGCCAACAACCCCCTTCTGTAAAACTACCAAAATCACGAATCACTGCTCACCTTCACTCTTTCATTCCTCTTTTTTCCCCGCCTTTGGATAAAACTCCCTCACTCTATTCATCCATTCCTCCTCCAGGTCTTCAAAACAGCTGTCACCACCACCTCTTATCATCCCCATCCAAATCCACCCCAAACCCACCTCCTAAATTCCCTGCCTTCCTTCCTGAAAGTCCCTGTAGTGTCCATCTTGTATTCCCATGTTCCCCGCCCATCCCTCTCCCTTCTACAGATCTCCTAATGTCTCTGTTCCCCACTTTTGTTCTTCCCACTCCCGCCCCTCTTGTCTCATGCCCCCTTGCTGTGTGTTGCGTGTTAGCTCTCATACGAGTCTCGACAAGGTATACAAAAAAAAAACTCATCTGTCAGTAAATTCATCATCTGACTTTTTTCAAATTTATTCCCTGAGCCTTCATCTCACTATAGAAAGAAAAGATAAAGGCATTAAATTTCTCGACTTTTTGGGGGATACAATGTTGAGGATCATGGAGGCACGTGAACATAAAACGGATCAGGACATAGCAGAACGAAAAAAAACAGAAGAAAGAGAGAGGAGGGGTGGGGACACACAACAGCAGGATTAGAAACAAAATAGAGGTAGACTTGGAGAAATAAGGGATGTGAGGAGGACTGGGAGCTTAGGGGAAGACACGGGGAGTGAATGGAATGGAGGAAGCTCCAAGCGCTCAATCACAGAAGTGGAAGGAAAAACTCGAAACCCAAAAAGAGGTGGGTTGGGTAGGGTGAATGCAGATAGACAGAATCATAGTTGTGGTATTTGATGACTGAGATAGTGGTGAACAGCTGTCTTGAAGCCCTGGAGGAAAAATTTGATTGACGAGACTGAGGTTAGTTCTATAGGTGTGGAAAAAAGAGGAACTAATGAGTGGAAGTGAGCAGTGATTCTGGATTTTGGGAGTTTCACCAGAAAGGGGTTACTGGCAGACCACATGCGCCCTGCAGAAACCAAGACTTGCGAGGGGGTTGGGGGTGGGGTTGGGGGGGGGGGGTGGAGGATATACAGCGAAAGGGTAGAGTGTGCAAGATCAGAAAGAAGCGGTATAAGGCAGAGACCACCGATCTGTCTGTCGATGGGAAATATAACCCCATAAACCAGCTTCAATGCAGGAGATTTCAATGATTTTTAAGGCCTTGATTTCCATGGCATCATGTTGAGCAAGGTGTGAGGCAGGGGTGCCATCACAGAGGGGAGAGCAGTACTCTATCAAGCTCTGGATAAAGGCCTAATAGGTTTATAAAGTTCAAGTGTGCCAAGGAAAAATTTTGCATGAGGATGGATGCCCAGTCAAACTGGCTTTGAAGGTCAACTATGATATGTATGTGATTTGCCCAATAAAGATCATGGCTGATAGTGAGACCCAAGAGTGTGAACGACTAAACTTCTTCAAGAGGATTGTTAAGAAAGTATATGGGTGGGGGTTGCCACAAGGTCCTTTTTGGAGAGAGATAGTGATCATGTGAGATTTGTCAGGATTGAAAGACATATTCCAGGTGTTTGACCATGTTACAGCAGAAGGTGAAGAAATCAACAAAGAGATAAAGAGGATTCTCGAGAAGGTCAGAAAGATTGTTGATGATTAGGAATGGATTATGAATAGGACTGGACCGAAAATTGCCTTGGGGCACTCCAGTCCTAACAAGGAGAGGAGATGAGAGGATTCCGTTGAGAGCCACACATTGGGTACAAGAGTAGAGGAGTTCAGTAAACCTTGTGTGGAGGCAGGCTGTCATGGATGTCATAGGTAGAGAGTTTGAAGAGCAAAAGATCCGTTACAGAAAACACAGCAGCTTCTATTATTGAGTGCAGGGATGCAGCTCTGCAGGATTACATGTTGTGCTCATGGGAAGGAAGTAGGTGAGAGTCATTCCCATTTCCAGGCTGACACTTTGCTGCTTGGCAGCATAATGATTAACTAAATGCCAGTTTCACTTCCCATCAAGGATGTCGGAGATGTCATTTGCCGTTCTTCGTTCAGTAATATCTGCGTTACAAGATATTAGATGATGTGGTTGTCTACCCCGAGATAATATATGAGAGCAAATGGATCAGGTGAGTTTCACTGCACTTATGTTTTAGAAGGTGTTGTGCACTCCCAGTCTTATGCAGATGCCCAGCAGCAATCTTTTAAAAATTCATATTCATGAGCACTTTGGCCCTGCACTGTGCATTCATCCAGAACTTCCATGGCTTCAAGCACCAACGTGATGATCATGTTTGAGCACTGTGCCACTCTATGAACCACAAATTACATCATCACATTGTAATGCTAAACACAATGCAATTATCTGCCAAATACATAAATATATTATACTGGGTAACTTCCATCAATGGAAAGAAAGGCAGTCGAGATCTCTCCATTAATTAGAAAAGATTACCCTTTCAGGATTGATGTTTCATCTTCCCCAAAGGGGAAGTGCACAAGCTCAGACTTTTAACCTTCAGTTTTGGACACATGTTTCTTGAATGAGAAATACTTTTTTCATAATTAAAAACAAAACAAAAAATCCAAACATGATATAAAAACTAACCACGTGCATGTTAACCTGAAGACAAGGCAAGGATCTGAAGACCAATGTCCAAAGTACATGGTCTTGCTAAACTATGAAAAGCTTTTCAAGGCTGACACATGAAACTTGGCCCCGAAGACCAAAATATATTGTCTTCCAAAAACACTTGCTGTTTCTATTTCCTTTAAGTGTCGTTAACAAGACAAAATTGGCTTAAAATCCAGAGCCTACGGGGCAATATCTACATACACTACATGGCCAAAATTATGTGGACACCTGCTCATCCAACATCTCATTCCAAAATCATGGGCATGAATATGGAGTTTGTCCCCCCTTTACTGCTATAACAGCCTCCACTCTTTTGGGAAGGCTTTCCACTCGATGTTGGAATATTGCTGCGGGGATTTGCTTCTATTTCGCCACAAGAGCATAAGGGAGGTCGGGCACTGATGTTGGGCGATTAGCTCTGGCTCGCAGTCGACGTTCCAATTCATCCCAAAGGTGTTCGATGGGGTTGACATCAGGGCTCTGTGCAGGCCAGTCAAGTTCTTCCACACCGATGTCGACAAACCATTTCTGTATGGACCTTGCTTTGTGCACGGGGGCATTGTCATGTTGAAACAGGAAAAGGGCCTTCCCCAAACTGTTTCCACAAAGTTGGAAGCACAGAATCGTCTACAATGTCATTGTATGCTGTCGCATTAAGATTTCCCTTCACTGGAACTAAGGGGCCAAGCCCGAACCATGAAAAACAGCCCCAGACCATTATTCCTCCTCCACCAAACTTTACAGTTGGCACTATGCATTCGGGCAGGTAGCGTTCTCCTGGCATCTGCCAAACCCAGATTCATCTGTCAGACTGCCAGATGGTGAAGTGTGATTCATCACTCCAGAGAACGCGTTTCCACTGCTCCAGAGTCCAATGGCGGTGAGCTTTACACCACTCCAGCCGATGCTTGGTATTGTGCATGGTGATCTTAGGTTTGTGTGCGGCTGCTCAGCCATGGAAACCCATTTCATGAAGCTCTCGACGAACAGTGCTTGTGCTGACGGTGCTTCCAAAGTCAGTTTGGAACTCGGTAATGAGTGTTGCAACCGACGACAGATGATTTTTCTGCGCTACGTGCTTCAGCACTCGGCGGTCCCGTTCTGTGAGCTTGTGTGGCTTACTACTTCGTGGCTGAGCTGTTGTTGCTCCGAGACATTTCCACGTCACAATAACAGCACTTACAGTTGACTGGGGCAGCTCGAGCAGGGCAGGAATTTAACGAACTGATATGTTGGAAAGGTGGCATCCTATGACGGTGTCATGTTGAAAGTCACTGAGCTCTTCAATACGGCCCATTCTACTGCCAATGTTTGTCTATGGAGATTGTATGGCTGTGTGCTTGATTTTATACACCTGCCAGCAATGGGTGTGGCTGAATTAGCCAAATCCACGAATTAGAAGGGGTGTCCGCATACTTTTGGCCATGTAGTGTATATGATTTGACACAGCATAACATGAAGGGTAACAGGTAGAAAAGTGAAACAGGATACCAAGCACCATACAGTTTTACAAGAGCCAAAGTATGCTTGACCATGCTGGAGTGTCTATGCAGCCATTAATAAAGATTTCTAAGTTTGAAGATGCCAGCATACCAAGCAGATATTTTTAACTGCATGCAACTGCAGTGTATTATCAGATTATATAATCGTTTACGGTTTCTTCATTCTTCGTAACAATTAAATCCATTAAAATAAATGAGCAAAAGAACCACGAAAATGATGCTAAATATCTTTCACGTGATCGCTCGAGCAGGACACTCATTCTGGCCAACATGAAAGCATACCATCAAAGGGTCCCTGCTCCTTTACAGCATGCCCAACTTCATCCAGAGTCTCTTCAAATCCCTTGCAGATATCAACATAATCGGTAGCACAGAAATAGTCATCGATCTTGCTGAACCACCAACCACGGACATCTGCACGCAACACACATGCACAAAACATGGCAGCTTAGCTTCTCCACAGCAATGTCTGCCAGTCAGATTATAATAAAAGGACAGAGCAAAAAAAGGTACATTTATAATGCAAAAATCTCAAACAGCAGCTTCAAGTTTTGAAATGAAAGAAAACAAGCTGAATACCATGAATGATCGCGAGGTCAGATAAAGGGCGATTCCTAAATGATGTTGATAATACTTACATAGCCGATTACCAAACATAACAAGATGGCGACTGTGCGTGACCCCCACCCCTTGTATGCCATGACGTCGATTTCTTCGATAAAAATAAATGTAGATACAAATTCCTGTCAGCTTGACTACACAATGTAAGGTGACATTGCAGTTAAATGACAGAAACACAAATCTATCCATATCTTAACGAAGACATGTCCTTTGTGCGTGACTGTTTAAATGGTGAAGACGGACTGACCATGTGCCTGTGCGTGGCCTAACTCTATGATTGACAGGAGCTCTGAAACGCTCGAGCTGTGATTGGTTACTGATCTCGTGGACGGTCTGATGACCAATCACAGCAATGACGTAAATGTGAGGAGGATGAGGAGGAGAAAACAATTTGAAACTGTGATTGGTTACTGATCTCGTGGACGGTCTGATGACCAATCACAGCAATGACGAAAATGTGAGGAGGATGAGGAGGAGAAAACAATTTGAAACTGTGATTGGTTACTGATCTCATGGACGGTCTGACGACCAATCT
>CM068956.1:93803773-93814757 GCA_035128595.1 Eptatretus atami | reverse complement strand
CACAGCAATGACATAAATGTGAGGAGGATGAGGAGGAGAAAACAATTTGAAAACCCCTCCTATTGACAGTCAGAGTCAAAACGGGAAATAATAAATAAATCAATAAAAATCAACTTGAGTGGGAAACCATGGAAAAGCAACAACAATCAGATGATTCTAGGTCCTTATATCGTACCTAAACTGCAGAGCAACAGATGAAACACACCGATACATGAGAAATAGCTCGTAGTTGAGAAAGAAAAATAACTAGAAAATACAATCAGACGCGAATGTGTCAATGGACATGTCTCCGTCTGCATTGGATGCAAACCCGCAATTAGGTTTCATCTCAATTAAAGGTCAAACTAGTTTCAGAGTGTGGAGAGAAAAAAAAGACAAAAGTAGAAGAGAGACAACACCAGAAGTTTCGAACTCGACTTATGGTCTTGCAAAATGACTTTTGACCGGTGGAACCTAAAGAAAGAATCAGTTCAGCTTTGCGCTACAGTTCATACTTGTGCAAAGTTTGGTTGAAATGCCTTCAGGGGTTCTCAAGTTATCGTGATAACAAAAACCCTATAAAGGACGCATGTACGGACGCACGGATGGACAGCCGACGGACAACCCGAAAAATTGTGTGTGGCCTTCGGCTGCGGAGGCATCGTGCGGCCTTCGGATGTGGAAGCATAAAGAAAAGCACCTCACTAATCAATAAAATGGGACAAAAAAACAACCAATGAATATCTTCTTCAGGCTCGGTCATTTAAACTCAAAGTCTAATGATTCCAAAGAAGAGAGCACATTGCATCAAAGTGAAACTTCATGAGACATTGCTCTTAATAAAGAAAGTAATTAATCTCACAACAACAAAAAAGCAAAATGATAAGCTGCTGAAAATGTGTAACATCTTGTTTTGTCTCCACTAGCACGTTTTGAACTAATTCAAGCAAGAACTAGTTTGAGCTAGAACCAAGTACATGTTCTTCTTAGGCAGTTCTAAGCCTGAATTAGTAGCAAAAAAAGAAGCTTTGGAGGTGGAGGGAGGGGGGGGGTTGAAAGGACATTTTTCTTCGTTCAGAATCAACAAGCGGGAGACTATGGTGAGTACAGATGCTTCAAACCTGGCCTGAACTAGTTCAGTACTCACTGGCGAATGGTACACAAGGGAAGAAACCAAAGTACATCAATTACATCAATTGGACGATCGGTCCCTGACAAATATTGAGAAGAAGAAAGTATGACTGCACAAACATCAACAGCACTGTGACTATTCGCATTTAAAATTGTGGCCACGTCTCAAGACTAGTTTCAGAGTCAACTGCAAGCACGACGTAAAAAAGGAATTCGATTTGTGAGAAGCAGCTCACAGGGCATCAAGGCAAACAATCAAAGGACAGGTGTGGTATCCCTACGTAGTGAGAATTGCATTGTCACCATTTGATACCTGCATTGGTCACATTACATCACTTTAATGTCATGTCAATTCATGTAGTGATCCTCAAGTGCATTTTGCTTATTTTGAGACTTGCACACAAATAATTAGAGACAATAATTCAATTGACTCAGCAGAGTGAAGAGATCATGTTAATCCCAGTAAATTGTGTAAATTCCTTGACCTGACCTCTTCTTATTTTTTATTATTACTTTTTTTTATATAGGCTCTAAGACTTGTGCAGGAGCTGCGACAACAGAATCTCTACTCACACACACACACACACACCACACACACACACACACACACACACACACACACACACACACACACACACACACCACGTCCATAGAGAACACTAGAGTTGACTTTCACACAAACACAGCCACTTAGCTTGTGGGAAGTGCCATCACTTCTCAGGGTGCTCTGGGTACCAGCGACATTTCAACAATGGCACCGCCTTTCTCACCGCACTTGGTGGGGCGTTTTCGAAGGAGAAATTTCCACCTCCCATTTGATGCCAACCTATGGGGATTGTCCGTGCTCTTAACCTTTTAAGTTCTCAACGTCAAGCAAGGAAGTAGCACGTCCCATTTTTAAAGTCTTTGGTATGGCTCGGCCGGGGTTTGAACCGCCGAACCCCCAGACTCGGAGCGGACACTGCAACCATTACCATTACACCACCGATTCATTTTTAAGTATTTGGTGTAACTCGGCCAAGGTCAGGTTCGAACCTCCGACCTCCCAGACTCAGCGGGACATTCTATCCATTACACGACAGGGTCTCAATTTCCTCTGCTTATTGTCTCTCCCCGAAAACTCAGACACCATGACATACCTGCCAACCCTACCGATTTGCGCGGTAGCCTACCGATTTTCTATAGCTGCCACACGCCTACCGATTTTATTAGTCAGACATACCGCATTTGGAATTATTATTGGAAAAAAAATAGTTGTGTTTTTTCAGTTTTGCGTTCGTTTCTCACTGCCAAGATCGTATTACACGCGGCTGCTTCTACATTCTACAAAACTCGTGCCTGAACTTGATTTCTTATCTCGTCAGCGATTGGTTATTGCTTCCAAACTAAGCATGACCAATCAAATGGGACGACAGGAAACAGCGGGCATTCATTTCCAGACAACGCGCCATTGGCATTTCCCATTCATGATCAAAGACTGCAGTTAACAGAGAACTCATCGCTTCAGTGCACGACAACAATACAAACAAAAAAGAAAAAACCACCCCCACGCTGGTCAACAGTTTAAGCCAAGTTGTGTAACGATATTAATCTTTAACTGTCATTGTCATGAGCGGCACGGCCGCCCAAGCCTTCTTGCATTGCGCATGCGCAGCTGGTGTTGTGTGTGTATCATGGCTGCTTTTGGAATAAACGTGTTTCACGTCTGCTGAATCAGAATCGGTGGTTATCGGCGTTATCTGTGAATGAATGATGCGGAAACAAGTTGGACAACAGAGTTCAAGTGTATCAAGGCTTCGCGTGAGGTAAACTGTAAATATGTTATGAAATCAGTGGCCAGTCATTTCATTCATAAAGATGTATCGTGAGTTTATGTAAACTCTTGTGTACATGATGGGCACAAACATGTGGAGCTTGGACAGTGAGTAATTTATGGAAACGTGACTGATGATCATGATGTCTTAGAAAAATAAAGATTGGTGAGTAGATCAACCATGTTAAGTTTTCTCTTTTTCACTCTAAAAATATGTTGATAATTTTCAGCTAAATGTGGGCTCAAAATGCAGGAGATTGCACCTTTTTGCTTCATTTTTTTGAAAAATTTCGGGGGGCATGCCCCGGACCCCCCTAGGGACACGTGTGACGCCAGCCTACCGCCTTTCCCTTCAAAAAAGGTTGGCAGGTATGCCATGATTAACGAGGCACAGGTCAAATAGTGTCCCATACTAATCGTGGAAACACGATAAAAAATAAGGCAAGCACCAACCCCCCACCAGGCCCACCTGTCTCCTGCTTTGCTTCCTCTCCCTCTGCATCAACCAAGGATGGCACAACATGGGGTGCAGAAATATACACTGAGGAAACACAGCATTACATACAATTCAAGACATCACATGAGAAAATAAAGCATGAAACCAGGCAGATAAAAACAGACAGCTGAATTCACAAGTGATTTAACCCTGCAATATATTTAAGCGGTGGCAACAATAGAAGCAAACATTTGGTATTGTGTACATATATGATACAGTACACACATTTGATACATGTGATAAAGTAGTTTCATGGAAGATTAGTGGACGAAGACTATTTGACTCAACTCAATGCTCCTTACGGTGTCTTTCACATCTGTGTGAGAATATAAGTTCTGTTTTACACAACATTCAAATGTCATGAATACATATACTACTTTAAAATTATTACTTTTCTCCTGGTCAAGGTCATCTGGTTTGCTTAAATTAACATTGAAATATACTTCAACGTCCAAAACATATGCCATTCATATATGTATGGAAGGCATGGACATCTAAATGGAACCACAAATGCCTATTGCCACGAACTTGATTTCACCATTTGGCATGAATATTTCATTTGCAGTGCGATGGAAAGGTTTTGAACTTTAATGAAATGCCATTACATTGTATTACGTTGCATTACTTATTAATTTGGTGAGTAAATTTTTCAAACGAGTAAATAATGAATGGAACATGTGAAGAAATTTTGTGAAAATGCTTTATTAATATATCAAATATAAAAAACTACAATGCCATAGAAAGTGTACCCCCCCCCCCATCAAAATTTTCACCTTTTGTTGCCTTATAGCCTGGATTAAATTAAATTAAATCAGACTTTTTCCACTCAGTAACCCACAACTTCCAAACAAAAACAAATTCTATCAAATTTCAGAAGATTAATTAAAAATACAAAACTGGAATATCTTGGTTGGATAAGTGTCCACACCCTGAGTTAATACTTGGTGGAAGCACCTTTGACAGCAATTACAGCTGTAAGTCTGTTGGGATAGGTCTGTACCAACTTTGCACACATTGATTGAGCAATATTTGCCCATTCTTCTGTACAAAACTGTTCAAGCTCAGTTAAGTTGCGTGGGGAGCGTTGATGGACAGCAATCTTCAAGTCATGCGACAGATATTCGATTGGATTTAGGTCGGGGCTCTGACTGGGCCACTCAAGGACATTTATCTTTTTGTTCCTGAGCCACTCCAGTGTAGCTTTGGCTATGTGCTTCGGGACATTGTCATGCTGAAAGGTGAACTTCTGTCCCAATTTGAGCTTTCTTGCAGAGAGCAGCAGGTTTTCCTCTCGGACTTTTCTGTATTTTGCTCCATCCATTTTCACTTCTATCCTGATGAGTGCGTGAGTCCCTGCTAATGATAAACATCTTCATAACATGATGCTGCCACCACCATGCTTCACGGTAGGGGTGGTGTTCTTTGGGTAATGTGCTGTGTTGGGTTTGCACCAAATGTAACGTTTTGCATTGATGCCAAAAAGTTCCATCTTGGTTTCGTCAGACCACAAAACTTTTTGCCACATGGCTTCAGAATCTCCACAGTGGCTTTTTGCATACCTCAAACAGAACTCAACGTGGGCTTTTTTGAGTAATAGCTTCCTTCTTGCCACCTTACCATACAGGCCAGACTTGTGGAGTGCTTGGGATATTGTCACATGCACACAGTGACCAGTCTTTTCCATAAAGGCATGTAGCTCTTTCAAAGTTGTCTTTGGCCTCTATGCCTGGTGTTAGCTTAACGGTTAGGGTGATGTCCTTGGGATCCTAAAGTCCTGAGTTCAAGTCTCGCTTCGCTGTTGAATTAATACCAGGTGGATTCGACTCAGCCTGACAAAATGAGGTCGGCAAAATGAGTAACAGCTTGCTGGGATTATGGAGCCATTTGAGTATCCCGTGTCGGAGTGGCGACCTGTCCAGTATTGTGCCCAATAGCCTACGAGACTGCTTCAGAAGCACCTGTCCAGAGTATGGTCCCAATGGATGGATGGATGGATGGATGGATGGATTGGCCTTTTGGTGGGCTCTCTGATCAGTTCCTCCTTGCTTGGTCATGCAGCTTGGAGGGACAGCCTGATCTAGGCAGGGTCTTAGTGGTGTCATATGCCTTCCATTTCTTAATGATTGTCTTGACTGTGCTCCAGGGGATATTCAAGGCCTTTGAAATATTTTCATACACATCCCCCGATCTGTGCCTTTCCACAACTTTATCCGGGAGGTCGTTTGAAATCTTCTTAGTGCTCATGGTTGTCTTTGCTGTGAAATGCACTATCCAACAGAGGAAACCTCCAGCGACAGCTTATTTTATTCTGAAATAATCAGCATCACTACAGTTTAACACAGGTGCGAGGCCAATTAACTTGGTGTGCGATTTTGAAGGTGATTTGTGACACTTGAGTGAATTTACATTTGCTATCGGAAGGGGAGTGACAACTTATCCAACCAAGATAATCGCGTTTGGTGTTTTTAATTAATTTTCTGAAATTTGTAGAATTTGTTTTTTCACTTGGAAGTTGTGGTTATGATGTGTAAATAAAGGTGGAAAAAGTCTGAATTTAATGCAATATAATAATAGGCTACAAGGCAACAAAAGGTGAAAATTTTGAAAGGGGGTGTAGACTTTCTATAAGCACTGTAACTACTACAACTATTATTACCACTACTTGTACTAAAAATACCACCACATCTTTAACAGCCTCAATTATTCCCACATAATTGTGGTGTCAGCCAAGGAACGTTTTTTGGGGGGGGGGGGGGCTGGCCAGACCTAACATTTCACTAAAGGTGAAGGAATTTGTAATTTGTTCATAGCGCTGACACCAACTTGTGTAGCCTTCATTTAATGTCTACCAGCTAATGCTAGTAGACAGTCCACACTCAGCCTAAAGTCCTTCCCATGCAATGAAGGGTGATACATTAATGTGTGTGCCATCCATTGGTGACAGTTTATAGTTGGGTCGAGATTTTAACCCAGGTTAAGGCCCTGTCACACTTTGACGATTTAGCCAGCGTATGCCTGACGTATGCAAAATTTGGCTAAAACGGCTGGCACACGTCGAATACGTTATGGTAAGTTTGTATACGTTAAGAGCACGCTGGCATACGTCGTAGTACGCTGGCTTTTTTTCGTAGTACGCTGGCATACGTCTTTGTACGCCGAGGTGTTAGACAAATTTTCCATGCTTGAAATTTTTCGACGTAAGCCAGCGTATGACTCACACGTTCCGCATAATGCTGGCCATAAGTTGTAGCACGTTACGCGATCGTTGACACACGTCGACACACATTACTTGTAAGTTACTCATAAGTCGAAACACGTCGAGGTAATGTTTAGCGTACCCGAAACTTATTTTAACCTATGAGTACGTGTTGTAGGCACGTTACATGATCGTTGACACACGTCGACACACGTTACTCATAAGTCGAAACACGTCAAGGTAATGGTTAGCGTCAGTGTTCAGACTCCCTGGTTTTTTTTTTCTTCGGTATGACGGTGATGTTAACACTTCGATTTCTAGTGCGGTTATAATATAATATAATTAATAGGCTGCCGCTCAACGATTTAAATCATAACCGCACTAGAAATCGAAGTGTCAACATCACCGTCATACGAAAGAAAAAAAACAAACAAAAAAAAAACCAGGGAGTCTGGAACACTGACGCTAACCATTACTCGACGTGTTTCGACTTATGAGTAACGTACAAGTACGTGTGCGATGTGTCAACGATCGGTAGTGCATGCCTACAACTTATGCCAGCGTATGCGAACGTGTGTCATACGTCGAGTACATCGAGAAATTTCAACATGCTGAAAATTTCCGACGTACTCGGCGTATGACGACGTATGCCAGAAACTACGAGTATGCCAGCGTGCTCTTAACGTATACAAAACTTACCCATAACGTATTTGACGTGTGCCAGCTTGGTTCGGCAATTTTTATACGTCAGCATACGCTGGCTAAAACGTCAAGGTGTGACAGCGGCTTCACACTTCGATGTCTAGTGCGGTTATGATTTGAATCGTCGAGCCACAGCCTATTAATAGGCTACGCCACGTGATCGTCGGCGATACGTGCCGCGCGCTATGCATAAGTTTAGACTATCGTTGGGCATAGGTTGTGAACGCCGACAACACGCTCAGCATTCGTTGGTATAAAGTTATCTATATGTGATTAAAACGTTCTGTGTACGTTACTAATACGTTATGCATACTCCAACACGTTATTATACGCCAAAAATTAAAAAACATCAATAGTTGCAGCGTACGCCAGCTTTTATACATACATTTTGATAACGTTGCCATACGCTGGCTAAAACGTCAAGGTGTGACAGCGGCTTAAGCTAGCTCATGGAATAGTAAGGCAGCAAGGATTTCTTTAATAGTATCCTTGTGTATAATAGCTCTGAGGGAGTTATGACAATCTTGATAGAATTCAAATACCAAAAAATTATTTTCCAGAAGTACTTTATATTTTGTCACAGAAGTGATGATGGACTGTAAAGCTATGTATCCTTTGAGGCAATGTGGAGTCAGACTTGGAATGCCCTGCAGAAGAATGGATTACAAATCTCTATGTGACCTTACTGCAAAATACATGATGAGTTTCATGCACCTGAAGCTCTATCTGTAGAAATGGACTTCAAGTGAGAAGATACTGGTGAAAATTTCAAGAAAATATAATTCAAACTGGTAAGAAATCATGCCACATCAAATTTGCTGTCTCCAAAATGTCCAAGGCCAGTGAAGATAGTTCAGTCAAAAAAGACCAAAGATGAACTTGCAATGATGAGGAACTAGTGAATGCAGAGTGCAGGCAAGTGCCAAGAATACTCCTCTATGGCCCCACAAAGAAAAACATTTAACTCAAAAAGATGGAAAACATCATGAGTTGAAAAAAAAAAAAAGAAATCTGTGAAGACATCTGAAAGTGTGTTTGTTCCATGACACGAACCTAGAGAGGATACACATGTTACATCATTGATCGCATGACTTGTGTCTTCCATGAGCCATTGAGTGGCAAAAAGGAGAAGTCAAGATTGAATAGGCAATAGTCACCGGTGAATTTAGCACACTTTGCTTCAAATGGGAGAAGAGATATAAAGGAGGTTCAAGGATATCTTTCAACTGCTTTCCCATAAACTTGGAGGAAAGACTGATGTATTCCAGTGATAAACTAGAACGACACTCGATAGAGAGCACAACTCGACCAGGCTGAACAGTTTATGTTTTGTATCCCATGGCTGGATCTGCATTTGGACCTGAACCAAAACCTAATCGGCTTGTTCTCGTCAACTGCCTAACTCATCCACCAAGTTTTGTCATAATCCATCCACAACGTTTTGAGACATCGTGCTCCGTATCGTTTTTGGCCCCATCTCTCGATGGTGAAGAATCACTTAAAAAAAAAACTTATCGGATCCACATCTGGATCTACAACAAAATCGATTCAGTTTTTCCTTGTCACACACCCGACCTGTTCACCAAGTTTCATCCGAATCCATCCATAACTTTTTTAGGCATCCTGCTCACAGACAAACAGACAGGGGTGAAAGCATGATCTCCATCCACCTTTAGTGACAGAGGTAACAAGAAAGACTGGCACTGAATGAACACCACTCACTTCCACACTCCCCCCGGGTTTAAAGTCGACAATGATTTTGAGTATTTTATAATTTAAGATCACAATGTTAA
The DNA here is from genome assembly GCA_035128595.1 of Eptatretus atami. Lineage (NCBI taxonomy): Eukaryota > Metazoa > Chordata > Myxini > Myxiniformes > Myxinidae > Eptatretus > Eptatretus atami. The sequence goes on along the minus strand of CM068956.1, from coordinate 93,805,647 downwards.
AGAGCTACAAGATCAACACGATTAAACAATATTAGTTTTCCAGGGCTGTTATATGATATTACATGCTGAATTCTTGAGAGCATGGTGCAGAGGTAGTGTACCCACTTTTAAGCCTGGTGATGGCTCGGTGGTTAGGGTGGCGGCTTGGGATCCTAGGGTCCTGAGTTCAAGCCCCGTCGGCTGCTGAATTAATACACCAGGGGGTTGACTCAGCCTATTCAAGTATATAAGACGGTAGTGAGACCAGCTATGTTGTATGGTTTGGAGGCGGTGGCACTAACAAAAAGACAGGAAGCGAGAGCTGGAGTGGCAGAGTTAAAGATGCTGCGATTCTCGTTGGGATGACGAGGATGGATAGGATAAGAATGAGTATATTAGAGGGACAGCGCAGGTAGGAGGTTTGGAGACAAAGTGAGAGAGGCAAGATTGAGATGGTTTGGACATGTGCACAGGAGGGAAGCGGAGTATATCGGGAGAAGGATGTTGAAGATGGAGCCGCCAGGCAGGAGGAAAAAGGAAGGAAGGCCAAAGAAGAGGTTCATGGATATGGTGAGGGCGGACATGCGGGTGGTTGGAGTGTCAATGGAAGATGTGGAGGATAGAGCAAATGGAGACGGTTGATCCGCTGTGGGACCCTAACGGAGCTAGCAAAAAGAAGAAGAAGAAGAAGAAGAAGAAGAGAGAAGGGTTTGACTCAGCCTGTCATCTTCCGAGTTCGGCGAAATGAGTACCAGTTTCCAGTGTGTGTACTGGTAGAGGGGCACTGTAATCAGCGACACAGTCTCTGCTTCAAGAAAATGATAGCTACCCCGGCAGCTAAGCTGCCATACGACCACCACCACCCACTTTTGAGCTGTCTAGTCTGGGTTTTCCTCTCCACCAGAATTTTAAGTTGCTGCATTGCTTCTTCATAAGGAGAGCATTTCATCGCAAAGTGCACCGTCTCTCGGATGGCCATTAAGCTGGGGACCCATCTGCCAGCATTAAATAGTGCATATTTACTATGCCATGATGCAGGATGGTGCATGTCTGTCAACGAAGAGGCGGCGACTTATTGCCGGCAGCCTGGCCAGATTCCAGAAGTTCCTGCCTTAACCCACAGGGGGCCAGTGAATCATCTGCATGGCCACATTCAATAATGAGAACGGCAATCGGTGGAGCACATACCTTTGCCAGGCTGAACAGTTTACATTTTGTATCCCACTGATCGGCCAGATCTGGATCCGGACCTGAACCAAAATCGAACCGGCTTGTTTTTGTCACCTAATCAACTCATCCACCTAGTTTTGTCATAATCTGTCCACATACGTTTTGAAATATTGTGCTGCAGGTAGTTGACAAACAAGCTCAAATGAGCTAAGATCTCGTCCTCTTAATGATGACTCTAAAACAAATATGACGTCATCGTGATGTATCAGGTATGCGATAAATTATCTGTGCTAATGCCGCTTGATTCCCGCAAAAAAATTCAAACAGCTTGCCTAATTTAGGAGATAATGGAACAGGCGATTTCCATTAGTGGTGATATTATGACGTAAACTTTTTTTCTAGGAAATTTCCAAAATCGGAGATGGTTACTGCCTGCGCGTGGCTTCTGCATATACATGGCAAGTTTCACGAAGATCGATGAAAACTCTGGTTGTGAAACAAAAAGTCAAAAAATAGGAATGACGTCATAAAAATTGATATGACGTCATAGTGATGTATCATATGTACAGTAATCATCTCTGCTAATGCCCTGTTGATTCCCGTAAACAGAATCAAAAAGCTTGCCTATTCCGGAGATAATTTTTTAGGTGATTTCCATTAGCGGAGATATTTTGACGACATAACTTTTTTATAGGAGGAATTTTCAAAATTGGAGATGGTTACTG
>CM068956.1:93770806-93800794 GCA_035128595.1 Eptatretus atami | reverse complement strand
ACCTGCAAAATTGGCAGTGTATCAAATACTTGTTCTCCCCACTGTACATATATATATGCTGTCCATTCGTCTGTTCACAGTATATGCTGATTGGCTGTATGAGGCTAGGTGCAATGTGATTGACTACTGGCAAGACTGAATAATGTATCATATCGGCTTATTAAAAGCTGATATTCTAAAGCCGATTCCATATTTGACGATTGAAACTCATGGCCTAAATAAGTATGTTGAAATCGGGAGTGAAATGGGAAAAAAAAATTAGGAAAGAGTGATTTTTCTTCCTCGATATAATTAAATAATAGGCTCCATGGGACGCGAGGTAAAATGGCTCCAAAGTTAATTTTTTCACTCTTCTAAAGGTAATTATTGAATTGCCAATTTGATTTCATACCGCCCAGGGACACAAGTAGTGACCTTTTTGGATTCCGATTCCACTTTTTGTGTCAACTTTTGTTGCTCCCGTGAACGTCATTGTCTGTTCTGTGTTCTTGCTCTTCCACCACCTTCGATGATGTATAAAACAAGAAAACATCCAATATTCTTTTATTATGCATATTTCTCATGTTCACGTCTCTCGAGTAGGAACTTGCCTGGTGTTGCCTTAATGGTTAGGGTGTTGGGCTTGGGATCTTAGGGTCCTGATTTAAAATCCTGCTCTGCCATTGAATTAATATCAGGTGGGGTTGACTCAGCCTGTCATCCTTCCGAGGTCAGCAAAATGAGTACCGGTGATTGAGCCATTCGAGTATCCTGTGTCGGAGCAGTGACCTGTCCAGGATTGTACCCGTCCAGCGTGAAAATCCTAAAACCCGAGAACTTGAGCAAGTATAGATTCAGCACGGAGGCAAAAGAGATGGTCAGAACAAGCCTTTGGATCTCATGAGTAGGTCCAGAACAAGCCATGAAAGTCAGTGGTAAGTGGGATGGAAAGGTGTTGATAATGATTGGATCTCATCACTGGTAAGAGGTGGGGTAGCTGGAGTTTGGAGGAGGGAGGGGAAGGGCTAAGGTGGGTGGGAGAAGATGAGAGGAGGGAGGGGAAGGGGTGGGGTAGTAGTACATAGGGAGGGAGCATAGGTGGAAGGGGTGGAAGGAGGGACTCGGCATTGCCCGGCAACACCCAGTACCTTTGCTCGTATATTATAACAACAGATCATCGGTGGTGGTGGTGGTGGTGGTGGCGGTAAAGACCCATAAGACCTATGACAGAACATGAGGGGTACTCACAATAAGTCGTGGACATTTAAAAGGCTGTAACTATTCCTGGACAGGTCACAAGTTTGTCCAAGAGTGCAGAACATTCCCCTGAGCAGTACTGGAAATCTAACCCATACGAGTGAGGACAATGCAACAAAGCTTTGCCTACTAAACTACCGAGTCACAAAAACCCACCAAACTCTGCAGACTTCTTCAAAATCTTCCGCAGAGATCCCGTACGCTCTCGAAAAGTCTGTGCATTTTGCCTGTGGGATTAAATCATTTAAATGTGCCATTCATGTTTCAATTTCATTTTAGCTAGGACAGATATAGCAAACTTAATTACTGGAAATAGCTCGTTTATTATGTGCCGTGTCTCCAACTATGTAAAACAACAAAAATAAAACAAGGACAACTACTTACACTAAAACACCAGTCAACCAACGTGGGCGTTTATCAAAGCAGATGTTCCAACTACTCAATATTTTTACCACGAGTACAGCAGTAGTCGTTGCATACTGTACTTGGAAATGAAACTCAATGATTTGTTTGTTTATATATATATTTTTTAACTCTATGTAAGAGCTCACAACATTACAAACAAACACCACATACGATAAAGCATAAATTGAGAATACCAACAATGGTGGCCCAAAAACACACAAATACGCGAAAAATAAAATTAAATGTTTCAGCATCTTATGGAGGCTTACGGTAGAGATGCCAAAATTTTAAGTGTTTCATTAATTGATTGAAATGGTTTCAAGGGTCCTGGAATGGCATAACAAATAATTGATGGACTAAGAGTGGTATGAGGGGGAAACAAGTAAAGAAGAGCACACATGAGACACAATATAACATCAGAGTAGTTTAATGTAGGGGGTAGGCGTGTGTATTAGAGGAAGGGATTTTTCTTTTTTCATACAAGGTCAAGATTAGTAGAAGAGCAAGAACAAGAACACTGAATGGAGAACAAAAGGAACAGTAGAAAGGGAGTGGGAACACCGACAGCAGGATTGAAAGATCGAATCGTGGATAACATGAACAAATAAGGGAAGTGGGGCTGAAATAGGGATGGGGTGGATGCACAGGGTGGCCAAGATGGATGCAAAACCAAACTCTCAGGAAAGAAAAACTGGAAATTTGCAGGGAGGTGAGCTCGGGTGTGGGGCGTTGACAGGGGTAAAAACAAGATCATGCTTTTGGATGGGGGATGATTTGAGATTGGGGTGAACAACTGTCTTGAAGACTTGGAGGGAAGAATAAGATTGAAGGGAATGTGGAAGTTGATTCTACGGGCAGAAAAAAACCCAGAGAGGAACAATTGAGTTGAGGTGAGCAGTGTTTCGGGATTTTGGGAGTTCCACAGAAGGGGGATGATGGTGGCCTTGCAGAAATCTAGGGGGAGGGGAGGGGATGGCAAAGCACAGAAAGAGCAGAGGGTGCAAGACCAGAAATGAGGCATTAGAACACAGAGACCACCAACCTTTCCATGACGATATGCCCAAAGACTTAGCTTCAATAGGAAAAGTGATCGGGACAGAGACTCAGCTTCAACGCAGGAGATTCCAATGATCTTAAAGGCCTTGGTTTCCATGGTGTCAAGCTGAGCAATGTGTGAGGTAGTGGAGCCAGCCCAAATTGGAAAGCAGTACTCCATCAAGCTGCAGATGAAGGCCTTGTAGTAGGTGGACAAGAGTTTAGGTGTGCCATGGAAGGACTTTGTATGATGGAGGATGCCCACTGCCCAGTCCTCAACTAGCTTTGGAGGCCAATTTTGAAATCTGGTTTGCCCAAGAAAGATCGCAGCTGATATTGAGACCCAGGAGTTTGAATGACTAATTTTTTAACAAACCTCCTGAAGAAGTTCATAGAAGGGTTTGCCAGACAATCTTTCAGAAAGAGATGGCGAGAGTGTGAGATTTGTCATGATTTAAAGACGTATTCCAAGTGTTTGACCAGCTTGTGATTTTATTTTCAAGGTCTGAAGAGAGGGAAGAGGCTGCTGCCTCATTGTGCAAATTAGTGCACAGACTTTCGGCATGTCATTATTGAATGGCCAAACTGCTGAAGTCGGTGTGCTATTTGGCATTATACTTTACCCGGCAGCCTTATTAAAAACCCTTTAGTTGTTTGTCTTCACCACAGGCATGGTGTTTGTGTGACAAGTGATGTACGCTGATTAAAATTTGCTCAGCAATGGCCATAATGGAACATGAAACTGTGGCTCCACAAAAACTAAACGATATGCATCAGGATATTCAAATGATAATCAGGATTTTTGACTCCACTACATCCATTATGGCCATTGCTGCGGAAAACACTGGAGTACAAAGTGGTATGCCAGTGCCCCCCCCCCCCCCAATCCACGAGGAGGAACAAAACTATATTGCGCTGTTTATAAAATTCTTGCAAGTTGTGATATAAAGGGGTGGCAAAGAAGGCCCAAAGTAATATGAGGAGTCTGTGCTGAGCCTTTGAGTCAAGACTTGAGACATGGTCGACCAAGACAGGTCATGTGTGATGGTGAGGGCCAGGAGCTCAAGAGACTGCACCTCAGCGAGAGGATTTTTGCAAAAAGATAAAAGGATTGGCAAGGCAGTCTTTTTGGAGAGGTAAAGCAAGGATGTGAGATTTGTCTCCTTTGAATTACCTGTTCAAGGTGGTGGACCAATTTCTGATTTTGTCAAGGTCAGCTGTGAGGAATAAAGCTATGATATTGTTGTGGGTTTGGGGAGTCCTAAAGAGATCCTCATATAGTTAAAGCTAGATATTTCATTGTATATCGTTTTGTTAAATGTCTGATGTGCATGTGGTTATATATGCATTCCATCTATCCATCCATTGGGACCATACTCTGTACAGAGCGTTGGTGCTGCCTAAGCAGCCTCAATGGCTATTGGGTACAATCCTTGACAGGTCGTCACTCCGACACAGGATACCAGCAAGCTGGCACTCATTTTGCCAACCTCGGAAGTATGGACAGGCAGAGTCAACCCCACCTGGTATTAATTCAACAGCAGAGAGGGATTTGAACTCAGGATCCTAAGCCACCTAAGCCCACCACTAGGATCCTAAGCCCACCACCCTTACCATTAAGCCAGCACTAGGCATATATATGCATTGCATATGTATTAATAGATGCTTTCCCCTCCCCAACACCATCCCCCATCCCCCCCCCCCGCCCCCACCCCATGTTGTGTTCTAACTCCAACAACCCATAGTGTTAAATGTTCTTTCCCGCATCTATCTTAGTTATCACTCCAACCCCCATGGGAACCGACCGCAATGCTGCGCATCTATTCTGGTCTGAAACGGAATCAAAAATGATACACGCCCACCACAGCTAGAACCAATCAGGTAGTGAGTGCAAACACACAACATACAATCCCAACCCCCTAATGATACCACCAATCAGGAGGGCGGTGTATCAATCGGATCAGAAAGAGTTCATGCCCCAAATTCACCAGGCAATCGGGGCCGATCCAATCGGACCACAGAGCAGAAACGGGAGGCGTTACGGGAGCCAGGAACAATAAAAGGCTGTAATTAACATCTTATTCATCTTCGTGGCAAAGGGACTCATGGCAGGAGCACTTAGCGATAGAGCTGCATCTGCTATCAGTCACGAGCATCTGGCTAGGCAATTTTCAGAGCCGGCCTCTTTTGCCTGAGGTTCCTCCTACTCACTGCCTGCCTTTCTGTGCTCTGTGGCATCCCAGCGGATCCAGCGGTTCGTGGCGCGCTCATGGTGGTGTGCTTTGCAGGATGTGTCAGTATGGTCGAGCTGCCATTCATCTCAGTGTGCTGAGGAGGGGTCGCAGTGTGCACCTTGTGACTGTCAGTGTCTGGCACAGTCCGAGAGCATCAATAAATAAACACCAGAGTGCAAGGGTTCCATTCACCACGGTCAAGGGGGAAGCTCATGTCCTCCAGTAGCTGCAGGCTTTGCAGCTCATTCAACCATGCAGAGGGATGTGGTGGTGCCCCAGAAGCGTCACACCAGGTCAAGGGGGTCCATGTCCTTCTCCACTGTGTCTCGCCCTCGATTGCTGTTGGAATGAAAGCAGGCCCATATTATAGAAGTGCGAATTCACAGTAATATCCGATATTCTGAAGGTTGGCGAGTGCCGTATATGGGAAAGGGAAATGTTTCCTCTCTCCTTCTTCTTTGGCTGCTCCAGTTAGGGGTCGCCACAGCGGATCATCTGTCTCCATTTCACTCTGTCCTCCACATCTTCCATTGTCACACAACCACCCGCATGTCGCCCTCACCACATCCATAAACCTCTTTGGCCTTCCTCTTCTCCTCCTACCTGGTGGGCTCCATCCTCAGCATCCTTCTCCGCGATTACCCACATCCCTCATGTGCACATGTCCAAACCATCTCAATCTCGCCTCTCTCACTTGTCTCTCAAACCGTCCTACTGCGCTGTCCTTCCATATACTCATTTCTAATCCTGTCCATCCTCGTCACTAACGAGAATCACAGCATCTTTAACTCTGCCCTCCAGCTCCGCTTCCTGTCTTTTTGTCAGTGCCACCTGTGCTCCAAACCATACAACATAGCTGGTCTCACTACCGTCTTGTATACTTTCCCCTTAACTCTTGCAGATACCCTTCTATCACAAATCACTCCTGAAACTCTCCTCCACCCACTCCATCCTGCCTGCACTCTATTCTTCACTTCTCTACCACACTCTCCGTTACTTTGGACAGTTGATCCCAAGTATTTAAACCTTCACTCTTCCCACCTCAATTCCTTGCAACCCACCAACACCACCCTCCCTCTCATTTACGCACATATACTCCATCTTACTCCTGACTTTCATTCCCCTTCTCTCCAGTGCGTACCTCCACCTCTCGAGGCTCGCCTCAGCCTGCTCCCTACTCTCATTACAGATCAGATGTCATCCGCGAACATCATAGTCCATGGAGACTCCTCCTGATCTCGTCCGTCAACCTGTCCATCACCCATTGCAAACAGGAAAGGGCTCAGAGCCGATCCTTGATGCAATCCCACTTTAACCTTAAACAGGTCCGTCATTCCTACCGCACACCTCACCGCTGTCACACTGTCCTCATACATATCCTGCACCACTCACATACTTCTCCCCACTCCCGACTTCCTCATACAATACCACAACTCCTCTCTTGGCACCTATCATAAGCTTTCTCTAATCCACAAACAACAATGCAACTCTTCTGGCCTTCCCTATACTTCCATCACAACTCTCAAAGCAAACATGCATCTGCAGTGCTCTTTCCTGCATAAAACCATATTGCTGCTCACAATTACCTCTCCTCTCAACCTACTTCCACTATCTTTCCCATAACTTCATGCTGTTGGCTTACAACAAACTTTATACCTCTGTAATTACCACAGCTCTGCACATCAACCTTATTCTTAAAAATCGGTACCAGTACACTTAATCGCCACTCCTCAGGCATCCTCTCACTTTCCAAGATTTTATTAAACAATCTGGTTAAAAACTGCACTGCCATCTCTCCTAAACATTTCCATGCCTCCACTGGTATATCATCTGGGCCAACCGCCTTTCCACTCTTCATCCTCTTCATAGCAGTCCTCACTTCATCCTTACTGATCCACCGCACTTCCTGATTCACTATCTCCACATCTTCCAACCTTCTCTCTCTCATTTTCTTCATTCATCAGCTCTTCAAAGTACTCCATCCACCTTCTCAACACACTCTCCTCGCTTGTCAGCACATTTCCATCTGCATGTGTTTGAATAATTACTGATGTACATTTGTGATTGTAAATACTACTTGTGTAAATAAAACCATTTGGCCTCTACAAGTGTGGTGCATTCTGTTTACCAAAGCAGAGGCATACGGTGGTGCGGAGGTTTATAGAATAAGGCATAGGTCAAAGGTCATCACGCGACAAGTTAAGCTCAGCCTCCTTAATCACTGTCAGTCATGTGGTGACTTGGCGGGAGCCTCGCTCTAGCCTGTGGCTCCACTGGGCGGCAGTGCAGCACAATGGCCCAATTGTTTGCTCAGGAACTGTGGGGTCGACTGACACTTCCGGTCGCACTAACATGACTCAATGATTCGGACTGGAGATATCCGGACTGACCGTGACCGCAACAATATTGATGTGAACCAGGGGTCGGAGGCGAAGACCACGAGGGGTGAACTACCTCGGGTTCCCACCAGACTCTCCGGAATCGCAGGCTGTCACACATCAATAACTTCGTGATGTGGCAGGTCGCTCATCGAACTCAAATGCCAATAACTCGACCATGTGACTTAGAGTCCTCCGTCTCATAAATACCGTTTACCTAAAGGTCACGTGATCAAATTACCAGGGAACACGCCTTCCGTACGCACTTTCTCAAACCGGATCGCCTTACCAGATCATATGCAACCGAGCAGAACTGGCAAGCACGTACCGGCTAGGAAACAGATCGTTGGGGAATAACATCCCGGCTAAACTAGGGTGCGGGCCATGCTGGACCAATGGAAAACACAAAAACGAGCTGGGAACATTTTGATACAATGCATTTATTTACAAACAAGCGAGGAAAAGTATGTGGTACAGTGAATGGGGTTTATTTTATGTACAGCAGGGGATAGCAAGGAATTTGTGGAGTGCGGCAAAAGACAACAACTTACAAAAGAAGACAGAGCAGGATTAATCCCAACTATCTTCCACAATCTTACTTAATCTAGGACAGGCACCATCACACGCACGCACGCACGCACGCACACACACACCAGAGGAAAGTTAGAGAACCAAGAAAGAGCGAGAGGTGAGGATGAGTGCCCTCCTAAATACCTGGCGTGGTTGGCTGATCAACGCGGCCCAGGACGCTTAAGGAGGAGTAGTTGGAAAGAAACTGGTGTCTGCGGTGTGGGAGTGGGGAGGTGTGATGTATGCGACATGAGGGGTACAGTGTCGTGCCACAGGAAAATGGGATTGCGAGTCAGTAACACATTCTTCTTTGTGCATCCACAGTAGATGGGAGAGAGGGGAGTAAAAATAGAGGAGAATAGATGTATGAGAAGGAAGATCCCTAACCCAACCGTGTAAAGGTCTGTATGTGTAAGCATGTACCTCCATGGGACGCTCCACCTGAGCATTCCCACCTCGTGATATGGTGCGTTATCTCCTCCTTATTTATTCGCCGGGGCTCGTGGCAACATGTGCTCTGCACTGATCCACCGTCCATGGCCGGTGGTGAGTCTGTCTGGCTTCCCGGGGGTGGCGGCACGTTGATAGCATGGCAGAGAGTCCACTGTATGCTCTCAAGGACGGCAGTCACACACGGATGATGTTCTCCATGAAGAAGCTCTTTTTTTCAACAACTCCACGCTACCCCCTTTTTATAAGCCCCAGGGGAAGGGTGGGGCGAGGACTGGAAAGCGGTGCGCTGTGGCCCATATCCTGCTCCTCTATTAGGCCACACCGGCCCTAGCCCCGCCCCGCCAGGCTCCAGGACCGGAAACCGGCTCAGATGCCCACCAGCTTCGGCATGGCTCGGAGCTCCTGACTTAACACGAGGAGCATGCTCCCCGAGCCGGCACCCCAGCCCCGAATGTGCACCGAGTATAGTCTGCATGTTGGATGGTAGCGGACTTTCTCCGCCACACACTCGCTCCTTCAGGAGCCAAAACGCACACCCGGAACCTGAACCAAACTCCCGAATCGCTCTTCCCGTGACCCCTCCTCATTGCTTACGGTCTTGACGTGGTCTGACAACTGTATGAGGGCTGCAACAATTCCGGACGCTCACCCGGGACATTCCCAGTGAGATGCGGTGATGCTACATAGCATCTCTCGCGTGGTCGAGCATCGCGCGGCACCAAGGACAATTGCAGACTCCGCGCTGTGCTCGAAATAGAGTGGTGAATTGTAGCGATGCAGAGGTACGAGGGGGTGCAGGAGTACATTTCCCATGTGCGGGAGGAATTTGTGGTCAAAGTGGTGAAATTTGGTGAGTGAGGTGCGGAGTAAGGTGAGGTGCCAGTTGGGAATTGGCGGCAGATTTGAATGGAAAATGGCACGCAAATTCCCGAGGCAGGTTGTCTTGTGTTCAACGGGGATGATCCGAGCCACGGGAGGCATCGCGGTATGCTTACTAAACAATGGTCTGTTGAATGGCATGTGTGCTTGCATGCTTGTTGTGTACTATGGCTAAAAGGAAAGGGTTCGAGTCGGGGTCAGAGTACGAATCAAGGAGATATTTATTAGACCGAACTACGAGTCCCACAAGGCAATTCGTCCCGTTAAGCCACTAGACACGAGGGGAGGACTAACTTCATGAATACTAATGAAATAACTGCCTGGGGATCACTGTATGTTGGGTGCCATTGCCTTTGAGGCATGCAGTTTTGCAGAACCGCAACAATATGCTTGTTACTGTGGAACAGAACCATATGACACAGGGTAGAACCATCTGCAAAATGGAAAAGGTCATCTGTCCAAGGAGGTGGATAGGTTATTGAAATAAACCAGGACAATTGTTGGACCCAAGGTGCTATGTTTGGGGGAGGGGAGTAGCCTCCATATTGAGACTGGAAGAGGTCATGCCATTGAGTCTGTCTCTGCCTCCATCTCTATCTCCAGTATTATGTAAATTATAAATGAGGTAGCATATGATGTTACAGCAGCCAACCTCCTATGTCAATGAACCGATAAATTACCCAGAAAAATAAACAAATAAATAAACAATAACTTTTACAAACAAAAGGTAGCAAAGGTGAGATCATTGTTAACAGAGTTTTTGCAGAGTATTTTTTGATGTGTTCGAAAAAACTCACCTGTATCCATGGATACACAAAATCTGCAGAAACACAAACAAATCATATTTTGAACTAGACAGGTCATAGAACATGATACCCCATGCAGTGTTCAAGTCGAAACTTCGATTTTAATAAAATTATGATAGTAAAGATAGTTTTAAAAATCAGGAAGTTTGGCGCAACAGAAGCAGTCTTATACATCACCCTTATGCACAATAATAAGACGATGTTAAGTCGCGGTTTCGGAGATTGAGGCTTTAATTTGTCACCATAGAACACGGCATCAATCAGCATGAACATAGCCACAATCGGCAGCCTCTCCATGACCCTCTCACATGCCATGCCTCTCATGCTATACCGTATATCGATATATAGCATGATTCTTGGAAGTATTTTGTAGGTGATTTGTGTTCAACTGTTCAAGTATATAATTGAATTTAAATAAAGGTTTCAAGAGGTTTAAGGCATATAAATAAGAAATATTCTAGGTTTTACCACCGTTTTACCTAGTTAGTGGCCATTACATCACCCTATCTAACACATTATTAGTTATTTGTGCCTGTTGTTTGTGTCTTTTATAATGTCCTTAAAAACAACAAGTTTCCTGTTTGGAATGATTTTCAATTTTGTTTGACTGCCAGGCAGGCAGACAGTAAAAAGGATCTCTCTCCTCTCTGCACATGTGTGATCGGGACAAATTCGGGCCAAAGTACGGTAAAATGAGAAACTTGTCTTCCGATTCATGTTCCAATTCATGTTCAAAATATAACATTTGATTTAAATAAATTGTTCTTCAATCAAAGTGACAAAACTGACAAATCGATCAAATCCATTCTAGAGCAAGCAGGCTCGCACAGCATCTTGGCTGGCATCGGCTTGTATTTTTCGAGTGGCTGCTGACGTTGTGGTACTAAAGGACCAGGAATGAAATACACAGTTACTTCAGCTTTTCAAAAAACTGCTCCTGAGCTGACTGTGAGGTGAACTCTACATGAGATCTTGGAAGGGCTTGCTCACATCACTCAGGTTGGGGATAAACTTCCTGGACAAAACCAAAGAAACAGTTTGATGCCTTGTTTGTTTGTTGGCTTCTTTCACAGCATTTTGACTGCCTTCTTGTTAAGCGGATCTGGTAGCATTCCTTTTGCTATAGGTCTGCGTAAAGAGCCGAGGTTTGCCAGATTTGGCAATTCCTGAAGTTTAGCTGCAGGTTTCTCCTGTGATGTTGTGACTGGCGACTCAGATGTCACCCATTACCCTTCCATCCCTTCCAGAATCTGATCCATAATGCACTGGAAAATATCGTATGAGAACCTCAAATCATAGGGAAGGTGAAACCAGCAGTATCTCCCTGCAAGTGTATTGAACATAGTCAAGCATGATGGTGGCTCATCAAAACGGATCTGCATGACCCCACTGCGAGCATCGAGCACAGATAATTATTTAGCTCCAAGGATTTGAGCCAAGACCTCTTGAACAATTCTAATTGGGTAGTGCTCATGATTTATGCACTATTTAAGTCCTTAGGGTCCATACAGATGTGGACTTTACCATTGTTGAGAGCTACTACGACGAAACTCACCTACTCAGTCAATTGTTCTATCTTTACGATGTGACCTTCAGCGACCATCTCATGTAGCTTGTCACCAATTTTCTCCTTCATTGCTGCTGGTTGTCTGTGGGGAGGAGGTACTCTCTCTGTGACCCTGCAACAAGCTTAATCCAATAAGTTGCAGTGACCTTGGCAACTTCTGGAAACTCGGAGACTATTGTATGGTTGCTGCTTGACACATCGACTGGAAGGTGAATGAGAGACAGTTTGTCGAGCTCGCCGACAAATCCTTAGGCTGCAGAGGTAGCACCGATATGATTTTCTCCTGATCGAGGTCAGTGACCTCAAAATTGGCCTCGGTCGTCTTGTTGTTGAGTGAGAAGGAATGCCACAGTACCAATGGGGGTGAATAGAGTGATTCAAGTACATTTTTAGAATTTTCTGTTGCAGATGGAGATCTGTTGCAGACTCAATGCTGGACTAACTGGGAATCTGGATCAGTCTCTACATCAAGGGACTTCAGGTTGCGAAGCCTCTTTCGGCACACCGCTAACCAGTGACCAGGCTGGATGCAGTAATAACAGCTTCCATCCTCATTGCGGGAGACTTGGCCTGGCTGCATACCAGCTGGCCACATCTGCTGCATACCAGCTGGTCACATCTGCTGCAGGGACCACCACTCTGAGGTTGGCTCTCAACTTTTAGTTGTTTTGTGGATTGTGAACACTCGTCAGGCTTGCCCTTCGATGGTTGTGTCTGGTGCTAACTTTGTTTGGTCCTAGAGCTGAGGACTTAGATGAGTTTATCCTCATCCATGACTATTCTCATTTGCTTCTGAGAGAGCTCTAGCTGTTAGTATATTTGTATAGCCTTGGCTATGGTTTCAGCTCTTCTCCCCTGTCAAGGAGTATTTTAGGGACCCTTTTATTATGGCTAACATCAATTATGCAGTCTACGAGGATGTTGTCTAGGTCTTGGTCAATGAGGATTATTCTCAGGTTTTCTTTATAGAATCAAAAGACTCACCACTTCACTGGCATCCTGGCTTCAGGCTGTGTCTGGCAACTCTCCAGTTATCTCCACCATTGAAGGTGAAGGAAGTTGTGTTTTCACCCCTTTCTGTCTGTTTGTTTGTTTGTATGCAGGATATCTCAAAAAGTTGTGGATGGATCGGATGAAATTTGGTGGGCAGGTTGGGTGTGTGACACGGACGAACTGATTAGATTTTGGTGAAGATGCGGATCCGAATACTATAATTTAAGTGATTCTTCACCATTGAGAGATTGGGCCAAAAATGATATGTAGCACGATATCTCAAAAGGTTGAGGACGGATTTGGATGCAACTTGGTGGACAGGTTGGGTGTGTGACCACGACAAATCGAATCAATTTTGGTGAAGATCCAAATCTGTATCTGGATACGAGAATTATTTAATTTTTAAAGTGATTCTTCCGCATTGAGAGATGGGGCCAAAAATATATATACAAGATATTTCAAAAATGTGTTGGGCCCGATATGCTTTTGTGGATCAGACATTACGTGGCGGAGGTACGTGCCCTACCGAGTGCCCTTCAAGTTTTTACTGTGCTGGACATCTAAAATTTGTCTTTCATTCCTCTAGCCGGGTCTTATTTATCCCCTTCATCACAAGCTAGAGTTTATAGTGTCGTAGATAGTAGAAAAATCGTGCAAATTATGATACAAGCATCAAATTGGCATTTCTGTTCTGCAGGGCTTTCTGATCAAATCTGCCCGATTGGCCATTTGAAAATCCAAATTTTGAAGAAAAAAAAACTTCAAAAAAATTGAACTCACAGCTGGCTGAAATTCTTGAAGCGCAAGTGAACATCCCAGACAGAGAACCAAGGGGAGATGCAGTCTTCATTGATGGCTCAGCACTTATCAATGCCCTACCTCCACGCACTTCAAAGGTATTTGATGACTATGCTAAAGAAGACATCATCCCAAAGGTGGAATCCTATGGTGCCAGGTACGAAAGGGTGGACGTAGTGTTTGATGTGTACAAGAAGTCAAGTCTGAAGTCCGAGGCAAGGTCGAAAAGGGGCAAGGAATCAGAAGAAGAGTGACAGGAACCAGTAAGACCCAAGTAACTGGAGAAGGTTTCTTCGAGATGACAGCAACAAGACTGAGCTGTTTCACTTCCTTGCGAAAAAGATGTGTGAAGCACAGACGACAAGCACAGTCATTGTCACAAAAGGAGAAGATGCCATTAGCAACACAAGGAAGTCACTGGATGCCGTGTCTCCATGTTGTCATGAAGAAGCTGACACTCGAATATTTGTACATGCCAGGGATGCAACGACCGATGGTAGCAAGTCCATTATCATTAAGGCTAATGACACAGACGTACTGGTCATAGCAATATCTGTACTGCCATCCTTACAGGAACTAGGTCTTGAGAACATGTGGATTGCCTTTGGCCAAGGAGCCAAGGTGCGATGGATTCCAGTCCATGAGGTAGTTTCTGCAATAGGGCCTGAGAAAGCTAGAGGGATCCCATACTTCCATGCATTCACTGGATGTGACGTCGTGTCTGCCTTCCACGGTAAAGGGAAGAAAACTGCATGGCAGACTTGGAACGTCTTTGATGATGTTTCTGAAACATTCACCAATCTCAGCCAGCATCCAACATTGATTCGTGATCTTGACTTTTTTTAAGTTTCTTAAAATTTTTCAAAATTTGGATTTTCAAATGGCCAATCAGGCAGATTTGATTAGAATCCCTGGAGAACAAATGTGCCAAATTTGATGCTTGTATCATCATTTGCACGATTCCTCTCAAAAATTGCTGTTATCTGCCCCACTATTAGTAGATTCGACTACCTTGTTTGTTGCTCGACATTCCTTGCCATCCTGCTTGATAAGGTTTTCTTCGGTCCATGAGCAACCCAGACAAAACAAAACCGACATGATTTCTGAATCGACAGAACTCCCTGTGGGGATCATGGCTATCCCATTTGATCGACGGATATTTGAAGTTCAGCTTTGCCATATTTGTGAATATGGATGGCGGCTGATGACATGAATGTTCTGCAGACTCCTGACACTATATACTCATGCAACCTAACCATGGAGACTCCATTACGCCGGAAGCAGAAAGCATGCCAAACGGTGATGCATACTCAATAAACCAACAATTATGGAATATTAATAATATAAAATATAATAATAATATAAACAATAATAATAAACCGATACAGATATGTTATAGGATGTTCCGGTTCTGGGTTTTTGGGGTTTTGTTGCCAGTTTTTTTTTTTCCATGTTTCTTTATAGTTCTGGGTTCCTTCATGAGCATGTGCCATCTTCTCTGCGAGGTCTTCTTCAAAAGCTGAGGATACCTGTCCCACAGTTGTCTTTTTTACGTTTCTAATTGGCAGTGTTAATTTGTTGATGTAATCTACTTGTGCATCTCATCGAGTGCAATCATGTGTGTTTTGTGCTGGTTTCATGCGTCCATTTGTTTGGAACTTGTGCTCTCAAGGACCTCCTTGTAGCCTGGTGTTGGCTCAGTGGTTAGGGTGCGGCTTGGGATCCTAGGGTCCTGAGTTCAAGCCCCGTCGGCGCGCTGAATTAATACACTAGGGGTTTGACTCGGCTTGTCATCCTTCCGAGGTCGGCGAAATGAGTACCAGTTCCAGTGTGTGTACTGGTAGAGGGCACTGCATCAGCGACACAGTCACGCTTCAAGAATGATAGCTACCCGGCAGCTAAGCTGCCATACGACCACCACCAAGGACCTCGTTCGAGTTTGTTCCTGTTTCCTCCACCTCTTCCTGTTCAATCCCCGGCTTCTCGCCACACTGTTGGTGCATATTCCCTCTCCTTGCCTTCCATGAACCTCGATTTTGTAAAAAATTTCATTTCACCCCTGGACAGACTGACAGACCCAAAGACCCAAAGAACAGTCCCACCCAGCAATTTAACATTAACATTGGAAACTCTTCAAATTTACACACTGCCTACACTTTTCCCACAATTATTAAGGCTGAGGCTACATTAATTGTTTTCAATAACACAGCAAAGTACAAAGTGTTTTGGGTAGGTTGGGAGTTTTATTTAATTATTATGGAAGTGGGCAGGGAGGGGGGGGCAGAAGCCTTTCAATCAATATGTAATTGAACAATTTCACATGTAATGTTGGAGCTGTATGAAATAGCATTAATTAAATAACACATGGAATATAATCAATCATACGGATTCAAAATTGAATTAAATTCCATCCCCTCCTCCAAACTCTTCTTCTTCTTCTTCTTCTTCTCCTCCCTCTTCAATCATCTTCCTCTCCTCCTCCCCCATAATTCTCCTTCATCCTCCACCAAACAATCACAACCCAACGTCCGCTTGCAATGATCAGCAACATTTCTTTCTTACCCGTAACGGAATCCTCTCAGCAGCCATAACGTGATCCTTCCCGATTACCTGCACGTTCTTCCGCTATTTCAACAAATTCATTTCTCTGAGCTTTATTTCTTACCATCCAGAGACATTGTGAGTAATATTTTGCTCGAAGTGAAAAATATAAAGCGAAAATTCAGCTAGTGCTAAATTATTTAAAGGGGTATTATCAAGCAGGCTGTTTATACACCGCCCAATATGTTGGCTGGAATTTGTTTCGACCAATCGCAATTATTTTGAATCCTGTGCAAAGAAATTACGACAATTATATACTCGTGTGGTAATTTGTCCGTCACCCATCAATACTCAAACTACCTAAAGTCCTGTCAACATCCCCATACCCTCTATCTCCATAACTTCCAGGAACCAGTGTAATTATAATTTAAACTTATCTATTGTTTCTCGCGCCACTACCTTTCCAGGGAAACCATTCCATGCATTAACTACCTCTGAGTAAAAGCAGTAAGACTGTTTGTTCAATGTAAAACCTTCCTACACCATTCTTCCAGCCATTGGTTGCGTCTATTTCTCTGCTCATAATTTCCATATTGTTTCCTAATTTTGGGAGAATCCCAGAAAACATGACCTCACAACCCTTTGGTTTTAGACACTTACCCAATATCCTGAATCTATTTTTCAAAATCTCTGAGTAAACTTTCCCAACATCATTCTCACCTCGGTGTACCACAACCAACTTCTTCCTTCCATGACCCGATACAATATCGTTTACCCTTCCTTCAATGTCCCGAACTCTGCTCCTTCAAAACTACACAGAATTCTATGTCTACGATCCTTCCTGCAGAATTAAGATCTACATGTTTAATTGTCTCATCACCCAAAAAAACTGTTCTCCCATACCTCATGTCTACCAATTTATATTTCTGCACCTCCACCACTGCCTACACCCAGTGCACCTCCACCACTGCCTGCACCCAGTGCACCTCCACCACTGCCTGCATCCAGTGCACCTCCACCACTGCCTGCATCCAGTGCACCTCCCACTGCCTGCACCCAGTGCACCTCCACCACTGCCTGCACCCACTGTACTTCCACCACCACTGCTTTCCCCAGCTGCACATCCACCACTGCTTGCGCCCACTACACGTCACCCCACTTGCCCCCACTGCACCTCCACCACCACTGCCTGCTCCCGCTGCACCTCCACCACAACTGCTTTCCCCCGCTGCACCTCCACCATACTGCTTTCCCCCACTGCACCTCCACAACCACTGCTTTCCCCACTGCACCTCCACACAACTGCTTTCCCCCACTGCACCTCCACAACACTGCTTTCCCCACTGCACCTCCACCACCACGCTTCCCCACTGCACTCCACCACAACTGCTTTCCCTCACCACACTCCACCACTGCCTGCATCCACTGCACCGTCACCCTACCTCCCCGCTGCACTATAACCACTTCCAATGCAAGAAGGATTGAAATGTCAAAGACTAGAAGAGCACTCGATAGAGCACACACCTCCGCCCCATAATGCCTGATCCACGAGAACATATCGAGCCCACTACATTTTTGAGATATTGTGCTAGTATATTGTTAGAATCTGGAAGCCATTAGCACACAAACAGACAGCACCGCCCACAGTTCAGTTATTGATAAGTATGTGTTTATAGTTAGAATCCATCCCCTATGTCTAATGGGAATTTCGTGTGTGCTCTGAGTTATTTTATAGTCAGGTTTATACATCTACTATAAACAACAACAACAGCGGCACCGTCCCTCACTCAACCCGGTCGCCATTGCCCACGTGTTTTTGGCTGAAGGCGTGGCGGAGCATCCATCGCCTCAGATCGGGGCTCCGCCCCGAGGAAGGGCATAGAGCATTTCTCCAGCCAATGAGCGAAGGGCGAGCATCACATGCACGCCCCAGCCAATGGAGGGCCAGCGTGCCGAAAGCTACGACGGAGCCTCTCGGGGGCGGGCCTCCGAGACGCCTCGTCCAATCAGGAGGCTGACCACCTCAGGGGCTGGCTCCGCCTTAGCCAGATGGAGTGTTCGCCGACCAATGAGAGGCGGCCAGAGTTGCCCGACAGCCCCTCGTCCAATCCGGAGGCGAGTCCCTCAGAGCAGTTCCCTCGACCGCGCAGGGGAAGGGAAGGAAGAGGTGGAAAGCCGTCGAAAGGAAGAAGGAGAAAGAGAAGAAGCCTCGTTTTGCCTGCTGGCGTTCTCGTGTCTACCCACGGGTGCTCATCTCGTCCGTCCGTTCCCGTGCTGGCTAGCGTCCGTTGCGTCGTTCTTGGTCCCTGGTGCTTGGTGCTGCATTGTTGGCGGCGGGTTCGAGTCCCGCCACCGGACAAGCTCGACCAGACCGCACGAGGCGGACAGGTGCAAGAATAGCCCCTGCCCTCAGCTCGCCTTTCCTCTCGAGCTGAAGGGCCAAATAAGGCTGCGGCCACCATTTATTTGTGTGTGTGTGTGTGTGTGTGTGTGTGTGTGTGTGTGTGTGTGTGTGTGTGTGTGTTACAGAGGTAGAACACATTACCTTGAAGCTGTCTAGGCGAGGTTAGATTCCAACAAACAACTAAACTGTCCAATTGGTGTTTCACAAGTTGGGTGTTGCATCACAGGTTGCACCTCAGATGAATGTTAAGCTGGGTGCCCCGTCTGCTGGCATTATTTTTTTTAATTGGTGTCTTTCTTGAAAAGTTGGTGAAGAAAATAAATATCTATGGATGTAACATGTATAGGTGTAAGAGATGTAGGTAGAAAAGTGGGATGTACACCTGAAGGCTGACGGACACCTTGTGACAAAATGAAAATCTATTACAACTTCGATGAGACATGAATTCGTTGTAAAAGTGGAATTTTTCGCTATTATGGGTAATAAAATCGGTAGGATGTTCAAGTGGGTAGTAGGTAAATGGGTGTTCAACAAAATTGGTAGTAGGCAAGTTCCCTTAGCAAGCAGCTCGTTGATCGCTTTCTCACTTGTCAAGCGGCTCGCAAAGGCGTTTGTACGGAACGGCAGGCCGGTGTCGGGTTTAAACTTTATATTTGTTGGAATAAACTTGATTGAATTTTTTTGTAATTGGTCAAGTAACTCGTGAATATAAATTGAATGTCTTAAATGTATATTATTACCTCCGCCACCGAAAGGTGAAGGAGGTTATGTTTTCACACTTTCTGTTTGTTTGTTGTACAGGATATCTCTCAAAAGTTGTGGACGGATCGGATGAAATTTTGTGGACAGGTTTGGGTGTGTGACAAGACGAACTGATTATATTTTGGTGAAGATCCGGATCTGGATCCGACTACTAGAATTTTTTAGGTGATTCTTCACCATTAAGAGATAGGCTAAACTGAAATATTGTTGTGAGTCGGGGTTCGGTGGCGATAAACTACACTAGGTGGAGCAGTAGAGTCGTCTCCCACCGAACACCTGGATTTAGGTCGTAACCTTGGATAACTCCAAAGGTCACGGGTCCTTAGCGGACCATGGACGCCAATATTTCGACCGCGTGGCGTAGGGTTAATTGTCTCGATCTCCAATATACCTAAATAACCACACAGTCTAGCTACCGGGAAACACACCCTCGACGGCTCTGTCAAACCAGGTCGCTCTAGGCGACCTCGTCCAGTGTAACCGAGCGGAATTACTAGAGTCTCGGACCCAATGACAACTTACCGCCCAAACGGCCACACTAATTCTCAATACGCACCGTGCTGGGTCATGGGAGAAAGCACAGAAAACGAGCTGGAACATTTAACACGGGGTTTATTTATAAACAATAATCGGGGAGGGGAGCACACAAAAGAGCAGAGTTATCCGAAAAAGAAATGCAAGCAATGTACAGTTAGCGAAAGCACTTAACAGTTCTACTTAAAAGTCTGGCGCCACACACCACACACACACACACACACACACACACACACACACACCACACACACACACACACAACACACACACACACACACACACACACACACACACATGCCCTCCATTGAAGTGGGAGTAATCAAACGTTATGAAACACCATTCGTTTGTTATTAAGATAAAGTTCATTTTTGGGATTCTCGCTTACCTGCCCTGTGAGATGAGGCCGTCGCAGGCTTTTTAGATGTGGGTTCAAATCCTGAATTGATTGGCAAAGTTCGAGTTTTTATTTTATGCTTTCACAACACCCGCAAATGTTTACTGAAAATTTAGAGTATTAAGAAAAACGGGATTTGATCGATCAGGGTCGGGAGCCATGCCTGGTGTTGGCTTAATGGTTGGGTGTGGTTTGGATTCTAAGACCCTGAGTTCCAATCCCCTCGGCTGTTGATTTATCCAGGTGGGGTTGACTCTGCCTGTCATCCTTCCGAGGTCGGCAAAATGAGTGCCAGCTTGCTGGTATCCTGTGTCGGAGTGGTGAACCGTCCAGGATTGTGCCAATAGCCAAGGAGCTGCTTCAGCAGCACCAATGCTCTGCACAGAGTATGGTCCCAATGGATGGATGGATGGTCGGGAGCCGCACCTAAATCCTTAAAGAGCCACATGTGGCTCCAAAAGCCCCTGGGTTGCAGACCCCAGATCTAGTGGCTATATCCTGCTCCTCCTGAAGCCTCTATCATGTCTCCAAGGTAACAAAGACTTTTGACCTTTTCTAAATTAAATTTTGAGCTCAAGAAGCATTTATTTTTTGTTCTTTCATCTTTTTCCTGAAGTGATTGAACTTCGCATCTTTGAGATGAATGAAAATCCCAGCTTTGTTACCGAATTCCAGTGATATCACTGAACCTCTTGGGACGTCACTATCTGCAACACTCCATACTTTGAATTGAATTCGTCCAACTCCTTCTCCTTCTTTGGCCACTCATGCATAAACGGTTAATTTTATTCATGTTGAGCTTAAACCTTTCTTCTTTAATGCACTTTCCATTTTGAAACATCTCTTTTGCTTCTTTTCACTTTCAGCATTCAATACGATAGTCACCAGTGTAAAGATAACTGCATAGGAATCACAACCTTCATTTGTCACTCTTCTTCCATACTTCTCTTGGCATTGCCTCGAAATATAAATTGCCCAGCAGTTGCTCATCTTTCTCATAAAAACAAACCAGTTGTTTTACGTCCCACTTTCTTGGTCTTATTTCAACACCTTTCTAAAATACCTCATGTCGCTGAGTAAGTGTTCAAGCTTTAACAGGCCACTCATAACATGACAGACCAGGGATAACATTTGAATAAGAGAAAAGGAGAGTTATGAAACGATAAGCAAACGGGCCTTTCAACTCAGAGTAATAATGCATGAATAGTCCTACAGGAAAGGTAGTGACTGCAGAAACAGCAAGAGTTTTACAATTTCGTTCGAGACGGGAAACCTCCAAATATTGCGGGTTCTACTATCGTGAGTTTCTAACCAATCTGGGCAACCAATTGTGTTTTAGATTCCATTATAGCGGGATTCATTTCAAAACAATTGTGTTTCCGATTCGTTATAGAGGAATTTCATTAACAAACAATTGTGTTCACGATTCCTGTTATAGCGGGATTCATTTCAACCATGTGTGGTTCGCGATTCCGTTATAGAGGATTTCATTTCAAAAACAAATTGGGTGTTCCGATTCCGTTGTATGAGGATTGTCAAAATTTCAACCAATTTGTGTGGCCGATTTCCGTTCATAGCGGGATTTAATTTCACCAATTGTTGATTCCGCGATTCCGTTTATAGTGGGATTTCATTTCAACAATTGTGTTCCGATTCCGTTATTAGAGGGATTTCATTCAACAAATTGTGTTCCGATTCCGTTGTAGAAGGGGATTCATTTCAACCAATTGTGTCCGATTCCGTTATAGCGGGATTTCATTTCAACCAATTATGTTCGATTCCGTTATAGTGGGATTTCATTTCAACCAATTGTGTTCGATTCCGTTATAGCGGATTGTCATGTCAAACCAATTGTGTTCCCGATTACGTTATAGCGGGATTTCATGTCACACAATTGTGTTCGATTCCGTTATAGCGTGATTGTCATTTCAACCAATTATGTTCTGATTCGTTATAGTGGGATTTCATGTCAACCAATTGTGTTCCGATTCCGTTATAGCGGGATTTCATTTCAACCAATTGTGTTCCGATTCCATTATAGCGGGATTTCATTTCACCAATTGTGTTCCGATTCCGTTATAGCGGGATTTCATTTCAGCAATTGTGTTCCGATTCCGTTATAGTGGGATTTCATTTCAACCAATTGTGTTCCGATTCCGTTATAGCGGGATTTCATTTCAACCTATTGTGTTCCGATTCGTTATAGCAGTGATTTCATTGTCAACCAATTTGTTCTGATTCCGTTATAGTGGGATTTCATGTCAACACATTGTGTTCGATTCGTTATAGTGGGATTTCTTCAACCAATTGTTGTTCCGATTCTTATAGCGGGATTTCATTTCAACAATTGTGTTTCCGATTCCGTTATAGCGGGATTTCATTCAACCATTGTGTCCGAATTCCGTTATAGTGGGATTTCATTGTCAAGCCAACTTGTGTTCCGATTGCCGTTATAGCGGGATTTCATTCAACAATTATGTTCCGATTCCGTTAGAGGGATTTCATGTCACCAATTGTGTTCGATTCCGTTATAGTGGGATTTCATTTCAACCAATTGTGTTCCATTCCATGTTATAGCGGGATTTCATTTCAACCAATTGTGTTCCGATTTCCATTATAGCGGGATTTCATTTCAACCAATTGTGTCCGATTCCGTTATAGCGGATTTCTTTTCAACAATTGTGTTCCGATTCCGTTATAGCGGGATTTCCCATTTCCAACCAATTCTGTTCCGATTCCGTTTAGTGGGATTTCATGTCAACCAATTGGTGTCCGATTCCGTTATAGCGGGATTCATTCAACCAATTGTGTTCCGATTCATTATAGCGGGATTTCATTTCAACCAATTGAGTTCCGATCCGTTATAGCTGGGATTTCATGTCAAGCAATGTGTTCCGATTCCGTTATAGCGGAATTTCATTTCAACCAATTATGTTCGATTCGTTGTAGAGGGTTTCATTGTCAACCAATTGTGTGCCGATTCCGTTATAGGGATTTCATTTCAACCAATTAGTCTGTTCCGTTATAGTGGGATTTCATTCAACCCATTGTGTTCCGATTCCGTTATAGCGGGATTTCATGTTCAAAACAATTGTGTTCCGGATTTCGCGTTATAGCGGGATTTCATGTTCAACCAATTATGTTCGATTTCGTTTTATCGCGGGAATTCATGTCAACCAATTGTCGATTTCCACCGTTATAGAGGGATTTCATTTCAACCATTGTCCGTTATAGCGGGATTTCATTTTTCAACCAATTGTGTTCCGTTCGTTATAGCAGGATTTCATTCAACCAATTTGTCCGATTCCGTTATAGTGGATTTTCAATTTCCTTCTTGTAGTCGATTAACCATTATAAGTGGGAATTCATTTCAACCAATTGTGTTCCATTCCGTTATAGGGGATTTCATTTTCAAGCAATTGTGTTCCGATTCCGTTTATCAGGGGGGATTTATTTCAACCAATTGTGTCTCCGATTCCGTTATCCAAGGCGGGATTTTCATTTCATGACCAACTTGTGTTCCGATTCCGTTAGTGGGATTTCATTTTCAAACGCAATGTGGTTCCGATTCGTTATAGTGGGATTTCATTTCAACCAAATTGTGTTTCCGATTCCGTTATAGTAGCTTTTTGTTGTTCTCGTGGCCGTTTTTTAATGAGGTC
The DNA here is from genome assembly GCA_035128595.1 of Eptatretus atami. Classification (NCBI taxonomy): domain Eukaryota; kingdom Metazoa; phylum Chordata; class Myxini; order Myxiniformes; family Myxinidae; genus Eptatretus; species Eptatretus atami. Next base: position 93,777,143 of record CM068956.1, on the reverse strand, counting down.
CCAAATGAAACGATGGACAAAGTTTCTTGTGCCAAAAGCAGAGAAAGGTTGTCACATTGAGCGTGAAAAGGTCGAGTTGTTAGATTGGTTGGCTCGAGGAGAACAATGTTGGCATCTGCACGTCCGCATTCGGGTCCAATGATTGTCGAAGAATTTTCCCCATTGTACTCTTCCTTCTCATTCCTAAAACTTCATCTTTCCCTCAAACCTCATTTCCAAACCTTCGTTTTTTTTTTGTATACAATGTCGAAGGCTCGTATGAGAGCTAACACAGAACATACAACAAAGGAGCAGGCAGATAAGAGAGTGTGGAGAGATGAGGGACAAAAAGTGTGGAACAGACATAAGCAGATCTGTGAAGGGAGAGGGAAGGGTGGGGAAGCACGGGGTAAACGCATATGGCACGACAGGGACTTTCAGGAAGGAAAGCGTGAATTTGAAGGAGGGAGTTTGTGGTGGATTTGCGGGGGTAGAAAAGATTCGTGGTTTTGGATGGTGAATATAGAGGTGGTGGTGGCACAGCTGTTTTGAGACCTGCAGGGAAGAGTGGGATTCGAAGAGAGTGTGGAGTTTTTCCAAAGGTGGAAAAAGAGGAATGAGAGTGAAGATGAGCAATGATTATTTGATTGATTTTTGTAGTTTTACCAGAAAAGAATTGCTGGCGACCTTGAGCGCCTGTGTAAATATTGGGGGGGGGGCATAGCTCAGACAGAGCAGAGGTGGGGGGCGAGGCCGGAGAGGAGACGTATAGACAGATAGACCACCAACCTCCCTGAGGTGGGAGAGTGGAGATCAAAGCTCACTTCATATCGGAGTGCAATGATCCTAAATATCTTGGTTTCTACAGCGTGAAGCTAAGAAAGTGAGAGTGGGTGCACCAGCCCGAGAGGGAGAAGCAGTAACTCCATCAGGCTCCGGACAAAAAGCTTGTATTTTCGTTTCGAGCTCAGGTGTGCAAAGCGGAGGACTTTGCACATGGAAGGAATTGCCCAGTCAGGCAACTAGCTTTGGAGGCCACTTGGAAAATGTGCTTTCCCTAAAGAAAGATCGCTGCAGATAGTGTACTGCAGAACTTGAGTGTGTGTGTGTGTGTGTGTGTGTGTGTGTGTGTGTGTGTGTGTGTGTGTGTGTGTGTTGGTTCAGACAGTCCTTTCGGAGAACATAGTGCAGAGTGACGATGTCTCAGGGTTGAAAAAACATGTTCATTGGTTAGAACCAGCTTGTGATTTACCCAGAATCTGCAGAGAGTGAAAAGGCTGCTGCTTGCAGATCTGAGGGATGACAGATGGCAAGTGCAGAGTTGTGAATCATCAGCGAAGAGATAAGAGGATTTCTTCAAACATCATTTTCAATTATCCATTAATTGGAATTGTATCCTTCAAACCTTATTCCACAAACCTTCATTAATCTCAACTCCGTATTCTTAACCTGCATTCCCAAACCTTCATTATCCAACTCCGTATTGCGAAACCACCATTCCCAAACCTTCATTATCCAAACTCCTATTCGAAACCTCATTCCCAAAACCTTGCATTATCCAACTCCGTATTCGAACCACATTCCCCAAAACCTTCATTACAACTCCCGTATTCGAACTCACATTCCCAAACCTTCATTATCAACTTCCGTAATTCGAACCTCATTCCCAAACCTTCATTATCCAACTGCGTATTCGAACCACATTCACCAAACCTTCATTTATCCAACTCCGTATTCCGAACCACACTCCCAAACCTTCATTATTCCAACTTCCGATTCGAACCACATTCCCAAACCTCACTTATCAACTCTGTTTCGTACCAACATTCCCAAACCTTCATTATCCCAACTCTGTGGTTCGAACCACATTTCCCAAACCTTCATTATCCAACTCTGTATCGAACTCGATTTCCCCAACTTCAATTATCCAACTCTGTATTCGTACCAACATTCCCAACCTTCATTTCCCAACTCTGTATTCGAACCTCATTCCCAAACCTTCATTATCCAACTCTGTATTCGTATCAAATTCCCAAACCTTCTATCCAACTCTACTATTCATACCACATTCCCAAACCTTCCATTTAAGTCCAACTCTGTATTCGTACACATTCCAAACCTTCTTTTCCAAATCTTAATTCGAACCTTCATTGCCCAAACCTTCATTATCCATACTCTGTATTCGAAACCACATTCCCAAACTTCATTATCCAACTCCGTATGTCGAACATCAATCAATTCTCGTGTGTTCTCCAGACACCTCAATTCCATGTGCGGCAGCATCGGGGGACATTTCATGCACTTTTCCTTGCGAGCAAGTGGTACTCGGCAAAACCACTTTTAGCGAGTGTCACTCGGACCCTGATCGATTCAGCCCATTGCAAAGCAGGTGAGCATCCAGTTCAACTGATCCTCAGTTGGTAAAACATATGTCTTATATTCTACAAAGGGATTTAATTACATCCCTTCATCGAATGGCGACACACACCATCGCACCAAAATAGTGTTTACTCAGTAAACATTGAACAGTGAACTCCTTCGTTGATTGGAACAACAATTTACGTATAACTTGCATCCCATAGATCCCAACCTTGGCTACTTTCCTCGTCGAGGATTTTCACCTGGGAGAAGAATCGTAATTATCCCCTGTTGCAAGTTCGTATGATGACACAACATCCCCCTAGCCAGTGCTGCACCGCCCAACAGAAATCACCTTGCTGGAACTTATTCTGAGTCAAGTTCTAAATGCTGCCCCAATATCCCATCAGCACTATACTCTAAACTCGACGTCGATCGCCAACATTTGGCAGTCAAATGGACTGCCATTTCATTTCCACTTGACAGGGGGACATTTCATTGACAGCTGATACGCCTCAACCCTGATGATGACCAAAGTCTGTAACAATTGCACCATGGTTTTGTGGAAGATAACCTGCGTAATTTTGCTGGAAATGAGGAAAACGAGAAAACGACTTCCAGAACGAGCGATATGCATCTCCAAACATGATCAGCAACGTCACCGAAGATGAGCAGCTCTCTCCCCCATTGGAACTACAGTGTGATCACTCACATGGCTTCACCTTAATCTACAGTTATTATAAATGTTCATTTCATTATCAGTTCTTCCCGCTGCTTATCAACAGTGCTATGGAACTGAACCTTGGTCTCACAACTCACTTTCCGGAAACCATAAATATCTCAAGCATTGACATCACTGCTAGATTGACTCGTACACCTCTCTGACCAATTAGTACTAACAAGCATCTCGACTACAACTGTTTCTGCCCAACATGCATCCATTGCCATAATCAAGCCATGTCATTTCAGGGTCCAGTTCCCAATAGACTGATAAAGTATTGTCCCCTCTGCAAACAATGACAGCCAACTACCACCATTTCTTAAATAATGGTCGTTACTTTCTCTGAATGGGAAAGTAAGTAGCACGGGCCTTAAAACTTCCCTGATAACATTCCGTTCGCGGTGGACACAGGAACCATCAAGGTCTCTAGAGATGGAGCTTTGTAACCTTGAGATTGTCCCATGCTTGGCTTACAATGTTGTGTTGACCTCCTCAGACAATTTTTCTTGTTTTCTTTGTTTTCTCCATGCTCATTGATTAACACACAGACACAAAAACAGCAGCATGACTCCTTTCCTCCATTCCAACTGGTTGAATGAGTGATCTTTAATATTGCAGGCACGCTGTATCTCACTACAGGTGAGTTCTAATTCCAATAGTAAAGGAGAATCTAACCTGCTTGAAATCGTAATTATGTTCGAAACACTTCTAAAAAGTGGCCAATAATATTGTCTGGGCCATTTTAGGATTTTATGTGGATAAGCTAAGATTTAGTAATTTTTCAGCTTTTTTTGTATTTGTTTCACTGTAAACCAAAGAATACATTTGTGGATAACCAAAAGATTTTTTAAATGTCAAACAATTTTCTGGCAAGAAATGATGCATTATTTGAAAAAAGTGCAAGGGGTACCAATATTTTTGGCCACGACAGTAGCTGCATATCTGAAGAGCCAAACGATGAATCGGCAGAGTTGACATGTGCCTTTGTGGATGAAGAAGGTGAATGAAACATTGCTCAGAACCATCACTACCTATTTTTACTCTTAATATTGACACTATGTTGATGCGGATATTCAAGGTCATTGGACAATATAGACGCCCATACATTGATATTTTCTTGAGTTGATGCCTAATGTTTGTAAGAGCTTGCTGTGACTGTATTTTATTTTCCACTGTTTTGTTGTTTTTTGTAAATTAATGTCAGGACAGGGTTGTTTGTTTTTTTTTACCAGAAAAGGATTTATTGTGTGAAGGTAATCTTTGTTAATGTAATCCACTTCTAAAACCTCATTGCTCCCATGGTTAGTTGTTCAATCGTGTGCCTGCTGTGATTTATATTTACGCGACCCAAATACCCAAGCTATCCATTACTTACTTCTACAGTGCACGCACATGTAGTCACCCATCAGAAACCTTCCACCTCCAACGCCACATTGCACAATATATAGATATCCCTCACAGTGCAACAAACACTAATGGGCAAGTAGAAGGGCACAAACAGCTACGAATGGACATTTTCCATTTGTTTGAAACACTACTGGTATTCAGAATTTAAGTATCTCATCATGAAGAGATAATTTTAAAGAATGGCACCAGATAGAGTAGGATATGTTCCACTAAGCTCGGGTTTCTTCCTAATACAAAATGTGCTTTTATAAAAGTTCTCGAGAAAAGAAATATGAAAGTTTTTGATAACCCCTTGGGTGTTTGGTTCGGCTGTATGGAGATTTTAACTGGAGCATTGACAGGTGCAAGCTCACTGACCTGAATGGGCAAGCTGAGCTATTGAATACAACAATTAAGTCATGGATGCTGCCCCATTGAAAAATTCTCAGTGTGTCCTGTCAGTTCATTTGGGATAAAACACATTGATGGCCTTTTTGACAACACATGACTTTTCAAAATGGGCATAAATGCGGGGCCCCAGAATTGCTTGCACACTGCGTAGAAACCCAAGTACGAAGTCAATTGGGGCAGCCTGGAATGTCTCATGCTCCCGATAAGGACTGAAGAATAAAAGGCCTAAAAAAATTTAAAGAGGTTGAAGTGCTTGTAAAGCAAACTTGCGACAAAGGGGTGTGCACCACACAATTAAAAGAGTTTGAAACTCTCATCAACTCGTCCAAAAAGTTTCTATGTTCAGTCTGCAACTGTCAAAAACTCCGAGATATGGGCCCCTGGAAATTACCAAAAGGTTCGTAGACAGACGAGTCCACCCAAACCGTCGTGCTTCTTAACCAATGATGGGAAGGTCAATGTGGGGCCTTGGCCGATGCACAGGGGTAAATTTTAAAATGATGATTTTACTATTAATCATGTTTGAGAGGAGGTAAGAAAGGAGGGGTGGGTTGGAGTTATGTGGGCTGTGGGAGTGCCATTACTATATATATATACATATATATACCAATATATAATATATATATAATTTATATATAATCAAGACGGTAGGCGGCATGGGTCGCGCGACAAATCCGATGACCTTTGACCCCTGTCTGAGTTAATCTAGTACTAAGTACTTACGAAATTGGCCAATCGATATTGGGTTAACCCGGTAATAGCAAGGGGGCTTTGAAATGGTCATTTTGCCCCGAACGAATGCACATCAATTGACCTGACCCCTGACTTAGCGAGAAGGTCAATTGTCCTGAGCAAAGTTGTAGTACCTCATTGAGTATCGTACCTATGAACTTTCATTCGTATTGGTTAATCCGTGTAGGAGCAAGGGAGTGCCTGAATTGTAAATTTTGCCCGAAAAAGGCACTCATTGACCTTTGACCCCTGACCTAAGCCGAGATAGGTCAATATGTCCTGAAGCAAAGTTGTAGTAACTCATTGAGTTACTTGTACCTATGACTTCATTTTGTATCGGTTAACTCCGTGTAGGAGCAAGGTGCCTAATGGTAATTTCGCCCGAAACTGCCTTATTGACCTTTGATCCCCTGACCTAAACTGAGATAGGTCATTATGCAAATGAGCAAAGTTTGTAGTTAACTCATTCGGTCTATAAGCATATTAAAAGATCAATTCGATTTGGTTCAACCGTCTTGGAGCCTCGTGTACTTTAAATTTTCCAAGCGGGAAATGCCAATGGCCCTCGACACCCAAGTTGAGCAGGGTAACCATTTGGAACATAAGATATAGAAAAAAATTGGATGTTTATAAAGCGGGATAGAGAATCAACCTTAAGAGTAATGCATACAAATTCCATCGAGTTCCATCTACTGAAACACTCAGTATCAATTTGAATGAAAAGTACCGCAAAATTGCGGTTTGATATGA
>CM068956.1:93753066-93763429 GCA_035128595.1 Eptatretus atami | reverse complement strand
ATGCAGTGCCCTCTACCAGTAACACACACGGAACTGGTACTCATTTCGCGACCTCGGAAGGGATGACAAGCCGAGTCAACCCCTAGTGTATTAATTCAGCGGCCGACGGGGCTTGACTCAGGACCCTAGGATCCCAAGCCGCCACCCTAACACTGAGCCAACACCAGGCTACAAGGAGGTCCTTGAGGGCACAATCCAAACAAATGACGCATGAAACCAGCACAAACACAATGATTGCACTCGATGAGATGCACAAGTAGATTACATCAACAAATTAACACTGCAATTAGAAACGTAAAAAAGACAACTGTGGACAGGTATCCTCAGCTTTTGAAGAAGACCTCGCAGAGAGATGGGCAATGCTCATGAAAGGACCCAGAACTATAAAGAAACATGGAAAAAAAAACTGGCAACAAACCCAAAAACCCAGACCGGAACATCCTATAACATATCTGTATCGGTTTATTATTATTGTTATAATTATTATTATTATTATATTATTAAATTCCATATTGTTGTGGTTTATTGAGTATGCATCACCGTTTGGCATGCTTTCTGCTTCCGGCGTAATGGAGTCTCCATGGTTAGGTGCATGAGTATATAGTGTCAGGAGTCTGCAGAACATTCATGTCATCAGCCCGCCATCCATATTCACAAATAGCAAAGCTGAACTCAAATATCCGTCGATCAAATGGGATAGCCATGATCCCCACAGGGAGTTCTGTCGATTCAGAAATCATGTCGGTTGTTTTGTCTGGTTGCTCATGGACCGAAGAAAACCTTATCAAGCGGATGGCAAGGAATGTCGAGCAACAAACAAGGTAGTCGAATCTACTAATAGTGGGCAGATAACAGCAATTTTTGAGAGGAATCGTGCAAATGATGATAACAGAGCATCAAATTTGGCACATTTGTTCTCCAGGGATTTCTAATCAAATCTGCCTGATTGGCCATTTGAAAATCCAAATTTTGAAAAATTTTAGAAACTTAAAAAAAGTCAAGATCACGAATCAAGTTGGATGCTGGCTGAGATTGGTGAATGTTTCAGAACATCATCAAAGACGTTCCAAGTCTGCCATGCAGTTTCTTCCCTTTACCGTGGAAGGCAGACACGACGTCACATCAGTGAAGCATGGAAGTATGGAACCCTCTAGCTTTCTCAGGCCTATTGCAGAAACTACCTCATGGACTGGAATCCATCGCACCTTGCTCCTTGGCCAAAGGCAATCCACATTTCTCAGACCTAGTTCCTGGTAAGGATGGCAGTACAGATATTGCTATGACCAGTACGTCTGTGTCATTAGCCTTAATGATAATGGACTTGCTTACATCGGTCGTTGCATCCCGGCTAGTGTACAAATATCGAGTGTCAGCTTCTTCATAAGACAACATGGAGACACGGCATCCAGTGACTTTCCTGTGTTGCTAATGGCATCTTCTCCTTTTGTGACAATGACTGTGCTTGTGTCGTCTGTGCTTCACACATCTTTTCCGCAAGGAGTGAAACAGCTCAGTCTTGTTGCTGTCATCTCGAAGAAACCTTCTCCAGTTTACTTGGGGTCTTACTGGTTCCTGTCACTCTTCTTCTGATTCCTTGCCCCCTTTTTCGACCTTGCCTGACTTCAGACTTGACTTCTTGTACACATCAAAACACTACGTCCACCCTTTCGTACCTGGCACCATAGGATTCCACCTTTGGATGATGTTTCTTTAGCATAGTCATCAAATCCTTTGAAGTGCGTGGAGGTAGGGCATTGATAAGGCTGAGCCATCAATGATGACTGCATCTCCCCTTGGTTCTCTGTCTGGGATGTTCCACTTGCGCTTCAAGAATTTCAGCCAGCTGTGAGTTCTCAATTTTTTGAAGTTTTTTTTTCTTCAAATTTGGATTTTCAAATGGCCAATCGGCAGATTTGGACAGAAAGCCTGCAGAACAGAAATGCCAATTTGATGCTGTACATAATTTGCCACGATTTTCTACTTATACGACACTATAAAACTCTAGCTTGTGATGAAGGGATAAATAAGACCCGCGAGAATCAAAGACAAATTTTAGATGTCCAGCACAGTAAAAATTGAAGGGCACTCGGTAGGGCACGTACCTCCGCCACGTAATGTCTGATCCACAAAAGCATATCAGGGCCAACACATTTTTGAAATATCTTGTAATATATTTTTGGCCCCATCTTCAATGCGGAAGAACACTTTAAAATTAAATAATTCTCGTATCAGATACAGATTTGGATCTTCAACCAAAATTGATTCGATTGTGTCGTGTCACACACCCAACCTGTCCACCAAGTTGCATCCAAATCCGTCCTCAACCTTTTGAGATATCGTGCTCATATCATTTTTGGCCCAATCTCTCAATGGTGAGAGAATCACTTAAATATAGTATTCGGATCCGCATCTTCACAAAATCTAATATCGTCCGTGTCACACACCAACCTGCCCACCAAATTTCATACCGATCCATCACAACTTTTTGAGATATCTCGCATAAAACAAACAAACAGACAGAAAGGGGTGAAACACAACTTCCTTCACTTCAATGGGAGATACTGGAGAGTTTGCCAGACACAGCCTGAAGCCAGGATGCCAGTGAAGTGGTGAGTCTTTTGATTCTATAAAGAAACCTGAGAATAATCCTCATTGACCAAGACTAGACAAATCCTCGTAGACTGCATAATGATGTTAGCCATAATAAAGGTCCCTAAATATCTCTTGACAGGGGAGAAGAGCTGAAACCATAGCCAAGGCTATACAAATTACTAACAGCTTAGAGCTCTCTCAGAAGCAAATAGAATAGTCATGATGGGATAAACCTCATCTAAGTCCTCAGCTCTAGGACCAAACAAAGGTTAGCAACGCAGACACAACATCGAAGGGCAAGCCGACGAGTGTTCACAATCCACAAAACAACTAAAAGTTGAGAGCCAACCTCAGAGTGGTGTCCTGCAGCAGTGTGACCAGCTGGTATGCAGCAGATGTGGCCAGCTGGTATGCAGCCAGGCCAAGTCTCCCGCAATGAGGATGGAAGCTGTTATTACTGCATCCAGCCTGGTCACTGGTTAGCGGTGTGCCGAAAGAGGCTTCGCAACCTGAAGTCCCTTGATGTAGAGACTATCCAGATTCCCAGTTAGTCCAGCATTGATCTGCAACAGATCTCCATCTGCCAACATAAATTCTAAAAATGTACTTGAATCACTCTATTCACCCCCATTGTACTGTGGCATTCCTTCTCACTCAACAACAAGACGACCGAGGCAATTTTGAGGTCACTGACCTCGATCAGGAGAACAATCATACGGTGCTACTCTGCAGCCTAAGGATTTGTCGGCGAGCTCGACAAACTGTCTCTCATTCACCTTCCAGTCGATGTGTCAAGCAGCAACCATACAATAGTCTCCGATGTTTCAGAAGTTGCCAAGGTCACTGCAACTTATTGGATTAAGCTTGTTGCAGGGTCAACAGAGAGAGTACCTCTCCCCACAGACAACCAGCAGCAATGAAGGAGAAATATGGTGACAAGCTACATGAGAATGGTCGCTGAAGGTCAACATCGTAAAGATAGAACAATTGACTGAGTAGGTGAGTTTCGTCGTAGTAGCTTCAACAATGGTAAAGTTCCAACATCTGTATGGACCCTAAGGACTTAAATAGTGCATAAATCATGAGCACTACCCAATTAGATTGTTCAAGAGGCTTGGCCTTCAATCCTTGGAGCTAAATAATTATCTGTGCTCGATGCTCGCAGTGGGGTCATGCAGATCCGTTTTGATGAGCCACCATCATGCTTGACTATGTTCAATACACTTGCAGGGAGATATGCTGGTTTCACTCCCTATGATGTTGAGGTTCTCATACGATATTTCCAGTGCATTATGGATCAATTCTGGAAGGATGGAAGGTAATGGGTGACATCTGAGTCGCAGTCACAACATCACAGGAGAAACCTGCAGCTAACTTCAGGAATTGCCAAATCTGGAAACCTCGGCTCTTTACGCAGACCTATAGCAAAGGAATGCTACAGATCCGCTTAACAAGAAGGCAGTCAAAAATGCTGTTGAAAGAAGCCAACAAACAAACAAGGCATCAACTGTTTCTTTGTTTGTCCAGGAAAGTTTATCCCCAACCTGAGTGATGTTGAGCAAGCCCTTCCAAGATCTCATGTAGAGTTCACCTCACAGCAGTCAGCTCAGGAGCAGTTTTTTGAAAAAGCTGAAGTAACTGTGTATTTCATTCCTGGTTCCTTTAGTAACCACAACGTCAGCAAGCCACTCGAAAAATACAAGCCGATGGCCAGCCAAGATGCTGTGCGAGCCGCTCTGCTCTAGAATGGATTTGATCGATTTGTCAGTTTTGTCACTTGATTGAAAGAACAATTTATTTAAATAAATGTTATATTTGACATGATTGGAACATGAATCGGAAGACAAGTTTCTCATTTTACCGTACTTTGCCCGATTGTCCGCGATCACACATGTGCAGAGAGGAAGAGATCCTTTTTACTGTCTGCCTGCTGCAGTCAAACAAAATTGAAAATCATTCAAACAGGAAACTTGTTGTTTTTAAGGACATTAAAAAGACACAAACAACAGGCACAAATAACTAATAATGTGTTAGATAGGTGATGTAATGGCCACTAACTAGGTAAAACGGTGGTAAAACTAGATATTTCTTATTTATATGCCTTAAACCTCTTGAAACCTTTATTTAAATTCAATTAATATACTTGAACAGTTGAAACACAAATCACCTACAATAATACTTCCAAGAATCATGCTATATATCGATATAGCGGTATAGCATGAGAGGCATGGCATGTGAGGGTCAATGGAGAAGGCTGCCGATTGTGGCTATGTTCATGCTGATTGATGCCGTGTTCTATGGTGACAAATTAAAGCTCAATCTCGAAAACCGCGACTTAACATCGTCTTATTATTGTGCATAAGGGTGATGTATAAGACTGCTTCTGTTGCGCCAAACTTCCTGATTTTAAAACTATCTTTACTATCATAATTTTATTAAATCGAAGTTTCGAACTTACACGCATGGGGTATCATGTTCTAGACCTGTCTAGTTCAAAATATGATTTGTTTTGTGTTTCTGCAGATTTTGGTGTATCCATGATACAGGTGAGTTTTTTCGAACACATCAAAAAATACTCTGCAAAAACTCTGTTAACAATGATCTCACTTTGCTACCTTTTGTTTGTAAAAGTTATTGTTTATTATTTTTTATTTTTCTGGTATTTTATGGGTTCATTGACATAGGAGGTTGGCTGCTGTAACATCTATGCTACCTCATTTATAATTTACATAATATGGAGATAGAGATGAGGCAGAGACAGACTCAATGGATGACCTCTTCCAGTTCATATGGAGGCTACTCCCCTCCCACAAACATAGCACCTTGGTCCAACAATTGTCTGGTTTATTTCAATAACCTATCCACCTCCTTGACAGATGACCTTTTCATTTGGCAGATGGTTCTACCTGTGTCATTGGTTCATGTTCCAAGTAAACAAACATATTGTTGCGTTCTGCAAAAACTGCATGCCTCAAAGGCAATGGCACCCAACATACAGTTGATCCCAGGCAGTTATTTCGATTAGTTTCATGAAGTTAGTCCTCCCCTCGTGTCTAGTGGTTAAGGGACGAATTGCCTTGTGGGACTCGTAGTTCGGTTAAAATAATTCTCTTGATTGCGTACTCTGACCCCGACTCGAACCCTTTCCTTTTAGCCATGTACACAACAAAGCATGCAACGCACACATGCCATTCAATCAAGACCATTGTTTAGTAAGCATATCGCGATGCTCCCGTGGCTCGGAATCAATCCCGTTGAACAAAGACAACCTGCCTCGGGAATTTGCGTGCCATTTTCCATTCAATCTGCCGCCATTCCCAACTGGCCCTCACCTTACTTCCGCACCTCACTCACCAAATTTCACACTTGACCACAAATTCTCCCGCACATGGGAAATTGTACTCCTGCACCCCTCGACCTCTGCATCGCTAACAATTCACCATCTATTTCGAGCACAGCGCGGAGTCTGCAATTGTCCTTGGTGCCGCGCGATCTCACCACGCGAGAGATGCTATGTAGCATCACTGCAATCTCACTGGGAGTCCCGGTGAGCGTCCGGAATTGTTGCAGCCCTCATACAGTTGTCAGACCACGTCAAGACCGTACAATGAGAGGGGTCACGGGAAAGAGCGATTCGGGAGTTTGCTCAGGTTCCGGGTGTGGCGTTTTGGCTCCTGAAGGAGCGAGTGGGTGGCGGAGAAAGTCCGCTACCTCCAACATGCAGATATAACTCGGTGCACATCGGGGCTGGGGTCCGGCTCGGGGAGCATGCTCCCGTGTTAAGTCAGGAGCTCCGAGGCATGCGAAGCTGGTGGGCATCTGAGCCGGTTTCCGTCTGGAGCCTGGCGGGGCGGGGCTAGGCCGGTGTGGCCTATAGAGGAGCAGATATTGGCCACATGCACCGCTTTCCAGTCCTCGCCCCACCCTTCCCCTGGGGCTTATAAAAGGGGGTAGCGTGGAGTTGTTGAAAAAAGAGCTTCTTCATGGAGAACATCATCCGTGTGTGACTGCCGTCCTTGAGAGCACTACAGTGGACTCTCTGCCATGCTACGACGTCGCCACCCCCCGGAAGCCAGACAGACTCACACCGGCCATGGACGGTGGATCAGTGCAGAGCACATGTGCCACGAGCCCCGCGAATAAATAAGAGGAGATAACGCACAATATCACGGAGGTGGGAATGCTCAGGTGGACGTCCATGGAGGTACATGCTTACACATACAGACCTTTACACGGTTGGGTTAGGGATTTCTTCTCATACATCTATTCTCTCTATTTTACTCCCCTCTCTCCATCTACTGTGGATGCACAAAGAAAATGCGTTACTGACTCGCAATCCCATTTTCCTGTGGCACGACACTGTACCCTATGTCGCATACATCACACCTCCCCACTCCCACACCGCAACACCAAGTTTCTTTCCAACTACTCCTCCTTAAGCGTCTGGGCCGCGTTGATCACCAACCGCGCCAGGTACTTAGGAGGCACTCACCTCAACCTCTCGCTCTTTCTTGGTTCTCTAACTTTCCTCTGGGTGTGCGTGCGTGCGTCGTGTGATGTGCCTGTCCTAGATTGAAGTAAGATTGTGGAGATAGTTGGATTAATCCTGCTCTGTCTTCTTTTGTAAGTTGTTGTTTGCCCGCACCCACAACAAATTCCTTGCTATCCCTGCTGTACATAAAAATAAACCCCCATTCAACTGTACACATACTTTTGCCTCGCTTGTTGTAAATATAATGCATTGTATCAAAATGTCCCAGCTCGTTTTTGTTTTTCCATTGTCCAGCATGGCCCGCACCCTAGTTTAGCAGATGTTTATTCACCAACGACTGTTTCCTAGCCGTACGTGCTTGCCAGTTCTGCTCGTTGCATATGATCTGGTAAGGCAAGATCCGGTTGAGAAAGTGCGTACGGAAGGCGTGTTCCCGGTAATTTGATCACGTGACCTTTAGGTAAACGGTATTTATTGAGATGAGGACTCTAAGTCACATGTCGAGTTCTATTGGCGTTTTGAGTTCGATGAGCGACCTGCCACATCACGAAGTTCATTGATGTGGTGATGCCTGCGGATTCGGAGAGTCTGGTGGAACCCGAGTAGTTCACCCCTCGTGGTCTTCGCCTCGACCCTGGTTCACATCAATATTGTTGCGGTCCGGTCAGTCCGGATATCTCCAGTCCGAATCATGAGTCATGTTAGTGCGACGGATAGTGTCGTCGACACCACAGTTCCTGAGCAAACAATTGGCCATTGTGCTTGCACTGCCGCCAGTGGAGCCACAGGCTAGAGCGAGGCCCGCCGTCCACCACATGACCTACAGTGATTAAGGAGGGATAGCTTAACTTGTCGCGTGATGACCTTTGACCTATGCCTTATTCTATAACTCCGCACCACCGTATGCTCTGCTTTTGGTAAAGCAGAATGCACCACATTATAGAGGCCAAATGGTTTTATTTACACAAGTAGTATTTACAATCACAAATGTACATCAGTAATTATTCAAATTATTCAAACACATGCAGATGGAAATGTGCTGACAAGCGAGGAAAAAAATACAGCGACACAGTCACGCTTCAAGAAATGATAGCTACCCCGGCAGCTAAGCTGCCATACGACCACCACCAAGGACCTCGTTCGAGTTTGTTCCTGTTTCCTCCACCTCTTCCTGTTCAATTCCCCGGCTTCTCGCCACACTGTTGGTGCATATTCCTCTCTCCTTGCTCTTCCATGAACCTCGATTTTGTAAAAAAATTTCATTTCACCCCTGGACAGACTGACAGACCCAAAGACCCAAAGAACAGTCCCACCCAGCACTTTAACATTAACATTGGAAACTCTTCAAATTTACACACTGCCTACACTTTTCCCACAATTATTAAGGCTGAGGCTACATTAATTGTTTTCAATAACACAGCAAAGTACAAAGTGTTTTGGGTAGGTTGGGAGTTCTATTATTTAATTATTATGGAAGTGGGCAGGGGAGGGGGGGGCAGAAGCCTTTCAATCAATATGTAATTGAACAATTTCACATGTAATGTTGGAGCTGTATGAAATAGCATTAATTAAATAACACATGGATAATAATCAATCATACGGATTCAAAATTGAATTAAATTCCATCCCCTCCTCCAAACTCTTCTTCTTATCTTCTTTTTTTCTCCCCTCTTCATCATCTCCTGCTCTCTGCCCCTAATTTCCTTCATCTAAAAACAATCACAACCGCAACGTCCGCTTGCAATGATCAGCAACATTTCTTTCTTACCCGTAACGGAATCCTCTCAGCAGCCATAACGTGATCCTTCCCGATTATAACCTGCACGTTCTTCCGCTATTTCAACAAATTCATTTCTCTGAGCTTTATTTCTTACCATCCAGAGACATTGTGAGTAATATTTTGCTCGGAAGTGAAAAATATAAAGCGAAAATTCAGCTAGTGCTAAATTATTTAAAAGGGGGTATTATCAAGCAGGCTGTTTATACACCGCCCAATATGTTGGCTGGAATTTGTTTCGACCAATCGCCAATTATTTTGAATCCTGTGCAAAGAAATTACCGACAATTATATACTCGTGTGGTAATTTGTCCGTCACCCATCAATACTCAAACTACCTAAAAGTCCTGTCAACATCCCCATACCCCTCTATCTCCATAACTTCCAGGAACCAGTGTAATTATAATTTAAACTTATCTATTGTTTCTGCCGCCACTACCTTTCCAGGGAAACCATTCCATGCATTAACTACTCTCTGAGTAAAAGCAGTAAAGACTGTTTGTTCAATGTAAAACCTTCCTACACCATTCTTCCAGCCATTGGTTGGCGTCTATTTCTCTGCTCATAATTTCCATATTGTTTCCTAATTTTGGGAGAATCCCAGAAAACATGACCTCACAACCCTTTGGTTTTAGACACTTACCCAATATCCTGAATCTACTTTTCAAAATCTCTGAGTAAACTTTCCCAACATCATTCTTTCACCTCGGTGTACACAACCATCTTCCTTCATGACCCGATACAATATCGTTTACTCCTTCCTTCAATGTCCCGAACTCCTGCTCCTTCAAAACTACACAGAATTCTATGTCTACGATCCTTCCTGCAGAATTAAGAATCTACATGTTTAATTGTCTCATCACCCACAAAAACTGTCTCCCATACCTCATGTCTACCAATTTATATTTCTGCACCTCCACCACTGCCTACACCCAGTGCACCTCCACCACTGCCTGCACCCAGTGCACCTCCACCACTGCCTGCATCCAGTGCACCTCCACCACTGCCTGCATCCAGTGCACCTCACATGTGCACCACTGTAATTTCAACCAGTGCTTTCAGCTGCATCCCTACTGTTTGCGCCCAATAAAACGTCACACCACTTGCCCCCCTGACTACAACCACTGCTGCTCCGCTCACCTCCCAACTGCTTTCGCCGGCAGCGTGCACTTCCATCCACTACTGCTTTCCCCCACTGCACCTCCACCACAACTGCTTTCCCTCACCACACCTCCACCACTGCCTGCATCCACTGCACCGTCACCACTACCTGCCCCCGCTGCACTATAACCACTTCCAATGCAAGAAGGATTGAAACATGTCAAAGACTAGAAGAGCACTCGATAGAGCACACACCTCCGCCCCATAATGCCTGATCCACGAGAACATATCGAGCCCACTACATTTTTGAGATATTGTGCTAGTATATTGTTACGAATCTGGAAGCCATTAGCACACAAACAGACAGCAGCCCCCACAGTTCAGTTATTTCGATAAGTATG
>CM068956.1:93728214-93741672 GCA_035128595.1 Eptatretus atami | reverse complement strand
CCAAACCTTCATTTTCCAACTCTGTATTCGAACCTCATTCCCAAACCTTCATTATCCAACTCTGTATTCGAACCACATTCCCAAACCTTCATTATCCAACTCCGTATTCGAACCTATCATCAATCTCGTGTTCTCCAGACTACCTCATTCATGTGGCGGCAGCATCGGGGGACATTTTCATGCACTTTTTGTCCTGCGAGCAAGTGGTACTCGGCAAAACCACTGTTACGAGTGTCATCTTCGGACCCTGATCGATTGCACCCATTGCAAGCAGGTGAGCATCCATTCAACTGATACCTCAGTTGGTATAAACATTGTCTTATATTCTACAAAGGGATTTATTACATTCCCTTCATCGGAATGGCGACGACACACCATGCACCAAAATAGTGGTTACTCAGTAAAATTGAAACAGTGAACTCCTTCGTTGATTGGAAACACAATTTACAGTATACTTCATCCCATGATCCCAACCTTGCTACTTTCCTCGTCGAGGATTTCACCTGGGAGAAGAATCGTAAATTATCCCCTGTTTGCAGATTCGTTGATGATGACAGCAACATCCCCCCTAAGCAGTGCTGCACCGCCCAACAGAAGATCACCTTGCTGGAACTTATTCTGAGTCAGATTGCTAAATGCTGCCCCAATATCCCATCAGCACTATACTCTGAAACTCGACGTCGATCGCCAACATTTGGCAGTCAATGTGACTGCATTTCAGTTTCCACTTGACAGGGGGACATTTCATTGACAGCTGTGATACGCCTCAACCCTGATGAATGCCCCAAAGTCCTGTAACAATGCACCATGGTTTTTGTGGAAGATAACCTGCGTAATTTTGCTGGAAAATGAGGAAAACGAGAAAACACTTCCAGAAAACGAGCCGATAGCATCTCCAAACCATGATCAGCACGTCACCGAAGATGAGCAGCTCTCTCCCCCACTTGAGAACTACAGTGTGATCACTCACATGGCTTCACCTTATCTACAGTTCATTATCAAATGTTCATTTCATTATCAGTTCATTCCCCTGCTTATCAAACAGTGCTATGGAACTGAACTGTGGTCTCACAAACTCACTTCCGGAAACCAATAAATATCTCAAGCCATTGACTCACTGCTAGATGAGCTCTACACCTCTGACCATTAGTACTACAGCATCTCGACTACAACTTTTCTGCCCAACATCATTCCCATTGCCATAATCAAGCCATGTCATTTCAGGGTCCAGTTCCAATAGACTGATAAAGTATTGTCCCCTCTGCAAACAAGTGGGACATGCCAACTACCACCATTTCTTAAATTAATGTCGTTACTTCTCTGAATGGGAATGTAAGTACCACGGGCCTTAAACTTCCTGATAACATTGCGTTCGGTGGACACAGGAACATCAAGGTCTCTAGAGATGGACTTTGTAACCTTGAGATTGTCCATGCTTGGCTACAATGTTGTGTTTGACCTCCTCAGACAATTTTCTTGTTTTCTTTGTTTTCTCCATGCTCATTGAGGTACACACAGACACAAAACAGCAGAATGACTCCTTTCCTCCATTCCAACTGGTTGAATGAGTGATCTTTATATTGCAGGCACCTGTATCTCACTACAGGTGAGTTCAATTCCAAAGTAAAGGAGAATCAACCTGCTTGAAATCTAATTATTTCGAACAACTTCTAAAAAGTGCCAATAATATTGTCTGGGCCATTTTAGGATTTATGTGTGGAGTAAGCTAAGATTTAGTAATTTTTCAGCTTTTTTTGTTTTGTTTCACTGTAAACCAAAGAAATACATTTGTGGATACCAAAAGATTTTTTTAATTTCAACAATTTTCTGGAAGAAATGATGCATTATTTGAAAAAAGTGCAAGGGTACCAATATTTTTGGCCACGACAGTAGCTGGCATATCTGAAGAGTCAAACGATGAATCGGCAGAGTTGACATGTGCCTTTGTGGATGAGAAGGTGAATGAAACATTGCTCAGAACCATCCACTACCTATTTTTCTCTTAATATTGACACTATGTTGATGCGATTTCAAGGTCATTGGACCAATATAGACCGCCCAATACATTGATATTTCTTGAGTTGATCCTAATGTTATGTAGAGCTTGCTTGACTGTATTTTATTTTCCACTGTTTGTGGTTTTTTGTAATAATTGTCAGGTACAGGGGTTGTTTGTTTTTTTTTTACCAGAAAAGGATTTATTGTGTGAAGGTAATCTATTGTTAAGTATCCACTTCTAAAACCTCATTGCTCCCATGGTTAGTTGTTCAATCGTGTGCCTGCTGTGATTTATATTTACGCGACCCAAATACCAAGCTTCCTTACTTACTCTCTACAGTGCACACCATGTAGTCACCCATCAGAACCTCCCACCTCCAACCCACAATTGCACAATATATAGATATCCCCTCACAGTGCAACAAACACTAATGGCAGTAGAGGGCACAAAACAGCTACGAATGGACATTTTCCCATTTGTTTGAAACACTACTGATCAGAATTTAAGTATCTCATCATGAAGAGATAATTTTAAAGAATGGCACAGATAGAGTAGGATATGTTCCACTAAGCTCGGGTTTATGTCCTAATACAAAATGTGCTTTATAAAGTTCTCGAGAAAAAGAATATGAAAGTTTTTGATAAACCCCTTGGGTTGTTTGGTTCGGCTGTATGGAGATTTTAACTGGAGCATTGACAGGGTGCAAGCTCACTGACCTGAATGGGCAAGCTGAGCTATTGAATACACAATTAAGTCATGGATGCTGCCCCATTGAAAATTCTCAGTGTGTCCTGTCAGTTCATTTGGGATAAACAACATTGATGGCCTTTTTGACAACACATGACTTTCAAAATGGCATAATCGGCCCCAGATTGCTTGGCACACATGCGTAGAAACCCCAAGTAACGAAGTCAATTGGGGCAGCCTGGAAGTGTATCATGCCTCCCAGATAAGGACTGAAGAATAAAAGGCCTAAAAAAAACTTTAAAGAGGTTGAAGTGCTTGTAAGCAAACTTGCGACAAAGGGGTGTGCATCCACACAATTAAAGAGTTGAGAACTTCCTCATCAACTCGTCCAAAAAGTTTCTATGTTGCAGTCTGCACTGCAAAAACTCCCGATGATATGGGCCCCTGGAATTACCAAAGGTTCGTAGACAGACGAGTCCTACCCAAACCGTCGTGCTTCTTAACAATGATGGGAAGGTCATATGTGGGCCTTGGCGATGCACAGGGGTAAGTTTAAAATGATGATTTTACTATTAATCATGTTTGAGAGGAGGTAAGTAGGAAGAGGGGTGGGTGGGAGTATGTGGGCTGTGAGTGCCATTACTATATATATATACATATATATACATATATAATAATATATATATTTATATATTAAACAAGCCGGTAGGCGGCCATGGGTCGCGAGCATCCGATGACCTTTGACCCCTGATCTGAGTTAATCTAGTACTAAGTACTTACGAAATTGCAATCGAATTGGTTAACCCGTGATGAGCAAGGGGGCTTTGAATGGTCATTTGCCCGAACAATGCACTCATTGACCTTTGACCCCTGACTTAGCCGAGATAGGTCAATATGTCCTGAAGCAAAGTTGTAGTACCCATTGAGTCTCTGTACCTATGAACTTTCATTCGTATTGGTTAATCCGTGTAGGAGCAAGGGTGCCTTGAATTGTAATTTTGCCCGAAAAATGCACTCATTGACCTTTGACCCTGACCTAGCCGAGATAGGTCAATATGTCCTGAAGCAAAGTTGTAGTACTCATTGAGTACTTTGTACCTATGAACTTTCATTTGTATCGGTTAATCCGTGTAGGAGCAAGGGTGCCTTGAATGGTAATTTCGCCCAAAATGCACTTATTGACCTTTGATCCCTGACCTACTGAGATAGGTCATTATGCAAATGAGCAAAGTTGTAGTACTCATTACGGTCTATAAGCATATAAAGATCATTCGATTTGGTTCAACCTCTTGGAGCTCGTGTACTTTAAATTTTCAGCGGGAATGCTCAATGGCCCTCGGACACCCAAGTTGAGAGGGTTACCATTTGGAAACTATAAGATATAGAAAAAATGGATGTCATATAGCGGATAGAGAATCACCTTAAGATTATGCATACCAAATCTCATCGAGTTCCATCTACTGATAACTACTCAGTATCAATTTGAATGAAAAGTACCGAAAATGCGGTTTGATATCGGAAATCCCCAAAGTTCGAGGGGTGCTGTGGGTGAATAAAGATATAAATCGAAAATCCGGCTTGACTATTTGTGCACAATGCATTCCAGATGATTATTGTGAATTTTCATGACCATCCGACCATAACCCTAGGAGGAGTAGCATTTGGCGCGAAGGCACCTCCAGCTCTCGCATATTATCGATTTTTGCCCTTTGACCCCTGACCTAAGCAATATCGGTCAATATGTCCTGAGGCAAAGTTGTAGTACTCATTGCGTGCTATGAATCTGCAAAGTTTCATTCGGATCGATGCACTCACCTGGTCGCTAGGGGCCTTCAATTTTCGCCAATTTTCGGGCATACCCCATTTGTAGGGGGCGCTGAGGGTAAACTATTCCATATATCACAAAAATCGAAAATATTTGGTAGAGCATCACCTGTAGATGATGCTTGCCAAATTTCATAAGCCTACGTGGATAATGGCTTTCGGAATTGATTTCGCGTGAACGGTACCGATTTTGAAGGTTTTTCGGCTGTTGCTAGGGAACCAAAGCGTCCCTAGCAACCATCACAATTTCCAAAGCACTAGGTCATAAGATGTACCTACACCCGAGTTTGGTCAAAATCTGCCCACGTTTACTACCAATATTGCTGATGACAAACGAACAAACATCCAAACGAACCTCAGCCATAGGCTGAAGGTTATCTTGCCAAAAACAAAAATATTTATATCATCAATGACGTCAGCAAAAGAATTCAATAGTCAAACTAGTAGAAAGCACTATCCAAGAGCTTCTACTACTTGATATGGTTTGTCAAAGATTAAAGATGACTTCAATTAGGTGAAGTTTCGACATGAAAAATCCAGTTTTTTTCGTCATAACCTCGTCAAATGACGTCACATCGTCAAATAGTTATATGTCTAGAAAACACTCATCAAGAGCTTTAATTTGAGGGACTACTCGATATGGTAACGGAAACATAAAAATTTGAACTTAGTGTAAAAAATGAAGACCTTCAAGTTAACCTTGAAGGTCAAGGCCGATCAACACCAAAAAATAATTAGCTTAGCGCCATACCACACCCTACACACCTACCAAGTAGGTATGTACTTACATTCGAGCAAGGTTACTCAAAAATAAGGGTTTCGTCGACCTTGATGCTTGACCTCATTGTGACCTTGACCTTTGACCTTGACCTACTAATTTTATATAGTCAATGGTATGCATCCAGGACCAAAGTACATTTCATAAAAGAGATTTGATGAGAACTGAGGAAAAAATTTTTCATGAAAAATCAGTTTTTCGTCATGACGTCATAACGACGAAAATTTTTATATATCTGAAAACACTCTTCTTGGGCTTCAATTTGAGATACTACTCGATATTGTTAGTCAAAGATTTAAAAATGACCTTCATGAACGTCAACTTCGACCTTAGGCGCTAACCATGAAGGTCAGGCCGATCGCCACCAAAAACTAATCAGCTGAGCGCCTATTGATATACTATATATCCACCAAGTTTGGAGATGATCCGATAAAAATTACTCAAAAGTTAAGGGTTTCGTTGATTTTGATGTTTGACCTTCTGGTGACCTTGACCTTTGACCTTGACCTTCAATATTTGTGTGTCGAAAGCTATTGCGCTCACGAGTATACATATCGAATTTGAGAGCGATGCACGAAAACTGTGATCTACAGAGCTAGTTGAAACTTGAAAATCAATTGTAACAAAAAAATAAATACACAAACAAACCGACGAAAAAACAGATCTGCAAAACGCTCTGCGTTTGGCAAGATAAATAAACGAGATGCGAACCTCAGCCATAGTCTGAAGGTTATCTTGCCAAAAACAAAAATATTTATATCGTCAATGACGTCAGCAAAAGATTCTGTCGTCAAATTATAGCTATATCTGAAAAGCACTCTTCTTGGGCTTCAATTTGAGGTACTACTCGATATTGTTAGTCAAAGATTTAAAAATGACCTTCATGATCGTCAACTTCGACCTTAGGCGCTAACCATGAAGGTCAAGGCCGATCGCCACCAAAAACTAATCAGCTGAGCGCCTATCGATATACTATAATTCCACCAAGTTTGGAGAGATCCGATAAAAATTACTCAAAAGTTAAGGGTTTCGTTGATTTTGATGTTTGACCTTCTGGTGACCTTGACCTTTGACCTTGACCTTCAACATTTTGTGTGTCGAAAGCTATTGTGCTCACGAGTATACATATCAAGTTTGAGAGCGATTGCACGAAAACTGTGATCTACAGAGCTAGTTGAAACTTGAAAATCAATTGTAACAAAAAAATAAATACACAAACAAACCGATGAAAAAACAGATCTTGCAAAACGCTCTGCGTTTGGCAAGATAACAAACATCCAAACAAACAGACAGAATTACTGACAATAAGGGTCACGTATTTCGGCGACCCAAATATTACAGTATGAATATATATATAATATATATATATATATATATATATATATATATGTATATGAGGTGTGTTCAAAAAGTATCCAACCTTAATTTTTGTGCGTAAACAAATGAAGCTAGGGAGGCATGGTTTGGTGCACGTATGTAGGCGATCCTAATCCGTATGCGTGAATATTTTCCGCCTGCAGAAGCTGTCAGTCGCCGACAGACCGCCGATGAGTGAGGAATGTAAGTGAGCGCCGTCGGATTTTCGTTTTTGACAAAATGACGGATCACTGTGGTCTCATCGCCAGTGATCACTGTGTTGAAGAAGTTGGGATCGCTGTTCACAGTCTCCAGCATGTCCTGTGCGATCTCCAAACGGAGTTGCTTCTGCTCGATCTTAGCAGCTTTGGCACTAACTTCGCTGAGATTCTCCTAAGCCCAAATCCTCAGTCACAATGGAATGAACGGATCCAATGTTGACGCCCGCCTCGTCTGCAAGTTCTCTGATCGTGATTCGACGATCCTGCATCAGCAGGGTCCTCACTTGATCAATGACAATCTCATTTCGGGATGTTGAGGGCCTACCAGAACGTGCTTCACTTTCCACTGATGTGCGACCATCTTTGAAGCGGTTGTACCACTCTTTTATCTGTGTGCTGCCCATTGCTTTGTTCCCGAAGGCCTGTTGAATCTTGCGGATCGTTTCCACTTGGGAATCGCCAAGCTTTACACAAAATTTGATGCAGTAGCGGTTTCAAGTTTTTCCGTCATTTTGTCAAAAACGAAAATCCAACGGCGCTCACTTACACTTCCTCACTCATCGGCGGTCTGTCGGCGACTGACAGCTTCTGCAGGCGGGAAAATATTCACGCATACGGATTAGGATCGCCTACATACTTGCACCAAACCACGCCTCCCTAGCTTCATTTGTTACGCACGAAAAATTAAGGTTGGATACTTTTTGAACACACCTCGTATATACATATATGAAGAAGAACTTTTTTAAAGTACAAGAAGGCGCTTCCAACCAAAAGTAAAAACGAGATCATGAAGCCGGCGAAACGTTGCCCTGAGAACGGGTCTGCTTTCGCTTTTTTGCTCAAATTAGCGTGTCAATCTCGTTTTTACTATTGGTTGGAAGCGCCTTCTTCTCAGTGCCGGCTACAGGCTATAATCAGCAGGGGGCATTCATTTTTCAAAGGGGCACTTTATTTTTCAACACCCCCATATATAGCAAGCAAATGCTCACCTATACAATAAACAACACGGTGAAAGTGCTTTGAAAAAGGCTACAAGTATAGGCTACTACAATTATGCACCAACAACAAATAAAACGAGGTTACGCACTGCATCTACCGGACGGCCGTCATGAGGCACTGGTGGGGGGGGGACACCGGAGACATGGGAGACGTGGTAGACGCCGGCGGACATTTCAAACTCGGTGCAATTGTATACAGCCGACGCGCTGTAATTATAGCATTATAATGTCTTTAATGTAATGTCACCATCTCCACGGCGGGAGAGAGGAAAAAAAAAAAGGTACTGCGCACATAACAAGCCTTCACTTATAATGACATCACATAATAGACAGACCTACTGTAGTGTGCACATAACACGATAACTAGCTAGTTAACATTAGTATAGTACTGTAGTTCAGTTGACACCTTAACAAAACAATAACTATACAGAAAAAAAAGCAACATACTGTGGAAACACGATCGCACCAACAACAACAAATAAAATAAATTATTGAGCATTATAATCATATAATGTCACCATCTCCACGGCGGGAGGAAAAGGGGAAAAAAGGCTATGCACCAACAACAACAAATACAAATATGTGAGCATTAATTTATAGGCCTAGTGTCTTAATGTCGCCATCTCCAGGCACCTGTAAAACATATTAAAATAATGGTGGGGTAGGGTACTGCTGGCCATCTGGACTGGGGGGGGGGGCACAAAGTCTAATCTGGTGGCATTGCCCCCAATGCCCCCCCCCCCCCGTGGGCCGACACTGCTTCTTCTTCTTTAAAATTGTGTAATCCCAACCGCCCCAATCATATATATCATAATATATATATATATATATATATTATATATATATATATAATATATATATATATATATAATATATATATACATATATATAATAGACATATATAGAAACATGTGGGAGTGGTCAAACAGGAATTGGGGAGTGCTCGTCAAACCCCATTTGTGTAAGTATATGTATATGTACATTGTTAGTATATGCCGTCATAATTGAACTGTGCATCCTGTGATGACTTACCCAGCACTTCACAGCAGCCTTTACTTCATCGTCAGAAGAAAAAGTTCTCCACAAAGGTGTTCCTTAAGTTTCGGGAAGAAACATTTGTGGTGGTACTCCATTGACTGTCTCTTACTTTCAAGATCGCAAATGTGCATCTAACTTTCATCTCCAGTCATCTCAACTCATCTCCAGTCAGTCATCCCAACTCTCATCTCCAGTCATCTCATCTCTTGTCAGTCATTCCAACTCTCATCTCCAGTCAGTCATTCCAACTCTCATCTCATCAGTCATCCCAACTCTCATCTCCAGTCAGTTACCCCAACTCTCATCTCCAGTCAGTCATCCCAACCCTCATCTCCACTCAGTCATCCCAACTCTCATCTCCAGTCATCTCCAGACTTCACGTTTCATAGCACTGGCAACATTGTGACTTGTACGGCCCTCTGCCATCTTGACTAACGTCTTAACTAATTGAGACATCTAGTGTCAGAATCACTAAACTTTGCATCAAGTGGTGGGAAGAACTAATGTGCAGACTGGGCTTTGTTTCATTCGAATATCTTTTCGTGTTTTAGAGAAAAATAATGAGGCATTACTTCTCAACATTCCCTCGTACTGTAGTGTGGCTGTGAGTAGATGTCATACATCAGTCCAACAAGTAAACCTGGTAGAAAGAAAGACAATAAAGAAACCGAGTTGTTTTGCTCTGGATGTGATATTCTGTCGAGTTTATTGCCTTTTTTTCTTTTCCAGCCTCAAGCTTTTCCAAGTGTTCTCCAAGGTCGATTTAATCATGGAACATAATCACTGCTCACCTCCACTCATTTACTCCTCTTTTTCCCCACCATTGGAATAAACTTCCACATTCTCTTCAATCTCATTCTTCCCTTCAGGTTTTCAAGATAGCTGTTCACCACCACCTCAGATCACCCCCCCCCCCATCCAAAAGCCATGATCTTTTCTACACCCATTAACCCCTCTTAAAAGCTCTCCTCCTTCCAAGTTTCCCGTGTTTTCTTCCAGAGAGTTTGCATCAGTATCCACCTTGTCTACCCCGTGCATCCTCCCCTACCCCCTCATCCCTTATTTGTCCAAGTCTCAATCGATTTCAGTTGCCCTCAACCACACTGTTGATGTATTTCACCCTTCTCTTTTCTGCTGTTCCTTTTGTTCTGTTACATCTCGATCCATTCTATGTTCAAACTCCTCCACGAGCCTTGACTTTGCATAATGTGCCATAATGTCCCCAAAAAGTAAAGCCGTGCCTTCAAACACCTCGGTGGTCGTACATGGGTCGGACTTCAAAATTGTTTCTCCCGTTATCATGACTACTACACAAGATCTTTTTGCATTTGTTACCAAGTATATTCAGAGCACCCATTGTAATGATCTGAAAATCCAATTGTCTCAGCACTTTATATGTTCAACCGCAGTGGAACAGTTTGTAAAATCTTATGCAGTCAACAAATCCTCTTCGCTCCGTTTACAGTTATGTTTTGTGCAGATTTCT
This sequence comes from Eptatretus atami, assembly GCA_035128595.1. Taxonomy (NCBI): domain Eukaryota; kingdom Metazoa; phylum Chordata; class Myxini; order Myxiniformes; family Myxinidae; genus Eptatretus; species Eptatretus atami. The sequence continues at coordinate 93,731,285 of CM068956.1, read as the reverse complement.
TGTTTGTACAATAGTTTGTGGAATTTTCATTTTTCCTGTTTCGGTTCAGCTTTTCATTCTCAGTTCAGCAATGGTGCAGGAAGGAAGTCCTATTGTGCATATCCGAATCAGTCCTGTCTGTCACTCGTAACATCCATTCAATTTCGTTTTATTCAACTTTAGGCAAACTCGCACGTCTTGTTTTGTAAAAAATTAGACAACATATCGTAAGAAACTGGTGATGTTAGAAAGAATAGCAGAAAGAGAATAAGAAAACTTGAAATGCCAAAACATTTCAGGATTTGTACCGGTACAGATAAAGGTGTGGTGAAGACTGGTAAACATCGCAGGAAAAGATGGAGACTCTCAGTCTGGCAATAAAGATATGGCAAGATTGTTAAACAGCTAGTTTGTTCCCAGATTTAAGGTGGAGAAGGAAGGAAAAGCAGTCTGCTCCAGGGACTAGCTTTGAAAGCAGGATGGAGGATGAGATAGCATCTGGGAAGACAGAAGCAGAGTAAGAAGCTGGAAACTTTAAAGGTGGACAGAACGTGGGTTAGGCGGTTATATGATTACATACTGGTGTTCATTGAAGTTAGGAAGAAAATTATATTTGCTGATCGATATCACAACCCTTTGAGATGGGGAATGGGGGAAGGATGAGGAAATAAGGAAATGCTCTCAGGTCACAATGCAATAAAACCCAAACTGAAGTCACAATGAGTAATCAAAACTGCACTATGTACTACTATTACTGCTACTACTACTACTACTACTACTACTTTTAATGGCACCAAATTATTCCTACCTCTTGAGATCGGCCAGGGACGGTTTTGGCCCAAGTGTTTCATAAACCAGTGCCGTCAAACCAATTTGTTCAGGGTGCTGTCGATAACTCGCCTGTTCTTCACGAAAGACATGGATGTTTAATATCCACCAACGACCAGTGCTGGCAGACAGGTCCTCCAGCTTAACATTGTTCGAATGGACGGATTGTTGTTTGATGCCTCACCTGCAAGTGAAACACAACAGGATGACAGTTTATAGCTGAGTTGAGATTCGATCCCAAACGAGATAGCTCAGAAGTGAGTGTGCATACCTCTAGAGATGAGGCTACCCAATAAATTTAACTATTTACAAGTGATTCACATATTGTTTTCGAACGTCCTTGTAATTCGTGTTTAAGCCCACTCATGTGTCCTTGTCTTGCATGCAATTAATGTCTGATCCTTTTCACTGTCTTTGGATTAGGTATTGGACACAACTTTGTGATTAGGAGCATGTACCTCATATGCATAGAGCTTTGGTGGTTGTACTGGCACTGGCTAACACAGTAAGCTGTCTATTTACTTTTTCTGGACTAGAGATCACACGTCCTGTCAGTTGATGGTGTTGACTCGTGAATTTACTCCATTGTAGTTTATTCCATCTAAAACTGCTATTCTGGGGCAGCACTTGCAAAGAGTACCGCATCTAGGAGCACGACGTCCTTCGGGAGGGTTCATAAGCCAGCTGCTTTGTCTGCATTTTGGCTGTCGACTCGCTCCTCCATGAGCTTAGACTTTTGCATAAAACCATATTAAATATGCCACACACTCTCTGTGAAAGAGTGGTTGGACGTAGCCCAGGAGGTCAACACAATCTGACATCCTGCTTTGCTTGTTAAGATCACTGCACAGGAGGGCGCCTTCATTCCTGGATTTCTGTCTTCCTACAATCGCACAGTAAACGTGTTGCCATCAATGGAACCCTCTCCTCCCCTCTTCCAGTAGAAGCTGAAACTCCCCAAGGCAGTATTTTGGGCCCAGTTTTGTTCCTGTTCGATAACGATGACCTCTCTGATGCTCTGGAAACCCCTCTCTTCCTTTTTTATTTTTGTATACATTGTCGAGGCTTATATGAGAGCTAACACACAATGTACAGCAAGGGGGGGTCAGGAGACAAGAGGGGCAGAAGAGGGAAGGACAAAACAGTGGGGAACAGGGACATTTGGAGACCTGTGGAAGGGAGAGGGATGGGGTGGGGAACATGGGGTATACAACATGGACATTACAGGGACTATCAGGACCTCACACGACAGGGAAATTTCGGGAAGGAAGGCAGGGAATTTGAAGGAGGTGGGTTTGGGGTGGATTAAAGGAGGTAGAAAAGATTGTGGTTTTGGATGGGGAAGATAAGAGGAGGTGGTGAACAGCTGTTTTGAAAACCTGGATTTAAGAGAGAGTGTGGGAGTTTATTCCAAAGGTGGGGAAAAAGAGGAATGAAAGAGTGAAGGTGAGCAGTGATTCGTGATTTTGGTAGTTTTACCAGAAGGGGGTTGCTGGTGGACCTTGAGCACCCTGTGGAAATATGGGGGTGACATATCGTAGACAGAGCAGGGGGGGGGGGGGGGGGGGGCCGAGACCGGAGAGGAGACGGAAGAAGACAGAAAGACCACTGACCTGCCTGCTGTGAGAGAGTGAGAAACCCAAAGACTCAGCATCATCGCGGGAGATGCCAATGATCCTAAATGCCTAGGTTTCCACAGTGTGAAGCCGAGAAAGGTGGGAGGCAGGAGTACCAGCAAAGAGGGGAGAGCAGCACTCCATCAGGCTGTGGCCAAAAGCTTTGTGTGTGGTCAGGAGCTTAGGTGGGCTGAGGAAGAACTTTGCAAGATGGAGGATGCCCAGTCAGCGACTGGCTTTGGAGGCCAGTCTGGAAATGTAGCTTTCCCAGGAAAGATCACTGCAGATAGTGAGGCCCAGATGCTTGAATGAAAGGACTTCTTCCAGAGGATTGTTGAGAAAGTGTATGGGGGTTTTTCCAAATGGTCCTTTCGGTGAGACATAGTGAGAGTGTGAGAATTGTCAGGATTGAAAGACACGTTCCATGTGTTGGACCAGTTTGTGATTTTATCCAGATCTGCAGAGAGCGATGGAGCTGCTGCATGCCAGTCTGAGGGATGACAGATGGTATGGCAGAGGGTGGAGTCATCATCAAAGTGATAAAGAGGATTTCCCAGAGAGTCGGAGAGATCATTGATGAAAACCAGAAAAATGAAAGGGCCCAAAACGCTGTCTTGAGGAACTCCAGCCTGGACAGGAAGAGGGGAT
>CM068956.1:93698396-93724483 GCA_035128595.1 Eptatretus atami | reverse complement strand
GCCGAGGTCTGGGTACCCGGTCATCACTGCCAGCAGTTATAAAGTGGCAGTTCTAGTTATTATTATTTTTATTCGATAATGATTGCATAAGATTAGGTAAAGGAAGGTTGAAGAAAAAAGTCATGAGGTGAATGGTGAATTTGGATCGGCAAACGCAGAGGATAGAAGCAGATCCAGCAGAAACACGTAGTTACAGGAGGTGTTTCGTTAAATGTGAATTTATTTATTTTTTATTTTTAAATAAGGATTGCGTCAGATTCGGAAAAGGAAAGGTTAAAGTAAAATCATGGAGGTGTATGGTGAATTGGATCGGTAAACGCAGAGCGAGACTGATGGGTTGATGAAAAGTAACAGGAAGAGGGTAAAGACACGTGGTTTCAGGAGGTGTGTAGTTAGAAAGGAGACAAGAAATGTTTTTAAAAAAAATTTTTGATGGATTTTTGCTGATGATTCTACATTGTGTCTTACAGTCCATCATACCTCTGCTAGACTGACAACAGCTTTGTCTCTGCTGATCTATAAATGATTTGATTCTGCTCTGATAAATGGAACATGTCCTTCAATCATGGAAAATCCCACAGTCTCATCATATTGCTTCAGAATGATCATCAAACAAATCAACCTATCTATTTCCTTGTTCATCACACTGGAAGAGGTTAAGTTTATTGAACTCCCAGGCTTTACTACACAGCCATGACCTTTCCTGGGCTGACCACATAACAAAGATTACCCTCTAGCACAGCTGCAAATTTGGCAACCTCCTTCAATCCAAGTCTTTTCTTGAAAAATCATAGCTACGCACAATCTATAAAGCTTTTGTCCGTAGCTCAATGGAGTACTGCTTTCCGCTCTGGGCTGGCATTCCAGTGTCACATTGCCCTCCTGGATTCTAAAGGCCATTGCTCCAAGGTCTTGTTGCTTTCACATCACAAGCAGGTGGGTGATCTCTCCCTGTTTTCTACTGTCTATTCTCCAATATTGCTCCCTCTGCTCTCTCAGTCCTCTGACTGCACCCCTTCCCCCCCCCAACTCCATGATGCACACGTTCTTCCAGTAACCCTCTCCTGGATAAACTTCAAAAATCCAGGCTAACTGCACATCTCAACTCCTTTGTTCCTCACTCCTCCCATCTGTAGAACCACCTTCCAGGGTCTGTTCTTTCCCACTCTTACATCCAGGGCTTCAAGCAGGCAGTGCACCACCACCTCTTGTCATCCTCACACATGATCTTTATTACCCTAATTAACCCATCCTAAAGCAACCCTCTCAATGGCCGATTTCAGCGTTTCCTCTCCTCTCTCTTCCTTCCCAATTGTTATTCCCTCATTGGTTGTGCCCAATTGTTTCCTCGCAACCCCAATGTCAATTTAACCTTGGTCTTCCATGAGCCTCGCCCTTGTAGAGGAAAAAACAAAACAAAAACATAGTAGTAGTTGTATGTATGCCTTGATGGTACGACTATTGAGGTAGCCCTAATATTAGAAAAATTATAAAATAATCTCGTTTTTTCACACAATTAATTGCCAATCTGAACTATTTGTGTGATTTCTGGAGTTAGCATCTTACAAATATTACTTCAGGAGAATAAGCTAAAATTCTTGCCCCTGAGACTTTTTTAAAATAAATACAAGCCGAGACCTAGCTGCAGACATCGTTCCCACCTAATCGTTACAGTTCTTTTGTAACATCAAGTTGTACCGAGCTCTTTCTGGCTCGGAACTGGAAAGCCACAAAATACATGTTTTTCAACTTCCCTTCCATTTGTACGGTCTTCCAAAAATTGTAAATAAACTGTGGCCATTCAAATAAAATTCTTCCATATCAACCCAAAGCAACTTCACAATCATTCAGTAGAGCATTGACCCTCATGTGACATTAGAAGAATTATTGGACCTCCCACTATGCTGCTGCGATGTGAGCGAAAGGAGTGGGCAAGCGGCTTTGGCGCTCGCAGGCAGCCTTGGCACCTGTTCTCATTGCTGTCACTGCCTGAAGCCACAAATTACAGATCCCTTGGCAGACTGGGAAGCAGATGGTCAGGCTAAGACATGCTCTTCTGTGCAACCCTCAGGCAACAATCTGTGCGAAGAATCGGATTTTTAGGTCGGGTCATGTACCATTAGGGTTGTTGCGAGCCAAGTCCCTCCTTGTCCAAGAACTTTTACTAACCCCATTCACAATTGCAGAGCAAAACAGTGTGTGATGGGTGAGACGTCAAACGCCCACAGGCATTTCTCGATGAGAATCAGAGTAGACACAATGAAACATTTATTCTGTTACAGCCTGCATTAGTCCAAAGTTTCTTTGGACAAGTGCATCTTGGCACGGTTTATCTGCAGCAAACAATGCATGATATACAAAACTGGAAATACCAAATACACCAGGAATACTAAAATAAATTTTTCTTGCAAAGATTATTTGGAGCTATGGAGTTATGTTGCTAAGTATTCTTCTTTATGTGTCTATTGACAATGATCACTCATACACACTCACACACACTCGAGAAAACCAAAGCATCATACTGTAATCGTTCCCTGACCAAATGCATCAAGTATCGAAGTATGAATAAAAACTTGCATCAATGCAAACACCCTTTATGCAGGAGAAAACAGTGCAGTGCTAATCTGACTCACGTGTCAGAGTACACATCACCAAAAGTATTGGGACAGCAGACCATTCCAACTTGCATGTGTATATTATTCCCGCAATACAAAGCAATGTGTGCTCTTATTACGACATTTTGGACAATGCTGCACGACCAGCTTCGATGCAAGTTAGGATGAGTGCTCTTACATCCACCTGGATGACAAAATAACTTTGCCTGCTCCTGTTTCTGTTAATTGGTTTGGGGATAACGGCATTGCAAATCTGCAGTGGCCATTCCATAACCCCAACCTAAATCCAATCGAACCACAATGAGACGTCTGAATGCTGCCTCGATGCTGAGTCAATAGATCACGATCCACCATTGAACTTGCACTGAAAGAGGAACTTACAATATTACGCCTGATATCGACTGCGCTGATGTTTGAGTGGGTGAGAATGAGATCCTACTCTCTCACATTTTCACAAAAGATTCAGGCAAATGTCATTTTATATGTTCAGAGAGTAAGAAAACCACTTTTGATTTTCATGAAAATGTCATAATTTGCCCTCGTTCTCACCTACTCATTTGGTACAGAGTTTTATTGGTAGGATCTGAGCTGTGTTGGCTGCCAAAGTTGACAAGGTAAGGAGGGGCAACGAGAATTCCAAGAAATCAAATTAATCTAGGCTCATGTAGGAGCTAAATTAAATGACAGAGGGCATCAGGTTCACAGACTGGCAGGTGATCAAATGGGAACAGGAAGACAAAGGCATTGCACATGAGTGGATGGGTGGCAGAAGGGAAAGGAGGAAGTAGGGGAGGGGGTCAGCAACAGTACAAGATAGCAGGGATGGGTATGGGAGAAAGTATGAGGTGAAGATGAGCAGCACCTCTTGAAGGAATGGAGGGAGGAGCACGAGAGAACAAACACGGGAATTGGTTCAACAGATGAGCGAATGGAGAGATGAAGACATATAGGTAAGCGATCACCTTAAAATTTGGGAGAGTAAGCAGGTTGTTTTGAGAATCTAGAGCAATGAGTGCTGTGACCTGAGTGGACTCGGAGAGGATGGAGGGAATAAAGTGTGGGAGGAATGAGGAAAGACAAAATAAGAGTCCATCACCCTACTTACGGTGGTCAGGCAGTAGACCTTGGGGATTTACCTTGCAAAAAAATGTGAATAACATAAAGAGCCTTGTTGTTGATCACCTCCAGGGGAACAAGATAGGAAACAGTTGCACCAAGTCAAATTGGGAATCTGTACTCCATGATACTTTGGATGAAAGCATGAGACACTTTAATGAGTTCTGAGTGGCTTGGAATTGACTTTGCTTTGCTTAGGATTGACACCCATAAATGGTTGCGAAATAATAACCCTGTATGTTTCCTTACTGTCCTCAGTCCAGTGGTGCAGGAGCTCTTAACTGTTCGGGTAATTAGGGCCTTTGGTAAGATAGTATAGTGTAGAATGATCTATAATGAAACGGAAGACCAAGAAGGAACCTGAATAAGTAAAGAGCAAAGATGGAGTCACAGGAGGAACCTGGATAGGATTCGGGTTTCAGCCACTACTCCTCTACCTTCAAACCCATCCAGGTGCAGCCAAGTGAGCCTTACAGAAAAATTTCTGCAAGAATTCACTTCTCTTGAGAGATAGATAATGTAATAGAGGAATAGAGAGTAAAAAAGAGTGATACAAGGTGTGATACAAGCCCACTCCCCCAACCCCAACCCCCACCAACCCAGATAAACTCTTGATTCTGAGTTATATGTTCGGTGTCCACACTTGAGGGCTTTTCTAGCTGATGATATAGCAGGCTAATTCAAATGGAAAATGTTCCATATGCTGAACAAAAGCAACGAGGAAGCTACTACTTGCCACACTCTTCTTGCCAGGAGCGTCTTGCCCTACCTTACCCCAGTAAAAAACACCATAAGGGTCATGTATGAACTTACCAATTCCTCTCTCCATCTCCCTTCCCCTGATTGGCACATGATAACAAATTCTCCAGAAAAGAGAATCCGTTTTACACAAGCACTACATATAAATATATTACATTGTGCATTATTACTGGTGCATACATTTACAAGCATTGTACTTGTGCTTATACCAACAATATAAAAATTATAAAGCTGCGACGAGTAGTCCCCACTAAGGTTAAGGTTCAGGAGGATTAAAAAATGGCATTTAAAAACTTCCCATCGCCAAAATATGAATCATTTGGAAAATCGTTGTGAGCAATCCGTTTGAGAGCAACACAAGCTCGACAGTCATAATAAACTGTCGAACGTAAGCACAGCCGAGTTAATAGTTCAAAATTCCCAAGAGGCATATACACGTCCAAGCGAAGATGCTGTGCCTTTGCCAGCAAAATTGTGAAATGTGATGTGGTCCAGCCTCTACTGGCTACCAACCCATACAGTCCCTTTTACAACAACTGACATTGAATGAGAAACAAGAGCTGCTAATGACTTCTAAAAATAAAGATGTCAAAATGCACGATCCGCAGACATCCTATACTACGTGCCATTTGCTGACAATTTCACAGAGACTTTATACTGCGAGAAACCCTGAATATCTCTCTTCGGGCGGTGAGTTTGTTGGATGCACACACAGCTGCAGACTGTGCCTCTGGGCATACTGAAGGTTGCTGCCAAGTCTTTGACTCCTGCGGCAAGGCCTCCATAGTTGGGACATGCTGAAATGGTATCCAACCAGCATCGTCCTTTGTTTCAGTGTCACTCGGTTCCTGAAATCTGTATTGATCTTTTACCTGTCGTCCCTCCTCCCCACCATTCCACCCAACCAGAGGCTTCTCAGTCGTAGCCGAGGCAGCCATGGTCAATGAGACTTGGACCCGGCCATGTTTACTACGCCGTTTACGTGTCAAAGTGTCACGGTGTTTTACACGAAATGCATTGAAAGCTCTGCGTGGCTGGTGCTGTATCCCGGTAGAGGGAACACCGGTGTCGGCCTGCATCGGTTCCGAGGGAGGTTCTTTGCGCAATGTTGCCCCTCGTCCATCGCTCCTCGCTTCTGCCTCACCGCAAGGTTGAACAAAGATATCAATATGACACTCGAATGTACTCCTCGAAGGCGCTGTGGCTTTCATTTCGCATGTCTGCCCATCAACTTCGACATTGCATATCTCCAGGAATGGTAGAGCTTGCAAAGATGGTTTGTCTCCAGTTTGGGAAGTGCTCGAGGACCTGCTACTGGTGTTTGACATTCCATCAGCTTTTCCCCGGTGCTGGTTGAAGGAGGAGGTGTCACAAGGCAATGCGATAGACCGAGGCCGTCCATATCCATCGTCGTCGGAGCTGCCAACACTTGTCTCAAAGATTCCTGTGGTCTTGGGTTTCTTGCGATTTGGTGTAAGGAAAGGTAACGTTGCTGCGCCCTGCAAGATGCATGAGAGACATTAACGTTTCTTGTTCAACATTGCAGCAACGTAACTATGATATTTATCACACTAATGTCGAGGATGGAACAACCATGAAGTATTAAGAATAAACCTTGATGGATGAAAGGAAAAACACAAGAAAGAATGAAAAAAAAAGAAGAAAAAGTGAGTGAGAGGTAAGAAAGCCAGGATCAAAATAAACAAATAAATAAATAATGCCTCAAGTCTCACTTTGAAAAAAAAATCTTCAACTCGTGTTTTTCAATGACTCCATAAAAAACAGCAGCAGCAATTCATTTACTTGTTAATTAATTAATTCATTCATTCATAAGCTGACTACAAGCTATTATGATGGGAAGATTTAATTTTCAAAAACAAAAAAAGGAATTTATATACAATATGATGAGATGAAAATAGTCAATGTTTTAATCCCCATTTTTAGTTGTGATGCTATCTATGTTCTATCGCAAAGCAACCCCCTAAAGCCTGAACCAACCTATTTCAGTGCATTGCACGATGAAGGCCTCCTTCGACTCATGTTTGGGGGATGTTTTGCATACTTGCCAAGTTTGCAGGTTGGCAAAAGTGGGCAACTATAGGACACTATGTTCTGTAGTCTACACCTCTCACATGTAGCATACCAAGGCCCGCCAAAGCCGGCCCGGTATTTACCAAAATGTGTGCCGACTAAATGCCAGTTCCAGCCCGATGCCTCTGGCTATCCGTGTCATGCCATTAAATTGTAGGAATCATCCAAGGCGAGACGTAACTCCTTACCCATTTATAATCCCATTTCCTACCACATGATCTTTGTACGCAACAAAGCTGGATTTACCTTTGCATCATTAAACTTACCAGGCTTAGACCTTTCTTCTTTGCCACCTTCCTGGCATCAATGCAGAAAGAATCCTCTGTCACACAAAACATAGGCCAAGAGTTTGTGCTGGCGAGAATGGTCATGCACGTACACGATTAGCAGTGACAGGATTTTAAAAAATAAACATACTAGCATGCGAAGCAGGACACGAGTGGAAGCGTGCGGGTGACAAGCACATCGGGCAAGTGGAACGAACAGGGGAATCTAAGCACTGGGACACAGACAGCGACATGATACGTGGGAGGAGGACATCCACAAATGGTGAGGACTTAGTGTGGATTGGAGGTGCGCAAAGATAGGAAAGAAAGGACCATGAGTGGCAACAGACCGGCGGCGCTGTTGGAGCTAGGGCCTGTTCACTCTTCCTCTGGCTGGGCTTTAGGGAAAACTGGGAAGGAAAGGGGGTGGCAAGAGCGTGGGCCAGCATGCGAGTCAGCGCGCGCGAGAGTGTTAGAAAGCTGTGCCAGTGTGTGTTTCAGGTGCACCACAGGGCAGAACCACCACAGGAAATGCCAAAATCAATGAATAAGAAAACAATCCTTTTCCTATTTTTATACAGGGTGAGGCTCTTGAAATTGAGGGGGTTGGTAACAACCCAGCACAGGTGCGCAACAGTTATTCAAGGTTGAAGTTTGATTGACATCACATTGGAGTCGAGCACCAAGAATGCAAAGTGATCGGTTAATGTTTCAATGTATTGTTGCCTGCTTGGAACTCTTATTGGTATAAATAAAGGAGGAACATCAGAGCACATGAACCTTAACAATTAGAATGTAAAAATATGATTAAATAAAAAAAAGGGAAGTATGGAAAAATACTTTTTATGAGAATGGACAATGGTTAAGCTAGCATACGAGAAGGATCCGTATAATTTATCTTCAAATTGTCATTCCCGGATTAAAGTTCATCAGAAATGTAAACATGATGAACACGTTTCAATCATAACCTCATTGCTGCAGCAAAATGAAAAATTTCTGCAGCCAGTATAAGCAAACAATTATAATGATGACGAGTCAAATAACCAGACAAATGCTCGTACCAGTAACTAATTGCTTCACAGAATGATGAAATGCAATGTCGGGTCGTTCTTGAAATGGCCTTTAGAAAATGATGATAATGCAATTGAAAAAGTTCAAGTCTCTCTAATTTTACTCAAGAATCATAAGAATTCAATAAATCATGTACTGTATTGAGATCAACTTCATAATAAAGTATGAAACGCATATTGTAGTATCATGGAAAAAACTACGTATTTTGGCACTTGGACAATTTTAGTGAAGGGACTATTTACATAACGTGTACACCAAAACAACCCAATTTTCCACTCCTCTGTATATGTCATGCATTCTGCTTCCCTTCCCTCTCATACTTACCCCTCCTCCAAATCTCTCTGTCTCTCTCTCTCTCTCCCTTTCTTTCCCTACACACATATCTGAATGCATGCCTTTCGGACGTAACTAAAGTTTTTGGGTTTTTTGGACATGCTACTTGGAGGAATTTTGGGATGTAATGGGTTTGAATCCTTCATGATGGTGATATATATATATTCCTCTCTCTCCCACTTTCCTTTACCCTACACCCTACACCTTGTTTCTCTCCTCTCCAACTCTCTTCCTTTCCAATACTATATTTAACTAACTCACATCCCCCCTCCACAATCTTTGCTTACATAATAATAGATGGGCCCAAGTCATAGAAGGAAGCCAATATAACTAGTCTGCTATGGAAACTGTGTGTGCTAATCAGGCACTCTTATTCCTCTCTTTATTTTGAAATAAATGCCAGTGTCATTGCCCCAATATATTTAAACCCTCCACTGTGTCATTGCCCCAATATATTTAAACCCTCCCACTGCTGTCATTGCCCCAATATATTTAAACCCTCCACTGTGTCATTGCCCCAATATATTTAAACCCTCCACTGTGATAATTGCCCCAATCTATTTAAACCCTCCACCGTGTCATTGCCCCAATCTATTTAAACCCTCCACTGTGTTATTGCCCCAATCTATTTAAACCCTCCACCGTGTCATTGCCCCAATCTATTTAAACCCTCCACTGTGTCATTGCCCCAATCTATTCAAACCCTCTTCTCCCCTTCTTGATCTATCAGTTACAACACGTGGCAAATTCAAATAATCCTGTCTGTAAAGGAGTGATTAATTCCAAGTCCTTTTTAATCTTCATGAAACTTGCAGCCATTAATGTTAAAAGATGAAATTACGAACGAGCTATGGTGAAATTTGTGGCCCAGATTAGTAATGTAATCGTTCCTAATTCGACTCCGCCAAATGAAAGCGATTTTTTTTTTATCATCTGCTCCCGCTCCCATTCAAATAATAGTCAACATGGGAGCATCAAGCTTTTAAGCATCATCAACTCATGCTCTTTCCAAACCAGTGTTTGTCTGAGGGGTAAAGATGCTGGCATTAAGAGCAATCCAAACTGCACGCTCAGGATAAATCAATTGCTGTATCGGAATGCTGAGATGACATGTAGAGATTATGATATTGTTGTTCCACTAGTGATCGTTTGCTACAGGCTCCACTTCCTACCTACTTGTGAGATCTTAATAACACTCAACAGATGATGACTAATCACAACTGGTTTGTATCAATGATGCTTTGACTTTGTGGAGTGACTCCAAAGTTCTCAGTGGCTGTTTTCTCATAATCTCTTTTCATACCATATATCCAACTGGAAGGGCACTCAGTAGAGTGCATACACATACCTCCGCCAGGCTGATTAGTTTACGTTTTGCAGCCCACTGATGGGCCAGATCTGGATTCGGACCTGAACTACAATTGAATTGGCTTGTTGTCACTCTTTTTTCCAGATATCCTGCTGTATGTTGTTTTTGGCCCGATCTCTCAAAGATGAAAAATCACTTTAAAAATTCTCGGATCCAGATCCGGATTCAGAGCATCACCAAAATAGAATCATCTCATCGGTGTCACATACCCAAGTTCTCCACCAAATTTCTTCCAAATCCGTCCACAACTTTGAGATATTTTGTTCACAGACAAACAGACAAATAGACAGGCAGGAGTGAAAACATAACCTCCATCCACCTCCAGAGCGGTGGTGGAGGTAATAAAAGTACCTCTTTGTGAAATTAAATACAGGACACACTTCGGATTACATGTATAATATATAGAAAAAGGTTTAAGATGTTTATGTGTAATTTAGAGCTGTTGAAAGTGATCGAGAACTCTTGAAGCAGCGCAGTGCGACCTCAAAGGCAGGTCAAATGTGACATAGCTCTGTGAGGCGAGAGAGAGGGAGAGAGCGAGAGAGAGAGTGATGGTGAGGATTCTACAGCACTCACCGGAACCACTCTCTGAAAAACCATCGTGCCCTGTGGGGCTTTCGGTGAAGTCAGCCGTGGGGAAAGGGCTCTGTGGACCCGGCTCCTTTGGAGTCTACGATGTGGTATGATGGAACACAACACAAACCCCCTGAAGGACTAAAATGCAAAGGATCCCTGTACCAGGAAGTGATATTAACTCTAGAAAAACAGGCTTTATCACTCAATTGCAATGCACTAGAAATCCATTCCAGGTGTTTGTTTGAAAATATTTAATTGTCAAATACTTTTTTAATGTATTCTCAGCATTTGATGTTGTGGAAACGTTTTTCTATACCGTAAGAAAGCCCACACACTGAAAAAGGATTGTGTGTGTGGAAGTGGAAGAAAGGGGGGGGGGGGGGGGGGGGGTGGAGAGAGGCAAGAAGGAGGAAAGAAAGAAGGAAAATGCAAAGGGAGAATAATTAATGTCATGTGTATGCGCAATATGTAGATAGGACCTTAAAAACCTATCCTCATGGCATTATCTTCAGAATTATTTTGGACCAAACATTTTGCCTTTTAAAATAGAGTAGAAAGTAATTAATCCAAGAAGATGTGGGCATAAATTCGACTGAAAACAGCAGTATTAACGACTTGGGTTCTAATCTCATGGAAGCTGAGCTCGTCTCAGGAGAATTACCATGTCACTATAATATTGTCAGTAAAAGCCCAGCGAGCTCATTAAACAACTTCAGGGATCAGGGAATAATCGGCCTGCCCGTCATGGTCTGGTCAATGCACATGATGCCAGTTCACACCATCTTTGACTTTTAATGCCCTCAGGACAACTTGGGATTGGCATTAACACGTTATCAATGAAAAGGCAGCACTGCTCAAAAATATCCTTCACATAATAGAAAAAAAAACAAAAAAATATTGGTTGTTACATCTTTCGTAAAAAATGTTTCCACATTCATTTATTAGTATGCAGTGTGTGACTGCTTGGCTGCATCATTTTCTGAGGGCACAGCTGTGCTGCTGATACAATGCCCTTGTTACCAGCTACCTTGCTAACCTTGGAAGGATGACAGGCTGGCTGAGTCAAGCCACCTGGTTTTAATTCAACAGCATGACAGCGGCTTGAACTCAAGACCCTAGGATCTTAAGCCAGCTACCTTAACCATTAAGCCAACACCAGGCTTGTTTCCACATCAGCCTGCTCTCTCTGCAACACGGACATTATAGATCCCAGAAGAAATTTGGCAACAGTAGACCTTTGCGGTGGCATCACGAGCAAGTTCAACGTTTCCCATTTGGGTGAAGCATAAAGTTTAGCAGCTTAGCTGGATTTATTTTCATGAGTCAACCCCACAAGAATTAATTTAGAGTTAGTTTGATGATAATCTAGAGATGAGAATCCAATGGAAGATCAGATTTTTCTCAAATTAGTGATTGTCTAAGTTTTTTGTTTTTTTTTACCGCTTCTGTGTGTGTTCGTTCTTAAGTTCAAACGCTTCTTCAGGCAGTTCTCAATGAGACCAAATATAAAATAAGTCCAATGTTCGTGAAAGGGTGAGCTATCAAACAGTTTTGACCATACACCACTGAAAACAACACCACAAAATTAATACCTGATAAATTAAAATAGCACAGAATGTAGGAGCTAAATGGATACTTAAAGTATACTTAAAATATATATTCACTCAAGGCAACTTTTTCAAGATGTAATTAATACATGTGAAAACATACCGGTAGATCAGTAGACTCTGTGAAAAACCATTCAGCCTGGGTGGAGATCACAAGTCATATGTCAAAAAAACAACAGGATGTAAGCAAATAGTCTGGATGTAAAACAATGTAAATGTTAATTTCTAGAATAATCAACTGGATCTGTGAAGTGGATCTAGTTGCCATACGTGCCTATAAGTTTGCGTTTTACTGTGTATAACGTTTATAAAGGTCGTTTTATCATTCACAGATTACGTTAAGCTGATTATATGTTTTTCCTGTATTGGAAAAGCAATTCCAATCGCAGCAGATTTCGTTGTTGGCAGTAAGCTGTCATTCTTCATCTAAATCTCACCAGTTCTATGCTTATGAGGTTGAAGCAAGTATAAAATACAAAGTATAGTGTCAACAAAGAGAGAAAGATATTGGGAGTTCAGAGGAAGAAATTGAATAGTTAATGCAGTTAGAAGAGGAAAATTAAATATCTTTGGACGACAGCCAATGGGTTCGAAAATTCCTGGTTTGCAGGCAGATTTCTGCCAATTCACACTGTATATGGATGTGCATCATGATATATTGAGGTGGCTTGGGAAGGTACGCTTTGTGGTGTTATGTAGGCAAAGTGATTCGTGTTTAGTAAATTTGAGGCATATTGCAACACATACATGCTTAATGATCATTTCAACAATGACGTTTCGGTCAGTCACATGCTCCATGAGCTTAGAAAGTGAGGTTGAAGGTGGTCGCAGGAGAGTTTGGCCAAACACGATGGCCAAATTGTGAGCATCCATCTGAAAAAGAAAGTACACAGAAATTAATGTACTGCCTTGTCCATTGATGAAGGCTTATAAACCAGGTGGTCTTTCTCGATAAGACTGGTTCCCTAGGTCTCTATACAAATAATTATAATAACACAGTATAATATATATATATATATATATATATATTATATATATATAATTGTATATTATATATATATATAATATATATATATATATATATATAATATATTATATATATATATATATTATATATATATATGGCGCAGAGCCTGGTGTTGGCGCAGTGGTTAGGGCAGCGGCTTGGGATCCAAAGTCCTGAGTTCAATCCCCGTTGGGCCACTGAATTAATACACCAGGGGGTTGACTCAGCCTGTCATCCTTCGCAGGTCGGCGAAATGAGTACCAGTGTACTGGGCCGGTGTATACCCCGGTTAAAATAGGTGTACCATATCCCTGTGTCGTAAGAGGCGACCAGGGTTGCGTCAGGAAGGGCATCCGGCGTAAAATATGTGCCAAATCACTATGCGGATCATACGGATGATCCGCTGTGCGACCCCGAACAGGACCAGCCGAAAGAAGAAGAAGAAGAAGAAGATATATATATATATATATATATATATATATATATTATATATATATATATTAGGTGGTCAAAAACAGCAAAAAAAATATTAAAAATTCAGAGGTCTCCACAAGCCTAAAATTATTCCACTATGATTCAATAACGCGCATAAAAAAATTTAAGTTGATCGGAGGTGATTTAGAGGTCGCTCCATATGACGACTTAGTTTCATGAGTTGGTTAAATTGGGTATGGTCAGGTACGATTACGGGTACTTCTGGATGTCCAAGGTGGAAATGGAGTGCATTTTCGAACTCTATGGGTCGATTTACTCTAAGAAATGACTGCACCGACATTGAAATCACTACCATTTCGAAAATATGACCTAAAACAAGATTTATCATTACTGGAGTTGAGTAACTAATCCTACTCATTTCGATATTTTCTCATCTATAATTAATTTGTTGTCCGTCTAAACATTTCTTAGAGTAAATTGACCCCACTGAGTTCGAAAATGCAGTCCATTTTCACCTAGGAAGTTCAGAAGTGTACGGATTCGCATCTCACCATACCCTAATTTTTCAATCAATGGAATTACAAACTATTAGAATATTTCGTCTCATTTACCAAATACCACTATCATCTCCGCCCTATTGCTGTCTCCACTCCCGCCTGAGCTTATTTTAGCCGCCCAACATCCAGTGTTTTAGATTCAATGATTCACGAAAAATATGTAGTTATTTATTTAGTTATTATTATATTAAATTAGGTATGGTGAGATGCGAATCCGTCCGTACACTCTGAACTTCCTAGGTGAAAATGGACTGCATTTTCGAACTCAGTGGGGTCGATTTACTCTAAGAAATGTTTAGACGACAACAAATTAATTATAGATTAGAAAATATCGAAATGAGTAGGATTAGTTACTCAACTCCAGTAATGATAAATCTTGTTTTAGGTCATATTTTCGAAATGGTAGTGAATTCAATGTCGGTGCAGTCATTTCTTAGAGTAAATCGACCCCACAGTTCGAAAATGCACTCAATTTCCACCTCGGACATCCAGAAGTACCCGTAATCGTACCTGACCATACCCTAATTTATTCAAGTCATGAGACTAAAAGTCGTCATATGGAGCGACCTCTAAATCACCTCCGATCAAGCTAAAAAAAATTATGCGCGTTATTGGATCATATTAGAATAATTTTAAGCTTGTGGAGCAACATTCTATTTTTAAAGACTTTTTTGGACCATCCTAATATATTGTTGCGAATTCGCGCCCACCGGTGTGCGAACGGCCGCTCGACTCGAATGGCGGCCGCCTCGCCCACCGGACGGACAATTCAGTCGTGACCCTCTTGGAACTATCGCCAAGGAGCTAGTCACGGGTGGGGGTTTAACCTCACCACAACCCAGTCCGCATTCTACCCGCGCGAAATAGGGTGAATCGCCGAAAGTCGATATACCTAAGTACTCGCACGGGAACCTACCGAGGGTTGCACCACGCCACAGGTCGACTCCGGACACGAACCGCTTAAGCGGCTCGTTCCGTGCTACAGGGATAACCGAGCGGAGTTATCGTCGACCTTGACGGTTCAGATTAATTATCAGGCGTATCACGCCCACTACGAACCCTTTTACGTGAAGCAAGATGGAGATTCAAACGAAGGAAAGGACGCAGCGAAACGGGGAACAATTCAACATAATGCACATTTATTTCATACAACACACGGAGAGCACACATATACAGCCATACAGTCAGAAATGCACAAAAGCAAATGTAATGCGAAGAACAATAAAGCAACGACGACGCAGAGCTACAACCGACTACGCGAACACACGGCAACACTTATACAATACTACTTGACGGACGGCGCCACATACACAGTCATTTACACAGACCAAAGAAAGAGAAAAAAGAAGTGGCGACTTCCCTTGTCTGGCTGGTGAGTCCCTCTCCCGCGACCGTCAGCGTGGCCGCGCCTGCCCCGACCTCTCTCGCGGCCGGCGAACCCTCTCCGGCACTTCTCGTCCGGACGCGCAGGTCCACCTCACAACCGACGCCGCCGCGTCTCCCGTCCGTGCCTCCGTTTACAGGTCGCTCACCAAGCCGCGAGCGCAGGACCTCTTCCCCGACAAACAAGCAGACAGGAAGCCTCGAAGACAACTTCACTCGCGAACCAACTCGACCAACCGAAGACCAACAACAACTCAACTGAAGAGGAAAGAAAAGACGCCCTTTGCACCCGGCCGTGTCCGTCTTTTATCCCGCGGGGCTCCGCCCTTCGCCCTGCCCCGTTCCCGGCTTCACCTTCCTTCGAGAGGGTTCCAGCAAAGGGCGTTCCCTCACGCTTTCCCTCCACCCCGCTCCGTGCGGGGGGCCGGGGAGTCAGTTATTTGGCTCTGGGCCAGAAGAATTATTTCCTCCAAAAAGAGGCCCTCCTTACATGACGTCTGGACCTTTGACTCCCGGCATCGGATCGCCTTCCACCACAGAACACCCCGAGGCGGAAAAGTTTAAACGAGGAGCAAGGGACAGGCGGGAGAGAAGCAGCTGCGCGAGACCCGTTGGTTGTCGTTATATTTCCCTCTGCGGAGATCGTGGAACGCACGGAGCCCACCTGGAAGGCGATCGAAGGATCACTAGCGTAGATGGGTGGAGGCTTGGGCATGGTTGCAGTGTGGTTGGCTGTGGAGTGGGTTGAGTGGCGTGGTTGTGGTTTGAGACGTGGTTGGTCAAAAATAAAGAAAGAACAGAAAAAACGAACTGCGTAAGCGTCGCAGCCCCGAATGAATCACATTATTCCCTCTAAACAAGCGGTTTTGGGGCTAACTATACATGTTACTTCAGAATACCTCACCATACGGGACCTGAATGGTGGTTGTGAATTTCCACAGCCGTAACATTATCAATTATGGTACTGAGAGGGTGGTCGGCATGGTGCATTGGGGTGACGAAAGAGCTGCCATAATGGTTATGTACGAGGCCGATTGACGCTGGTGTTCTATGGTCATCATAACCCTCCTCTTCCTGACTGCGACACGACACTCGTCTTTTTTTACAGTGGTACAAGGGTGATTGTTATAAGACTGCTTCAGTAGCGCTAAAACTTGCGGATTTTATTTTTTTTATGTGACCTTTTAGAATCATTTTATTATTCAAATTGAAGTACTGTATGTACCTAACAATGTGCATGGTATGAACTCTAATTATCATTTTTGCAATCTCTCCATTGTTTTCATTAAAATGAAGTCCGATAAATAATATATGCCTTGGTGTTGGGTTAATGGTTAGGGTGGTGGGCTTGGATCTAGGAATCCTGAGTTCAAATCCCACTCAGCTGTTGACATCAATACAAGTGGGTTGACTCTGGCCTGTCATCTATCTTCTGAAGGTCGCAAAATGAAGTGCCAGCATGCTGGTATACTATGGCGGAGTGGTGACCTGTCAGGATTGTGTCCAATAGCCAAAAAGACTTCTGAGGCCCACCAATCTCTGGCACAGAGCTGTGGTCCCATCGGATGATGGATAATACTTTGGCTTTCCTCCAAGATTCCAAAATTCAACATATGCTGGCACTTTATATCTTATTTGTTAGCATCTTCTTGGTGGGTATGACACATTTAGAGGTTACTCTTTGAGTTAAAGTGTTGTATTTAGTGGTCTCTCTTCTGTCTTAGTTTAAGGGTATATTCACGAATTACCACCATGTGAATCGTCATTTTCACTAACAGTTATTGAACAACATAACTTATAAATGTTACAGTTCAGTAAATACAGTTTATCGAGTCAAATATTTGCAAAAAATTTATTCCAGAAACATTTTGTTTATGTTAATCCACAGCGTTCATTTTAGTACTACACACACGTATTCGCCAACCAACAATTGTTATTGAAATTTGGTTTTTATGTTCCCATGCATCAGACCGCTTATCTTCTTTCTTTTCTTTGTTTTTCAACACTTGCAAAAATGCTCAAGTAGTTTTCATTTATGCTTGTAATGGTGAACAAAAAGTAATCAATCAGGAAAAAAAACATGTTCAAACATTTCACAAACCACAAACGTTGAAAGTTATGGGTTCTAGGGTCATCGCCTTAATTTCATAATCAAGTTAGCCCATTCCCTTTTTGCAGCGGAAAACGTTTGTGTGTGTGTGGTGGTGTGTGTGGTGTGTGTGGTGTGTGGTGTGGTGTGTGTGTGTTGTGTGTGTGTCGTGTGTGTGTGTGTGTGTGTGTGTTTGTGTGCTAATCTTTACCCATTTGAACTTTTGTCATCAATTTTTCAACAAGCTTTATTACGAGAATAGGAAGTAGACAAATTAATAATTGTGAAATAATTTTTCATTATTATTAGTGTTATTATTCAAGACATTTTTTCGGCCTTTTTTTTGCTCCATGATTTTTAAAACATGTTTTTCTCAACAACCACTTGTCCGGTTGACGAACAAAATTAAAAAATTAAAATAAATTTTTTTTTTTAAAATAAAAAAATAAACTTTTTTATTTACAAAATTTAATTAAAAAATTTTTTTTATTTTTTTTTTTTATTTTTTTAAATTTTTAAAATTTTCAGTAGAGGCGACCTCCTTGGAGAATAATTTCATTGATAATTGTGACGTCGGTAGGTCACGTGTTGTGGCAACCATCTTGGATTAAATGCAAAAAAATAAACATTATATCTCTGAAAACTGCTGATCGGAAAAATTTGAAACTTGGCACATGATTTTACTTCTCCAATGGGGAATAAGAGATTGCAAAGGATGGCATCTAGGGTGAAGTGGTTAGACCACCAAATTATGTTTTAATCAAAATCCTTGTTTACCATGAGATTTTAATGTCTATTGGTCGTCCAGGCCATAACATTTTTAACCACTAATGCTTTTGTCATCAAATTTCAATAAGCCTTTATTATGAGATTATGGCAGAACACATATGAATAAATGTACATTTTTTTTAACTGTTGTTTTCGTCAAGGTTTAGTTTTGAGTCAAAGCAGACATAGATGGGTGGTTTCTTTGTTGTTCAAGTTTATGCTTTGTGATGGTGAACAAAAAGTGACAATCGTGGGGAAAAAAAAAGTGTTGTTTATACATCTCAATCCGTTATTCATTATTATGATGACGATATTTACGAAACGTAGGCCTGAATTAGTTACAGCTTGGTCCAGCAGTTATACAGAAGTTGGTTTCCTGAAATAACACCGCTTCTCATAAGTCAATGAATAATAACCGTCGTAAAGGCGCAGCGCGAGTGCTAGAGGTAATGCGTAATGGCTCCAAAATTCTACCCGAACATTCGGCAGGAACTGCACTGAATACAGCTGCGCTCCCACAATGAACCGCTGGGAGCAAGGCTGTGCAACTTCTGGACAAATGCTTGCAAATGATGTTGGATAACCATTCCAAATTCTGAGAGGGACGTTTTGAGCTTTTGTAATATTTCTCGATTATTTGTTCACATTAAATTTGGAGGCAGGAGCACTGCGGTAAAGCAAGTTTAGCCCTAAAATTTGAAAAAAAATTCCAAATAAGTGGCACTTAAACTTTGCCATTTGAAAATACCACAAATATTTGTTAGTTTGTATGCAAATCAGTTTTGTGGTTACTAATGCAAAAAGTGTCCAATTAATGTTGTCCAATCATTTACCTGAGACGGACAAATGTTCAATTAACTCTTCTCTACTCTATCCTTGAACAAACCACTGTAAAAAAACGCACCAATATAAATTGCTGGCCTCACCTCGATCCGACGTTAGAAATAAGTTTCCATAAGTGGGACAATAGTGTTTAACATTGGATTTTTCTCAAATTGTGACCCCACTGACTTTCACCACTCAACAGGTGAGGAAATGTTCGAGGCGGATGTCGGGGCGTCAAGCTGAATCAAGGCGGCCAGGCATCATCCAAATGCGTCATGGCATGCTTAAGCGGAGCCATAAACAATCGGAAAGAAAAGGAAAAAAAGCAAGTTGGAGCTGGCCGAGTTGCGAGCTCACAGCAGAAGAGAAACAGCTTGGTGCCTGCACCAAGGAGTCTCATCATCTAATGAGTTAATGATGACGTCTCCTCAATGCAAAGATCCAAGACTTTGTTTCAAAGTTTCTGGATGCTGGTTTCATCTAGGCTTCTTGTATTCTTGAGTTGCACTCATCTCACTTGTGGAGTTGTATGCTGTAGCTGTGAAGCTATGTCCTGCAGATGTAGAGAAAGTCTATGGTTCTAAAATAATGCCATGTAAACATTGCTATGAACAAAACTACAAAATCAATCATTTTCTTGGCAACTACATTATTTAGGTCTTCAAAATGGAAATAATAAGATTTTTTTTTTTATGAATCAAGCAATAACCAGTTGTCCCAAAGTAATCCAGTATTGATTGAGGAAAAGGGATAAAATGATAAATCTTTATTATTTTAGTTATGAAATAGACATGTAAAAATCTCAACAAGCAACCTCAAAAAAAAAAAAAAGGGTCTGATACACCTTTGGTTTCGGGGCAAGTAAATATTGTTACGGTTCTCGAACCGTAATGGGATACAACATACAGTTGGTCCTGAGTGCAGTTATTCATTAATTACGTGCAGATAGATTGCCCTACCTTTTGTCTAGCAGGACAGCAGGGACAGTGCGTTGCGATGGGCTACTTAGTTAGGATTAAATAAATCATTTTTCCCCTTTTTATCTTTTATTCCGTCCTTTTTCCGAGGTATTCATGCTCGCTTGCAACGCCAGTTTTCGCCTGGCCCACAGCGTACCCCCCGTCTCCCGCTGTATCCGGCGAGTCCCCTCGTTTTCTGAGGCAAAATCCCGACGTTCGCTATGGAAGCTGCGCCACCATCCAACCTTCCCACACCAGAACGACGCGCGGCGTGGCGGGCCAACTTGCGTTCTGGCTGAAAACACGCGCAGAAAGGCGGACATTGAAGGGCCGGTCCAATCGGGTGCTCGATCGGCCAATGACTCGGTTTCACCATGGCTCTCCCCGAGCTCCGGGATCTATAAAGTACGGAGCAATCCTCAGAGGGGGGGTTGTTGTTGTAGATCGAAAGGAGAAGTCGGTGGTGTTTGTAGATTGAAAGGAAGAAGTCAGTTGTTGTTTATTGAAAAGGAAGAAGTCGGTGGGAGTTGGTTTGAAAGAAGGTTGAAAGCGTGAGAAGTTGGTTGGAAGTGGAAAATTGAAGAAGTTGTAGTGAAGTGTTTTCCTGCGGCTTGGTCTGCCTCCATCTCGCCTTCGAGGCCCGCCTACTGTACTAGTCCCTAACCGGACACAACTGACCAAGCCTCTTAGCCTGGTTCCTGTCTACTGCTCATTCTCGGGCTTGGACTCCGCTTCTTCTCTCCACTCGGGCTCCTGCTCACGACCGATTACCATTTGTGGCGGCTGTGGACCGAACTCACAACTTTGTGCGGGTGCCGCACCATGGAGGCATCCCTCCGCTGAAACGCTCAGGTCCCGAGACCAACTGAAACCTCAACTCCCTCCCCTGCTGCAAAAAATCCTTTCACAATTGGGTTTCTTTGTTCCTGAGAGTGTTGGCGCCTTGTCCGTTAAGTAAGCCTGTACAAGATATTTTTATTGTTGTGATTGTTGCTTTTATTAATCTCGTGTCAAAGTCTGCACTGTGTCTGCTTTTGTAAGTTGCTTGTATAATTGTCGCCCCCACACCTTCTATCTTTCCCTGCATTACATCCGCAATAAACCTTTTGTTGTGCCACTGCTTTTCCTCGCTTATTGTAAATAAATAATAATTGCAGAATGTTCCCATGCTCGCCTGTCTTTTCTCCCATTGGTGGCAGCAATGGTTTCGAATCTAATTTAAGCGGTCTTTTACTTCCACAATTCTGTTCCTATCTACCTGTACGTCCTTGGCAGTGCCCGCTCGCTGCATCCGATCCGGAAAGGAATCCGATTTCCGGTAGTGATCCGGTCGGACAAGGCGTACCGATGGGCGTAGTTCCCCGGTGGTAAACCGCGTGTTTAATTAGGTAAACCCAGATTCACCCAGAGGCAGGAGGACCCTAGGCCTGCGGTTGGTTATGGCGTCCACGTCCGGTTAAGCACCACCACGTCGCAGAATTATCCGTTTGCGACGGCCTCCAGTTCCGGGAGTCTGGTGAGCCCATTGACGTAGTTCCCACCACCTAGTGGTCTTCTCACCCGACCGCCGGCGCAACAAATAAATCTTCATTCTGTTTAAGCAGATGCCAGCATTTATTTCAATGCTTTGTGTCCAAATGGTGCACACAAAAAATATTTCGGCAACTGTGCTTTTCAGTTATTAATTCTCCAGCTCAATCCAAATGCCTCACTTAAAATTACAGCAAATCCATGAAGATCTGCACAAAAAAAAGGGTAGTCAATTTTGGAACCCCAGTAAAATTTAGACTGTTCTGCATGTTCGCAATTCATTGCAGATGTATCTTGTAATTAAAGTAAATAAAGGTACAGAATTACCGAGAAGCCAACTTTGCGACGAGTGGTGGGTTCTGTTCCATGACTTTCAGCTGCCTCCAGGGATAGCAATTGACATTGTGTTCTTAAAGCTCTGCTTATCTCATTCTTGTGCTTGGTTTTTCTTCTTTCAACCTTTAATTTCCACTTTCTTGAAATCATCAGCCTTTTCTTCTTCTTCCTGCCTGTGCTGAACTTTCCCATACATCAGCTGCAAGAAGAAATATGTCACAAGAACAAAGATTCAGACAGTCCTACACTCGTTAAAAAAAAATTTTTTTTTTTTTTAAAAAAAATTTACAAACTTTGAGGCAATGTCCTTCAGTGGCACGTATTCCTAAGATCAATGAAAAAATTAACAAACTTTCATAAGTGGAATCAACGTGATTAAACTATCGCAAAATATAATAGCAAAGCAACAAACAAACAATGAAAAACTGGAAGGGCACTCGATAGAGCGCATACCTCTGCCACATAATGCCTGATCCAACGAGAACATATCGGGGGTTCGGAATACATTTTTTGAAATATCATATCGACATATCGTTTTTTGGCCCTATTCTCCTCAAATCGTGAAGAATCACTCAGAAAAATTATCGATTTCAGATCCGGATCCAGATCTTCAGAAGCTGATATCAATTTTTCGTCATCACACACCCAACATGTTCACCAAGTTTCGTCTGAATCCGTCACAACTTTTTGACATCATCGTGCTATATATCGTTTTTGGCCCCGATGTCTCAATGGTGAAGAATCCCTTTTAAAAAAATTCCTAGTAGCCGGAATACCGGATTCAGATCTTCACCCAAAATCGAATCAATTTGTCCTCTGTCACACTCACCAAGTTTCGTCCGAATCCGTCCATAACTTTTTGAGATATCCTGCACACAAACAAAAAACAGAAAAGAAAGGAGTGGAAAACATAACCTCGCTTCACCTTCGGTGGGAGGTAATTATGAGGGCAGTATTTGGTGTTTGGTCAGGAATGTGGTAGTCTGCATTAGTGGACAATTTGACTGACAAGTTGATCGATGAAAGCGTCAAAGAGAGCCGAAACAAGAGAGGGCATCTTCCCGGGGGTGGCCACAAGAGAGGGGAAAAGGGGGCAGGCTGGGATAGTTTCTGATTTTTCATAGTCTCAAGAACTGTAGGCTAGGTAGTTGTGCTTTCAATTAATGACTTAGAATGACGCTGATGCTAATCTGCAGTGGCTTTGGGAGGCCAGCTTTGCTTCTTTTTTCTTCTTCTTCTTAAATTGGCTCTCAGGCCAAACTCAGATGGCAATGAATTTCCAGATTTGCTCAAAATGGTCAGTTTTCATTAATAACCATCAATTGACAGTAATCGAAAAATTGGTATGTCAGAGAATTTTTTTAAAACAAAACAGCCAATTGTATGAAGTGGCAATACAATGTCAATTAATAAGTAATATACCCCCGTGCACGGCGAAGCGTAAAGAACGGTTAATTAAGCAATTGGTTTCACTTTGTCTGTCCATCTATCTAGCAAACGTCAGTTTATGAACGGGAACACTGAATTTCAATTAAATTGTTATATTTTTTTAACAGCGAATTGGAAACATGGATCGGAAAACGAACCTGCTAGTTCAGTCAGAACTTTGGCTCTGAATTTGTACATCGTAACATCACACCCAGAGAGGATGAGATAAGTTTTTATTCTGACGCCTGCCTGTGAGTCAAGCAATTGACAATCATTACACACCAGGAACTTACTGTTTCTAAGGACATCATAAAGGACAACAAACAAGCCATGAAAAACTCTGTAATGTGTTAAATAAGGTGGTGTAATAGCCACTGCGTCAACGGCAGATAGACTCTTTGAAAAAGGTTGTTTTCCCACAACGTTTAAATCATTATTTCATTTAAAATGATTACATACTTAAATATTGGAGAACACAAATCATATTTTTGGCACTTTCAAAACCCTTCCGTTCATAGTATTTGGACAAGAATTTACGGAATTTTACGTCTCACCACCAATCAAATTTGCCGCTTGAAAGCAGTCAAACTTCCTGCCCCAGTGACACAAACCACATTAGCCGTTTAGGTTCAAACGAGGATTGGTGGTGGAGTCAGCATAACATCCTAAATCTGTCTGCACGATCTTGCGAAGACAACTCCATAACTTTCCCAAAAACCCCTCTTTTCTATTTTCAGTCCTCAACTTTCTGAACTTATCTTGCCTTATCTTCTCCTTTTTTGTCACATTTTACATTTTATATCCACAAAGCTCAGTTTGTTAGTGTGTGGTGCAGGTGTGTGTAGGGGGTGTGTGTGTGTAGGGGTGTGTGTGTGTCAGGGGGGGTGTGTGTGTAGGGGGGTGTGGTGTGTGTGTAGGGTGTGTGTGTGGTGGCGGGGTGTGTTTGTGTAGGGGGTGGTGTGGTGTCAGGGGGTGTGTGTGTAGGGGGTTGTGTGTGTAGGGGGTGTGTGTGTAGGGGGTGTGTGTGTGTAGGGTGTGTGTGGCAGGGGGTGTGTGCAGGGGCGTGTTGTGCCAGGGGCCGCGTCGTGCAGGGGCGGCGTGGCCAGGGGCGCGTGTGCAGGCGCGTGTGCAGGGGCGCGTGTGCCAGGGCGCGGTGTGCAGGGCGCGTTGCAGGGGCACGTGTGGCAGTGCGGTGTTGCAGGGCGCGTGTGTGTGTATGGTGTAGGAGTGTGTAATGGGTGTAGGAGTGTTGTATGGTGTAGGAGTGTGTATGGGTGTAGGAGTGTGTGTGTTGTGTGTGCAGGGGTTGTGCTGGTGTGTGCAAGGGTGTGTGTGGTTGTGGTGTGTTGTGTGTGCGTGTGTGTTGGGCAGGGGTGTGTGTGCTTGTGTGTGTGTGTTTGTGTATGCAGGGGTGGTGGTGTGTTGTGTGTATGCAGGGGTGTGGGTGTGTGTGTTGCAGGGGTGTGTGTGTGTACATAGCAGGGGGTTTGTGCGTGTATGCCAGGGGTGGTTGTGTGCTGTGTATGCAGGGGTGTGTGTGTGTATGCAGCGGGTGTGTGTGTTGGCAGGGGTGTGTGGCGTGCAGGGGTGTGTGTGTGCAAGGGTGTGTGTTGGTGTGTGTGTGTGTGTGTGTGGCAGGGGTGGTCTGTGTGTGCAGGGGTGTGTGTGTGAGCAGGGGTGGTGGTGTGTGCAGGGGTGGTGTGTCGTGTGGGTGTTGCAGGGGTGGTGTGTGTGCGGGGTGGTTTGTGTGTATAGGTTAGGGGTGTGTGCGTAGGGGTGGTGTGGGTGCGTGTGTGTGTGTGTGTGTGTGTGTGTGTGTGAGTGTGGGTGCGTGTGTGTATGGGTTGGCGGGTGTGTGCGTGTGTGTGTATGGGTGCGGTGGTGTGTATGGGTGGTGTGTGTATGTGTGTATGTGCTGTGTGTGTATGGGTGGTGTGTGTATGTTGTATGGGTGCGTTGTGTGTATGGGGTGCGTGTGTGTATGTGTGTATGTGTTGTGTGTATGTGTGTATGGGTGCCGTGTGTTGTATGGGTGCGTGTGTGGTATGGGTCGTGTGTGGTATGGGTGCGTGTGTGTATGGGGCGTGTGTGTATGGGTGTGTGTGTGTGTAACGGGTGGTGTATGCTGTGCGTGTGTGTGGGTGTGGATGCATGAGTGTGTATGGGTGCATGAGTGTGTGTGTGGTGTGGTGTTGTGGTGTGTGTGTGGGTGGTGTGTTGGGTGCGTGTGTGGTATGGGTGGCCCGTGTGTGTTGGGTGCGTGCTGTGTATGGGTTGCGTGTGTGTATGGGTGGCGTGTGTGTGTGTGCGTTGTGTGCAATTGGGTGCGTTGGTGTGCGTGTGTGTGGTGGCATGAGTGTGTTATGGGTTGCAATGAGTGTGTGTGTATGGGTGGCATGAGTGTGGTGTGTATGGGTGCATGGAGTGGTGTGTGTATGGGTTGCATGAGTGTGTGTGTATGTGGGTGCATGAGTGTTGTGTATGGGTGCATGAGTGGTTGTGTATGGGGCATGAGTGTGTGTGTAAATGGGGTGCATGAGTGTGTGTGTGTATGGTTGCATAGTGGTGTTGTGTGTATGGGTCTGAGTGTGTGTTGTATGGGTGCATAGAGTGCGTGTGTGTATGGGTGGGCATGAGTGTGTGTGTGTGTATGGGGTGGCATGAGTGAGTGTGTATGGTTGCATGAGTGAGTGTGTTGTATGGGTGTGTTGGTGTGGCTGTGTGTATGTGTGTGCGTGTGTGTATGTGTGTGCGTGTGTGGTATGGGTGCGTGTGTGTATGGGGTGCATGAGTGTCGTTGTATGGGGTGCATGAGTGTGTGTATGGGTTGCATGAAGTGTGTGTATGGGTGCATTGAGTGGTGTGTATGGGTGGCATGAGTGGTGTATGGTGCATGAGTGTGTATGTGTGTATGTATGGGTGGTGTGGTATGTGTGTGCGTGTGTGTATGGGTGGTGCGTGTGTGTAT
>CM068956.1:93626572-93642459 GCA_035128595.1 Eptatretus atami | reverse complement strand
GTTTTGACCAAGGCCCCGCCCCGCTGAGGGAGGTCGATGGACTATGAAGGGACCCCCTGAGACGCGCATTCGTTGGAGTTGTCAAAAGGCTCAGTTCAGTTCTGCATTCGCTGGGGCGTTCGTTGGAGTTTTGCTGGAATCTTGAGTTCGGTGTACGGGAGGATTGACAGACAGAGCTTTTTCACGAGTCTGTGGGTGGTGGTGCATGGCCATTCTTCGTTGGTGGAGTGATCCGTCTGGTCGATTCCGATAATGACTGAGGACACACGACCTCGACCGGGTCTCTCGCTGGGTCCTGTCCGCGACCCTGATCCCCGCCCATGGGACTCCGCTCTGCTCCGCTTGTTTCCTCCGAGACACGAGCCCCACGCTGACTGCGTGCCCGAGCTGGCCCACGCCAATTGGCAGTGCCGCACCACGAGCACCCCCACCCTCAACGTGCACGTACCCAGCCGAGCCACGACCCCACTCGTCTCTCTCCCCTGGCCCTGCGATGGTTCCTTGAATTCTAACCTGGTTTTATTTTTAGTCTCGTCTGGTGTGTCTAATTTCCCTTGTTTGTGCTCCTGTGCTGCTAAGGCCAAGTTCCTACAATCTCTTTTGCTCCTACGCAGATAACGTCGGCCGTCGCCCTCTGAATTGACCAGAAACGTCCATCGCGCCCGTCCCCGCAGAGCTTTCTGTCCGTGGCCTCAGGTGGCCCTACCGCCGTTGGCTATATTTTACAGCCGTTCAGGTCGCCGTTGGATATATAACGCGGGGAGTTTATAACTTTTTCATTTCTACGTTCGCCGTAGCAATTCGACAAGCCGAAACAAAAGAAATGGTAAAAAAAAATAAAATAATTAACCCATTCGTTACCGTCCGTCTGGCCGCACATTCGCCTTAGGGCACCTTGAGGCTACCTTGCGTCTGCCTTGAAAATTCTATGGCCGCCGCAGGGCCCCCTTAAGGTCACCGTGCGACATCAAATCAAAGACCGTACGGCAACCCCACGTTTTCGGTCTCCACAATTTCTAAGACCTAAGACCTAAGTCACATTTGCTCTGCGGCGAGGATATGGCGGCCGTACGCCCTCTGAATTGACAGAAACGTGCGGCGGCCGCAGAGTTTCTAAGGTGGCCTCAGGGTGGCCCTACGCCGTATGGCTATATTTTACAGGCCGTAAGGTCGCCGTGGAATTATAACGCGGAGTTATAACTTTTTCATTTCTACGTTCGCCGTAGCAATTCGACAAGCCGAAAAAAAAACTGGTAAAAAAAATAAAAAATTAACCCATTCGTTACCGTCCGTCTGGCCGCACGTTCGCCTTAGGGTCCCCCTGCGGTCGCCTTGCGGGCACCTTGCGTCTGCCTTGAAAATTCTATGGCCGCCGCAGGAACCGCCTAAGGTCACCGTGCGACATCAAATCAAAGACCGTACGGCAACCAACATTTCGGTCTCCACAATTTATAAATACGCCGTGCAGCTCCCCGAAAAATAAAAACATATGTGACTGCTACATTGTGTGACCGTGGAAATACTGCGGCCGCCGTATAATTGCTAGTGGCCGTAGATTTTGAGACCCCACGGCCGCCATGGCAAATGTGACAGGCCTAAATACGCCGTGCGGCTCCCCGAAAAATAAAAACATATGTGACTGCTACATTGTGTGACCGTGGAAATACTGCGGCCACCGTATAATTGCTAGTGGCCGTAGATTTTGGAGACCCCACGGCCCGTGGCAAATGTGACCTAGGCCTAAGTACAACTGCATAAGTGTTTTCGATCATTGTAAATCTCCTGTATATCCGTGATAAGCTTACTCTGTGTCCTTCTTGCTGTAAATAAACAATTGTAGAAATGTTCCCAGTTCGTTTTCGTCTTTTCTTCATTGGTCCAGCATGGTTCGGATCTGAGTTTTAGCAGGGTCTTTATCTCCGTTAATCTGCTCATCCAAGCCGGCACGGCTTTGGCAGTTCCGCTCGACTGCACCGAACCGGAGTTGGTAGTCGGTAGTTGGAACTCTACCGCAGTCGGTAGAGTGACCCGGTTCGAGCAAGACGTGCCGAGGGCGTGGTTCCTCGGGAGTCGACACCGCGTGGTTAATTAGGTAAATTGGTTCTAGACAAAAAGACCCTACGTACGCTACGCGGTGGAGGTATTGGCGTCAACGGTCGGT
The DNA here is from genome assembly GCA_035128595.1 of Eptatretus atami. NCBI lineage: Eukaryota > Metazoa > Chordata > Myxini > Myxiniformes > Myxinidae > Eptatretus > Eptatretus atami. Next base: position 93,640,298 of record CM068956.1, on the reverse strand, counting down.
TAAGCGACCCGCCGCCTCACGGAGTTATCCGTGAGCGATGGCCTACAATTCCGGGAGTCTGTTGGGAGACGACGTAACTTCCTCCACCTAGTGGTCATTCTCGCTACCGTCCCCGACCCGCAACAATATATATATATATATTATAAATTATATATATATATATATTATATATATATAATAATTATATATGTGTCTTGTCTTCTTTCGGCTGCTCCCGTTAGGGGTCGCCACAGCGGATCATCCGTATGATGCGCATAGTGATTTGGCACAGGTTTTATGCCGGATGCCCTTCCTGACGCAACCCTGGTCGCCTCTTACGACACAGGGATATGGTACACCTATTTTAACCGGGGATACACCGGGCCCAGTACACTGGTACTCACTTCGCCGACCTCGGAAGGATGGCAGGCTGAGTCAACCTCCTGGTGTGTATTAATTCAAGCGGCCAACGGGGCTTGAACTCAGGACCTTTTGGTCCCAAGCCGCTACCCTAACCACTACGCAACACCAGGCGATATATATATATATATGGCCAAATGAAGCATAATTGGAGTGGGTTCACAGGTTTTCTGAGCCAGAGCAGCAACTCACTATTTCACATATTCAGTGTGACTCAAAAACGTTGAAGCTCAGTAAATGTAACAAATCATTCACATGGCTTAAATATTTATTTTTTCTCTCTGTATTTTGGGTGTTAAACCCCAGATATGGTGGAGCTACTATATCTGGAAATCTTTCAACTTCTTCCTTTTAATATCTGAGATTTTCTATTCCAATTTACATCATGGTAAAAAGAAGATTTACGATGATTCCAATATATTGTATGTGATGTATTTATCTTGAGGACATGGGACCTGAGCAGAGTCGAGTCAAAAGTGACCATGTTGATTTGAGCCTGAAGATGAGTAGCAATAGAGGCTTCACATCTGATAACTATTGCTGGGAGTGTAAAAGCATGATCGCCATGGAGTCTAAAGTTCAATATTGAGGCTTACCCATCTCAGCATGACCACACAAATTATAAAATAAAAATAAAACAATAACAGCAAGAAAATTCTGACCAGTTTTCAGAGAGCTGTATCATGAGTTCCAATCACAGTGAAGGAAACACATAGTTCCTGCCTTAGTAGAGCAGTGGAAATCAGAGCTGAAGGCTATCCTTTCCTCTGAGTAATAACAATAATGAACACAATAATTGCTGCAATTTCACCACCATGCCCTCTGATGCCACTAAAATATTATGCGGTTCCTTCGAACCGGCCTAACAGGCCGCCCACCCGTTGTCATTCGGTAATGACATTCTGACCATCTTTTATCAGCAATAGTAAAAAAAAACCTGGCTTTACCATCAAAGCAGAATTTTCTGCTTTTGTAGTTTATTCATTGGATGTAAACTGAATATCATTTTATATACTCAAGACGTAAAACGGGCACTTTCGTATTGACATTGCTCCGGTGTAACCTGATTCCAAACTGTCCTCTGGAAGTTCATTAGTTGATTTATCACCCCATGAGAGCACACACTTGTAAGACGATTAGGACTTTTGCGATATGGAATGCAGAAATGCCGTATGACCCAGCAGCATTCGCTGTTGCTGCAATTCGACGTTGTGCAATTTTACATCATCTGTATAACCTGGCATGATCGCCTGTTGTACATCAATGGTAACTGACTCAATGACAACCCAATGATAAATGAAAAAAACTGACGACACAACACGAGGGAATTGGGTCAGACGAGACTGTATGAAGAAGTTCTGCAATGACACATGCTGTCCCTCGAAGGGAAAACTCCATGAAATGGTGAAATTAATATGGAATATCAAACGCACGTACAAAGTCGTTGTGCCAAATATCTTATCTTTAGCATATTCCCCTTTGATCTATCTTTAATATTCCTGCTTTAACACATTAGTTGATTCTTCAATTTAACACTATGCAAGCACACGTCTCACATAATTTGTCCTTTTTTTCGCCCATTCATTTCGGGAGATTTAGTGCAGCACTGCATTTTCATTTTAGTCCCAATCCCAAATTGCCCTCGAGGGCATGAAGCATCAACCACAAGGTGCGTCCAACAGGATGACGCCGAGAGAGCACACTTTTCTTTTGGCTATCTCGTCTGGGTTCAAGTCTCGACCCGATTATAAAGTGTCACCATAGTTTTTGCAGGCAGGATGCTGCATCGGTGAGTACATCGGATGGGATGTTAAACTGGAGACCTGACATCATATATAGATCCAATAAGGTGGGCTAGCTTACTTCGACGGATGGTCCATAAAGATGGCATTATGGTCCATGAAGGACCAAAAGACAATAAACTCAAACACTTTGTATGTTGAACAAAATTTTCAGTCTGTCTTACACTTACTTTGAGGAAGATTCCCCTGAAACTACAGCCACAGCAATCCTGCTCCAATGCTTACCAAAAGGACACATTTCCTGATGAGGGGGGATCCAGATATTCCATGAAGCACAGGAGGTGGGTTGGTTGTTGGCACAGCATTACAGAGCATTACAGGGGGTGGGGTGAAGGGAGAGTAGTGGTTGTCTCATAAAGCATTATGTCATTCTTGGGTGGTGGGAGGTCATTGATCCAGCGTTATGGAGCATTACAAGAAGATTGGATGTGAAAAATGCATTATGTAATATCTGGATGGTCCTTGAGGAGGAGAAACTACAGTTACAAGAACATTTTCCTCAAGATACCTGGCCCAGTTTCTGGGGTGTTACGTCATTCACACTTTGCTAGTCTCAGAGGCCAGCATTCATGTAGAGAATCACTTTTCCTTCAAATGAATGGGGTTTTTGGGGGGTTTTATTAGAAAATAAATTGACTCCAAATTTTTTGATTATTATAACGTACTATAATACCCAATATAAAGCATCTCTCTACAGACTCCCAGTGAATCGTTGTTCTACAGAAGTCTAGGCTTATGGAGGAGCTAAATGACAGAGGGCAATGGGTTTAGAGACTTAGAGGTTAAAAGGTGAGCAGGCAAACAAAAAATGCACGGACATGTTGTAAATGAGTAGTTTGGTGGCAGAAAAATAAGAGGGAGAAAAAAAGAAAGTAAAGGGAGAGCCAGTCTGCAAGAGTAGAAGTGATCGGGGGTGGGTATGGGAGAAAGCACGTGGCGATGATGTACGGCATTCTTGAAAGACTGGACAGAAGAGCACGAGGCAACATAGAGGGAGTCGGTTTGACAGATGAGAGAATAGATGGATGAAGGAATAGGGGGACAGGCCATGTGGGTGGTAGGCCATGCTGCACGGAATAGGAAGCACCAGATCAGGCCACACGAAAGGTGAAGCACCGAGTCTTTTGGGACTAACTAAACCCACTGATTCGGTGTTCATGAATAGTACGAGCAAATTATAATTTGAAATCCATAACTTGTGAAGATACTATCTGCCCTGACTAGTGTGTGTTCAAAAGGCGAATGCTCTGACCAATATCATCCATCAATCTCGTTTTCCTATACATTTTGGCCAAATTTTCCAAATCATCAAAATCATCTGCCTCAAACTGATAGGGCTTTATTCCAACATTTTTGTACGAAACCCCTGAATTATCGCATCTATTATCTTCTTCATCATCTGAGCATTCCTCACTTTGATTTAAAAAAAAAACTCCAAGAGTTATTCTCCACCCTTGAATGGGAATGAGCCAGTTTCAACATTAGTTTCCTTATGTTCTGCCATTTTTACTTTGATGCCATCAATCTGTGACGTCACAGCTCATTTAAGATGGTAGAATTTCAACGGGGGCGAGGGGAGTCGAAAGGAGAGAGGGGACGGGACCTTGATTATAATTGCTTTTTAATAGCACTTTAAAACAAAAACTTGCAAATTATTTTTGTCATCGTTTAAACTTTAAAGCAACTTATTTGTGACAAATTCAATTTTTATTTTGAAAACTTTTATACTCCACTTGGTATTACCTTTCACACTAAATATTTAAACTTAAAGATGATATACAGGTATAGGAACTTATGACCTATTTTTATTAACTCATATAATAATCTGCAAACCTCATCGGTGGTGTCGGGTTCACCAGCAGAGCGGTTAAGCTCCTCCTGCATGGCGCTCACTGCTGAGAGGCGGCCTGGCACACGGAAGATTCCACGTGAGGACAGACCATAACGCTCTATCATCTCGCAGCATGCTTCCACTACTTGTGGCACCCACTGCAGGACATGGTGGTAGAGGAGGGATAGAGGAGGACAATGTTGTAAGGATAACGATAGATGTAGCTTGCGAAAAACATTGCTGCACAAGCCAAACAAGTTGATAACTCAAAGGTGTGTGTTTCTTTAAGCAGTTAGCATATATGCAAGCACATTTCTCATGAACAAAGAACCAAATCATGATTAGATAACTGAAAACCACATAAAGATATAACAGATAAAGAAATAAGTTGGCAGAAGTGAGTAATTTTTTTACATGGAGAATTTGTCTTTGATGTACCGTATATGCAAAAACATAGTAGCATGCATCGATGTTCTGTTTAAAAATGATGCAAGTGGGGCGTTCAACAGACTAAAACAAAAATGTAAGACATGCCATAAACAATATAACGAGGTGTGTATAGTATATATATGCATTTGTGCTTAATTTTTTGCTCAGTATATGTTGGAAAAAAAAACATTTGTGTGTTTTGTCCACTTGTGTGGTTATACTCATATGTCTCATGAGTATAACCTTTTGAACACTCCACATAAGCAGCTGCATTGGTTAAACTAGCAGAGTACCTGCTTCCATTGGCATTCTTGTTCCAAGCATGCAACACATTCTTATGACGCATAGCTTTATTCGGGCAGTGTATACTGTAAAGGCAACTGACAGCTCTGTATACGCAAAAAATTAAAAAACCCGGGTTACATGCATGAAACAAAAACATACCTACTGCTTATAATTCAAAACACCTCGCTGCACAGGAAAACATGGGGACAGGAATACTGTCCTGTAAATGGTGGAGACTTGTAATACCCTCCTCCGCCTGGAGACAGCGCTACACGATACACATTTACATAGAGAATTTGCACCCCTCTTACCCATCACCCCGGCAAGACCACCAGGAAAGATAAAAACACCCCGATACATTAATTGGTATCATACTGATCCTATGTAGGAAGCCTGGATGTAATCGGCCCAGAACTGTAGGATGAGTCGCACGACAAACAAGCCCACACACACCCAAATACCCAAACACCAGTCCGTGAATTATAGTAAGGATTTCTTCTCTCTCTCTCTCTCTCTCTTCTCTCTCATCTTCTGCTCATCTCTTCTCTTCTCTCTCTCTCTCTCTCTCTCTCTTCCTCCTCTCTCTCTCTCTCTTCTCTCTCTCTACTCTCTCTCTCTCTCTCTCTCTCTCTCTCTCTCTCTCCTCTCTCTCTCTCTCTCTCTCTCTCTCTCTCTTCTCTCTCTCTCTCTCTCTCCTCTCTCTCTCTCTCTCTCTCTCTCTCTCTCTCTCTCTCTCTCTCTCTCTTCTCTCTCTCTCTCTCTCTCTCCTCTCTCTCTCTCTCTCTCTCTCCTCTCTCTCTCTCTCTCTCTCTCTCTCTCTCCTCTCTCTCTCTCTCTCTCTCTCTCTCTCTCTCTCTCTCTCTCTCTCCTCTCTCTCTCTCTCTCTCTCTCTCTCTCTCTCTCTCTCTCTCTCTCTCTTCTCTCTCTCTCTCTCTCTCTCTCTCTCTCTCTCTCTCTCTCTCTCTCTCTTCTCCTCTCTCTCTCTCTCTCTCTCTCTCTCTCTCTCTTCTCTCTCTCTCTCTCTCTCTCCTCTCTCTCTCTCTCTCTCTCTCTCTCTCTCTCTCTCTCTCGTCTCTCTCTCTCTCTCTCTCTCTCTCTCTCTCTTCTCTCTCTCTCTCCTCTCTCTCTCTCTCTCTCTCTCTCTCTCTCTCTCTACTGGGCAACCTTGCACAATTGAATCAAAGTAGAGGGAACACTTGCTGCCTGCTGATCTACTATTATTGGAATTTTGTAATCGTGTAATTGAAAGTTCAAATTACAACCTCGTTAGGAAGACAATGGCAAACTACCTGGTGTACTCCTTGCTGTGAGACCACTTTGCAGCATCATATTTCCTGCTAAAGAGGATCATACATTGGATTAAATTGGATCTCAAATGACTGGCTAAGGCAACAATTTACTAATCTCATCAAGCCAAGCAGTCCAGAATCTCCGAGTTTGATCTTTAACCTTTACATTTTGAGAAAGCAATAAAAAAAAACGTTGTCTAAGGTGAATATGAGCCTGAAAATACAAGATTGCGAGAGTTTATTAATGACAAAGACAAGACCTTATTTTACCGTTTTTCTTGCATTTATCATCTCCGTTGTAGGGAAAAATGAGGGTAATATGAACCGCAAATCGACTTTCCCAATTTCAACTTGCCCTGGGCTAAATAGGTCACAGCATTCTGAGATAAGTGCTCACAATAAAACATAAAACAGGCAATATAAACCAATTAACTGGTAATAACTGTTACATTTAAAAGTCATTATTTCTATTAGCCATCAATCACTCATACAAAAAAAAAACCAAAACAGAAAATATTTTAGGAACGGAACTTAAAGAGGTTGAACATTATCCAAATTAGATGTAAGAAACATGCATGGAACCATTTATTTCATTCGTTTGAAGTTCGAACATGAAGGACGATCCCCTGTAAAACCTCTTTGGGACTGGTTACATGTTCAGTATCCTGAATGTCTGCATCAGAGGGCTCCATGGCTAATGCTACTGCAAGCAATTTCAACATATTATGTATATATATATATATATATATATATATATATATATATACATACATATATATACATACACACACACACACACACACACACACACGGTAGGGAGAGAGGTTTATTGCACCGTTTCCTTTTGTGAACAAAGGAATTAAGTTTCAGTTTCATAAGAATGTTGCATCGTTCACAACTAGAGGTTCACAGAACACCTTACTCCATGCAGTCTTGAGGAAAAGGACACAGGCATAGTCTTTTCGACTCTTATTGCTTTGCGTTTCCGAGCACGATCTACATTAGTTTTGTTTGTGAAGTTGGAATAATAGGCACGATGGTAACCATACACGCTAGGTGCCACCATATTTGTATTAATGATGAATCTCACAGTTACTCTGCCCTTTGGGCATGAGATGGCATACATATTTTGTCCAAGTACTGCTAAACAGATCTTTGAAAGTACCAAGAAGGCGATTTGTGTTCTATTGTGTTCAAGTATATCATCGTCATTCGTATGTGGCAGATCAGCAATTTTGATGTGCTAAATATTCTATGATTTGACACATGATCTTTATTACCCCCATTGACCCTTCCTAACCCCAGCTTCTTACTGACTGGTTTAGTGATCTATCTCTCTCTCCATCTCCATCTCATTTATTCCCTTGTTGGTTGTGCTCAATTGTTGTTCTGCTGCCACATCATCAATTTAGCCTTGTTCTTCCATGAGTCTTGCTCTTGTAGAGGAAAGAAACTCTGATGATAATTTGGGAAGAAATTTTTTCTCTGCAAAGCAGTCACTCTCATTTTATTTTGATGCATTCTGGGATAGTTATTTTTCAGCCCATCAATTCGTATGTTAAACATAGAGGTCTCATTGATCATATAAATGACCAGAATAAAAAGTACAAAAACATGATTCATTAAAACAAGTACAGTATAAAATAGGTTAAAGAGCTTTATTTAAACATAGCTCTGACATAGTATATTGTGAATTCATCGTAATAACAGAACTACTGAGGAGTTGAGAGAAATTGATATCTATTGTACGAGTCAAGAAACATACTCTCATCATCAAAACACTCCCAGTGGATCCAAAGACATTAAAAGTCATCACACAGGAATGGAGCACATTAGAAACATAGCTGCCTACACACAACACATGCGCATGATAGGAATTGCTCACTTTGTGCTTTGAAGTGGTAGCACATTCTTCTAAACGTACTCCAAAGACCTTGCGGGTCTCAGGTGGCGAGCGCCCACCAATCTGCCGTAGGATTTGTTGGAACCCCTTCCAAGGGCCCCTATCTGCAGATGTATGACATGATTGGAACACACACACACAGGTGGTTATTGGAAACACACACACACACACACACACACACACACACACACACACACACACACACACACACACCTTCAATCATTCTTTCCTTAGTCATATTTATGCAGTCAGATATCATCAAATCATTCTGCATCTCTTGAATCCAATCAAAATTTATCTCCTTGTCTGACTTGTACCATGCACTGTATGCACCTTTTCCTGGTTCTGTGCGCTCTGGCTCTGTCACTCGGGGCTTTATCTCCATCGTAGGTATTTGCTCGCCATGACACTGTCCTCCTTCCCAAGAGAAGAGCTGATGGCAAAGAGTGGTAATATGAATTGAGATCATAAGAGATGAAGACCTAAATTGTGAGCCTGAAGTTAGAAACCCAAAGACTAAAACACAGAGAAATTAAATTGACCATCCATATGAGTTTATGTAAGGGATAGTTTCTGTCAGATGACATGACTACAAGTGGATAGATAAAAAATATTTAACAAACAGGAATAAATTCCTGCATGGGCTGATGTGAAAAATGACAACTCAACCTGAGACTTGACACAAGACCTCCTCCAAAGATGGTGACAGCCTACTGAGCTATAGAGTCTTCAAGATAACCTCAGGAATGTCTCACACTAACACTGCAAGCTTTTAATGGTCGACATGTTGCCTGCCTGCTAGGCAGACCCAGGTGTGTGTGTGTGTGTGTGTGTGTGTGTGTTGTGTGTGCGTGTGCGTGTGCGTGTACGTGTATGTATATTAGAGATAACTTTCATCGAGAAATGAATGAACATGAATAAATTCTGCATGAGAATCATGTGAAAAAATTCTGACAACTTGTGACTCAAACCCAAGGACCTCATCACCAATGTGGCAACAATCCACTGAGCTATTGAGTTTTCAGATTAACCAGAAGGATTTCTCACACCAACACCACAAGCACACGATATCTATATATGTATGTATGTATTGTGTATAAATAGATGTATATATATATATATACAGTATATATATATATATATATATATATATATATATATATTATACAGTATTATATATTATATATATATAATATATATATATATATTATAGTCGTGGGGTGGCGGCCCAGGTTAACCCCCCCGCCCAAATTTGTGGTGACGGGCGGTTAACACCAACAGCCCCCGGACGGCTGAGCGGTTCCTTATTAATAGGAGGTGGACACAATGATCCTTGGATATTTTAACACGTGCTTGAAGAGCATGGGGCGCAATGGCGGACGGGCGGCGAAGCATGGGGAATGAAACAGATGCACAGGGGGTTTATCCTCGAACCCCACGACAAATACACGAATACAGTTTCTTAAAATGAACACATTTATTGCACATAAACAAATATTTACAAAGGACAATAATTCAAAAGTAATGATAATAATAATAAAGTAAATTAATCCTCCAGTCGAGGCGCCTCTCACACGGACTCAAATACAAACACAGGGAACACAAAATAAAAAGAAAAACCTTCCTTTCAACTATTCTGTTGCTTAGCTTGGCCCAGAGCTGGTCCTTGTGGAACTTGGAATGGAGGTGCTTCCATCAGCACGTGCATATGCGCGCAAATGGTGCCATCACTTCTCTCGTAGCAGGACAAACGTGCGCCAGGCAATCCGCGAGCGGCACTCAACGCTAAGGCTCAGAGCCCCAGTGCAGCTGCTTATGACATACATGAGGCTCAGGATCCGTTTCTCACGACTCAACCAAGAGCCCAAGGCCAGCGTCTTGCTTTGTGCGTGCGCTCACCCTGAACTCCCGCCTCCTCTCACGTGCACTCTCTCCCTCTCACCTCTCAAAATCATCCCCGTGCCTCCACTCTGATTACGACTCTCCAAAAATACGCAAGCCCTGAACTCCCGCCTCTGATTCTATTCCGAATCAACTCTGCCTCATACGTTCCTCACACTGACCTCCTGACTGTGCTCTGCCGATCTCTCGTCCTATGTTGTAGGAAGCCTCCCACGTCCTCTTCCTCTTCAGGCATCCCCCTAACAATCCTCCACCTCAGGGGCGTGACCTGCTCGCACGAAACCCGGGAAGGTGGGACCTCCGCCCGCTCGGCACGTCTGGCTTTAGGGACGTGTTCCCCACATTTATTGCCGATCTTGAAATATAAAAACAGGGAAAAATCACAGAGGAGCAATTACATACTGGGAAAGCTTATTCTTAAGCCCTAAAAAATTAACACAACACCACCCCCTTGTGTGGTGACACGTAACACTTAAGCTCACAGGTTCCCTACTTAATCACATCGAGATGCCTCCTACATGTCCAGGACCAAACTACTGTACACAATGCTATATTCCCTATTAAATTCTTTCATCTACCCCCACAACCGGAGCAATGTATATGTATAAACATAGATACATATTAGCAAATGCCACCGTCGATTTGCTGACAAGAATACTGAGAGGGGGGAGTAAAAGGGAGGGAGAGAGAGGGGGTGGGGGAGGAGAGAGAGGGGGGGGAGTGAGGAGGTAGAGGGGAAAGACAGAGGAGGGAGGGGGGAGTGAGAAGGGAGGGAATGTGAGGAGGGGTGGGAGAAGGGAAGGCAGCATGAGGTGAGAGGAAGGGAATGCAGACATGCAGTGGAGCATTAATTATGTTTCATACCATCTCATCAAAATGATTCTGCATAGAATAACAGTGAATACGGAAACAAATAATGTCTGAAATCCATTTTCTCCTGGTCATACTATAAACACGGCCCAGAGACAAACACCGCTCTGACATGTCCACAGATAACCAAAATCCGGAAACAAACACCGCCCAGACAGAAACACTGCCCAGACGCATCCAGGGCCACACCATCAGGAGACAAACACTGCCCGGACACATCCAGAGACAAACTCCTGTTCGGACATAAACACCACCCGGACACGTTTAGAAAAAAACACAGCTCGGATGCATCTAGAGCCAGGCTGTCAGGAGACAAACACCGCTCGGAAACGTCCAGAGACAAACTCCCATCCGGACTTATACACCGCCCGGACACATTTGGAGATATACACTGCCCGGACACGTCTGGAGACAAACTCCCATCCAGATAGAAACACCACCCAGACACGTCCGAAGACAAACTCCTGTCTGGACACGTCCGGAGACAAACCCCACCCGGACATAACCTGGACACGTCTGGAGACAAACCCCACCCGAACGCCTATCCTCAAGGAACAAACAGTTCTTCACCCATGACATCATATGTCACATGGTTTGGCAGCGATGATTTTTTGAAGAATAAATCTTTTAAAACCTTCTCCTCCAGAACAGCTTGATAGATCGAGGGGAAACATTCACCCACATGTTCCCCAAGCCTTGGGGATACCAGGGTGTTCACAAATAATTAATAGGTCACATGGTATGGCAGCCATATTGGATTGAACAAAAATCTTTTAAAATTATTTCTCTTGAACTGCTTCATCAATTGACGTCAAACTTTACAGTTATGATCTAGTAGTCATGGGGGATTATATGTTTTAAATTTCAACCTGATCGGGCGCATGGTCAGGCAGCCAGAATTATTTAAAATTTTGAATCTGGGTTGAGAGATTTATATCAAACTTGGTACAAGTATGTATAATGATGTAATAATGTGGGCGGAGGCATATCTGGTGATGTCGAGACGTCGACAAGTGCCCTTCTAGTTTCATATAACATTAACCAAGGTAGATCGACATTTTAATGGATATGCAGGAGGCGACATTTACGAACAATTTGAATGACAAGCCGGTAGGCGACGAGGGATTCGCTAGGATCGAAGCGCTGGATACGATGCTTTTCATTCTGAATTCTTTTTTTTTTCATAAGCACGCCCACTTCCCTACGCCACTCCCACTTTAAATAATAAATAATTGGAGGTGGTGTGTGGGTCGTGGAATCGTTTTCGGTAAATAAATAAATAATTGGAGGTGGTGTGTGGGTCTTGATCGTTTTCGGTAAATAAATAAATAATTGAAGGTGGTGTTTGGTGGGAATCGTTTTCGGTAAATAAATAAATAATTGGAGGTGGTGTGTGGGTCGTGGAATCGTTTCAGTAAATAAATAAATAATTGAAGGTGGTGGTGTGGATCGTGGAATTGTTTTCGGTAAATAAATAAATAATTGGAGGTGGTGTGTGGATCGTGGAATTGTTTTCGGTAAATAAATAAATAATTGGAGGTGGTGTGTGGATTGTGGAATCGTTTTCTGTAAATAAATAAATAATTGGAGGTGGTGTGTGGGTCGTGGAATCGTTTTCGGGAAATAAATAATAATTGGAGGTGGTGTGTGGGTGGGGAATCGTTTTCGAGATATAAATAATTGGAGGTGGTGTGTGGGTGGGAATCGTTTTCGGTAAATAAATAAATAATTGGAGGTGGTGTGTGGTCGTGAATCGTTTTCAGTAAATAAATAAATAATTGAAGTGGTGTGTGGATCGTGGAATTGTTTTCGGTAAATAAATAATTGGAGGTGGTGTGTGGGTCGTGGAATCGTTTTCTGTAAATAAATAAATAATTGGAGTGGGGTGTGTGGGTCGTGGAATCGTTTTCGGTAATAAATAAATAATTGAGGTGGTGTGGGTGGAGAATCGTTTTCGGTAAATAAATAAATAATTGGAGGTGGTGTGTGGGTGGGGAATCGTTTTCGGTAAATAAATAAATAAAAATAAATAATTGAGGTGGTGTGTGGGTGGGGAATCGTTTTGGTAAATAAATAAATAATTGGAGGTGGTGTGTGGTCGTGGAATCGTTTTCAGTAATAAATAATAATTGAAGTGGTGTGTGGATCGTGGAATTGTTTCGGTAAATAAATAATTGGAGGTGGTGTGTGGTCGTGAATCGTTTTCGGTAAATAAATAAATAATTGAAGGTGGTGTGTGGGTGTGGAATCGTTTTCAGTAAATAAATAATAATTGGAGGTGGTGTGTGGATCATGAATTGTTTTCGGTAAATAAATAAATAATTGAAGGTGGTGTTTGGGTGGAGAATCGTTTACGGAAAAATAAATAATAATTGGAGGCGGAGTGTGGGTGGGAATCGTTTTCGGTAAATAAATAATTGGAGGTGGTGTGTGGGTGGGGAATCGTTTTCGGTAAATAAATAAACATATTATTAGAAATCCACAAAGACAGAAATGCCAGTATTCCATTTATTTTGGATCCTTTCACTTTGGTCAATAACGTTTGGATCGAGGAGAGATCGAAGGTGGAACGACGGTGTAGTTCCTTAAAACACTGTTCCACACCTTAAATGACGGTAAATAGACACCCGATTTTTGAAGGACTACCATTTGAAAAATAAAACCAATCAAAAATCGGCTCGAGTAAAATTTTCTAAATATCTCGAAGTGTTTAATTCCGAGTCTCGTTTCTCTACATTCAAAACTGAAGGACAAGTATTGAAAATACTGTACGCGGTTTTTCGCGCCGCTGTACAGCACACGGGTGGTTGCTAGGCAACGAAATTCAAAGCGCACATTCCCAGTATATATTCCACCTTTTGGCAAAGTTTCATCGAAATCGGTTTGCTGGTTCGTGCTGTGGAGCCTCGCGTTGCAGACACACATACACACACACAGACAGACAGCCGGAAAACCCGACAATAAGGATATCTCATATATAACGAATCCAATAAACCTACTAATGCCATCCCATAGC